>JBBBDQ010001109.1:422500-472500 GCA_037127315.1 Ascarosepion bandense | reverse complement strand
AGATAGATAGATAGATAGGTGATGAACAGATATAGATATACAATGAAAAGACAGAGATAGATAGATAGATAGATAGGTGATGAACAGATATAGATATACAATGAAAAGACAGAGATAGATAGATGATGAACAGAGATAGACATATAATGAAAAGACAGAGATAGATAGATGATGAACAAAGATAGATATATAATGAAAAGACAGAGATACATAGATAGATAGATAGATAGATAGATAATGAACAGTGATAGATATATAATGAAAAGACAGAGGTAGATAGATAGATAGATAGATAATGAACAGAGATAGATATATAATGAAAAGACAGAGATAGATAGATAGATAGATAGATAGATAGATAGATAAGATAATGAACAGAGATAGATATATAATGAAAAGACAGAGATAGATAGATAGATAGATAGATAGATAGATAGATAGACAGATGAACAGATATAGATATACAATGAAAAGACAAAGATAGATAGATAGATGAACAGAGATAGATATAAAATGAAAAGACAGAGATAGATAGATAGATAGATGATGAACAGAGATAGATATATAATGAAAAGACAGAGATATATAGATAGATGATGAACAGAGATAGATATATCATGAAAAGACAGAGATAGATAGATAGATGATGAACAGAGATAGATATATAATCAAAAGACAGATAGATAGATAATGAACAGAGATAGATATATAATGAAAAGACAGAGATAGATAGATAGATAGATAGAGAGATAGATAAATAGATAGATACAAAGGTGATGAAATGATATAGATACACAATGAAAAGATAGATAGATAGATAGATAGATAGATGGATGCATACATAGGTGATGAACAGATATAGAAATACAATGAAAAGACAGATAGATAGATAGATAGATGATGAACACATATAGATATACACTGAAAATACATAGATAGATAGATAGATAGATAGATAGGTGATGAACAGGTATAGATATACAATGAAAAGACAGAGATAGATAGATAGATAGAGAATGAACAGAGATAGATGATGAACAGAGATAGATATATAATGAAAAGACAGAGATAGATAGATAGATAGGTGATGAACAGATATAGATATCCAATGAAAAGACATAGATAGATAGATAGATAGATAGATAGATAGACGATGAACAGAGATAGATAGACGATGAACAGAGATAGATAGACGATGAACAGAGATAGATAGATGATGAACAGAGATAGATATATAATCAAAAGACAGAGATAGATAAATGATGAACAGCGATAGATATATAATCAAAAGACAGAGAAAGATAAATGATGAACACAGATAGATATATAATGAAAAGACAGAGATAGATAGATAGATGATGAACAGAGATAGACATATAAAGAAAAGACAGAGATAGATGATGAACACATATAGATATACACTGAAAAGACATAGATAGATAGATAGATAGATAGATAGATAGGTGATGAACAGGTATAGATATATAATGAAAAGACAGAGATAGATAGATAGATGATGAACAGAGTAGATATATAATGAAAAGACAGAGATAGATAGATAGATGATGAACAGAGATAGATATATAATCAAAAGACAGATAGATAGATAGATAATGAACAGAGATAGATATATGATGAAAAGACTGAGATAGATAGGTCGATGATGAACAGAGATATATAATGAAAAGACAGAGATAGATAGATAGATAGATAGATAATGAACAGAGATAGATATATAATGAAAAGAGATAGATAGATAGATAATGAACAGAGATAGATATATAATGAAAAGACAGAGATAGATAGATAGATGGATGAACAGAGATAGATATATAATGAAAAGACAGAGATAGATAGATAGATAGATAGATGAACAGGGAGATATATATAATGAAAAGACAGAGATAGATAGATGATGAACAGAGATAGATATATAATCGAAACACAGATAGAGAGATAGATAATGAACAGAAATAGATATAATAATGAAAAGACAGAGATAGATAGATATAGATAGATAGATACAGAGATAGATATATGACGAACAGAGATAAATATATAATGAAAAGACAGAGATAGATAGATGATGAACAGAGATAGATATATAATGAAAAGACAGAGATAGATATATAATGAAAAGACAGAGATAGATAGATGATGAACAGAGATAGATATATACTGAAAAGACAGAGATAGATGATGAACAGAGATAGACATATAATGAAAAGACAGAGATAGATAGATGATGAACAGAGATAGATATATAATGAAAAGACAGAGAGAGATAGATAGATGATGAACAGAGATAGATATATAATCAAAAGACAGATAGATAGATAATGAACAGAGATAGATATATAATGAAAAGACAGAGGCAGATAGATAGATAGATAGGTGATGAACAGATATAGATATACAATGAAAAGATAGATAGATAGATGGATAGATAGGTGATGAAAAGATAGACAGATAGATAGATAGATAGATAGATAGGTGATGAACAGATATAGATATACAATGAAAAGATAGATAGATAGATAGATAGATAAGTGATGAACAGATATAGATATACAATGAATAGATAGATAGATATATAGATAAGTGATGAACAGATATAGATATACAATGAAAAGATAGATAGATAGATAGATTAGTGATGAACAGATATAGATATACAATGAAAAGATAGATAGATAGATAGATAGGTGATGAACAGATATAGATATACAATGAAAAGATAGATAGATATGTGATGAACAGATATAGATATACAAAGAAAAGATAGATAGATAGATAGATAGGTGTTGAACAGATATAGATATACAATGAAAAGTTAGATAGATAGGTGATGAACAGATATAGATATACAATGAAAAGATAGATAGATAGATAGGTGATTAACAGATATAGATATACAATGAAAAGATAGATAGATAGATAGATAGATGGATAGGTGATGAACAGATATAGATATACAATGAAAAGATAGATAGATAGATAGATAGGGGATGAACAGATATGGATATACAATGAAAAGATAGATAGATAGATGGGTGATGAACAGATATAGATATGCAATGAATAGATAGATAGATTGATAGATAGGTGATGAACTGATATAGATATACAATGACTAGATAGATAGATAGATTAGTGAGGAACAGATATAGATATACAATGAAAAGATAGATAGATAGATAGGTGATGAACAGATATAGATATACAATGAAAAGATAGATAGATAGATAGATAGATGGGTGATGAACAGATATAGATATACAATGAATAGATAGATAGATAGATATATAGATAAGTGATGAACAGATATAGATATACAATGAATAGATAGATAGATAGGTGATGAACAGATATCGATATACAATGAATAGATAGATAGATACATTAGTGATGAACAGATATAGATATACAATGAAAAGATAGACAGATAGATAGATAGGTGATGAACAGATCTAGATATACAATGAAAAGATAGATAGATATGTGATGAACAGATATAGATATACAATGAAAAGATAGATAGATAGATAGATAGATAGGTGTTGAACAGATATAGATATACAATGAAAAGTTAGATAGATAGGTGATGAACAGATATAGATATACAATGAAAAGTTAGATAGATAGGTGATGAACAGATATAGATATACAATGAAAAGATAGATAGATAGATAGATAGGTGATGAACAGATATAGATATACAATGAAAAGATAGATAGATAGATAGATAGGTGATGAACAGATATAGATATACGATGAAATGATAGATAGATAGATAGATAGATAGATAGATAGTTAGATAGATAGATAGTTAGATAGATAGGGGATGAACAGATATAGATATACAATGAAAAGATAGATAGATAGATAGGATGATGAACAGATATAGATATACAATGAAAAGATAGATAGATAGATAGATAGATAGATAGATAGATAGATAGATAGATGAACAGATATAGATATACAATAGAAATAGATTAGATAGATAGATAGATAGATAGATAGGGGATGAACAGATATGGATATACAATGAAAAGATAGATAGATAGGTGATGAACAGATATAGTAATACAATGAAAAGATAGATAGATAGATAGGTGACGAACAGATATAGATATACAATGAAAAGATAGATAGATAGATAGATAGGTGATGAACAGATATAGATATACAATGAAAAGATAGATAGATAGATAGATAGATAGATAGGTGATGAACAGATATAGATATACAATGAAAAGATAGATAGATAGATAGATAGATAGATAGATAGATAGGTGAGGAACAGATATAGATATACAATGAATAGATAGATAGGTGATGAACAGATATAGATATACAATGAAAAGATAGATTGATAGATAGATAGGTGATGAACAGATATAGATATACAATGAAAAGATAGATTGATAGATAGATAGGTGATGAACAGATATAGATATACAATGAAAAGATGAATAGATAGATAGGTGATGAACAGATATAGATATACAATGAAAAGATAGATAGATAGATAGATAGATAGATAGATAGATAGATAGATAGATAGATAGATAGATAGATAGGTGACGAACAGATATAGATATACAATGAAAAGATAGATAGGTGATGAACAGATATAGATATACAATGAAAAGATAGATAGATAGATAGGTGATGAACAGATATAGATATACAATGAAAAGATAGATAGATAGATGGATGATGAACAGATATAGATATACAATGAAATGATAGATAGATAGGTGATGAACAGATATAGATATACAATGAAAACATAGATAGATAGTTAGATAGATAGGTGATGAACAGATATAGATATACAATGAAAAGATAGATAGATAGATAGGTGATGAACAGATATAGATATACAATGAAAAGATAGATAGATAGATAGATAGGTGACGAACAGATATAGATATACAATGAATAGATAGATAGATAGATAGGTGACGAACAGATATAGATAAACAATGAATAGATAGATAGATAGGTGACGAACAGATATACATAAACAATTAATAGATAGATAGATTGGTGACGAACAGCTATAGATAAACAATGAATAGATAGATAGATAGATAGGTGATGAACAGATATAGATATACAATGAAAAGATAGATAGATAGATAGATAGATAGGTGATGAAGAGATATAGATGTACAATGATACAATGAAACGATAGACAGATAGATAGATAGATAGATAGATAGATAGATAGATAGATAGATAGATAGATAGATAGATAGGTATGAACAGATATAGATATACAATGAAAAGATAGATAGATAGATAGATAGATAGATAGATAGATAGATAGATAGGATGAACAGATATAGATAAACAATGAAAAGATAGATAGATAGATAGATAGATAGATAGGTGATGAACAGATATAGATATACAATGAAAAGACAGAGATAGATAGATAGATAAGTGATGAACAGATATTGATATACAATGAAAAGCAGATAGATAGATAGATGATGTACAGAGATAGACATATAATGAAAAGACAGAGATAGATAGATGATGAACAGAGATAGACATATGATGAAAATACAGTGATAGATAGATGATGAACAGAGATAGATATATAATGAAAAGACAGACATAGATACATAGATGATGAACAGAGATAGATATATAATCAAAAGACAGAGATAGATAGATATATAGATAGATACATAATGAACAGAGATAGATATATAATGAAAAGACAGAGATAGATAGATGATGAACAGAGATAGATATATAATGAAAAGACAGAGATTGATAGATAGATAGATAGATAGATGATGAAGAGAAATATATATATAATGAAAAGACAGAGATAGATAGATGATGAACAGAGATAGATAGATAGATGATGAACAGAGATAGATATATAATGAAAGGCAGAGATAGATAGATAGATGATGAACAGAGATAGATAGATAATGAAAAGACAGACATAGACAGATAGATGATGAACAGAGATAGATATATAATGAAAAGACAGAGATAGATAGATAGATAGATAATAAGAACAGAGATAGATATACAATGAAAAGATAGATAGATAGATAGATAGTGATGAACAGATATAGATATACAATGAAAAGATAGATAGATAGATAGGTGATGAACAGATATAGATATACAATGAAAAGATAGATAGATAGATAGATAGGTGATGAACAGATATAGATATACAATGAAAAGATAGATAGATAGATAGGTGATGAACACATATAGATATACAATGAAAAGATAGATAGATAGATAGATAGGTGATGAACAGATATAGATATACAATGAAAAGATAGACAGATAGATAGATAGATAGATAGGTGATGAACAGATATAGATATACAATGAAAAGATAGATAGATTGATAGATAGATAGGTGATGAACAGATTTTGATATACAAATTAATAGATAGATAGATAGATAGGTGATGAACAGATTTTGATATACAATGAATAGATAGATAGATAGGTGATGAACAGATATAGATATACAATGAATAAATAGATAGATAGATAGATAGGTGATGAACAGATATAGATATACAATGAAAAGATAGATAGATAGATAGGTGATGAACAGATATTGATATACAATGAAAAGACAGAGATAGATAGATAGATAGATAGATAGATAGATAGATAGATAGATAGTGATGAACAGATATAGATATACAATGAAAAGACAGAGATAGATAGATAGATAGGTGATGAACAGATATAGATATACAATGAAAAGACAGAGATAGATAGATAGATAGGTGATGAACAGATATAGATATACATTGAAAAACAGATAGATAGATAGATGATGTACAGAGATAGACATATAATGAAAAGACAGAGATAGATAGATGATGAACAGAGATATATATATAATGAAAAGACAGAGATAGATAGATAGATGATGAACAGAGATAGATATATGATGAAAAGACAGAGATAGTTAGATGATGAACAGAGATAGACATATGATGAAAAGACAGAGATAGATAGATGATGAACAGAGATAGATATATAATGAAAAGACAGAGAAAGATAGATAGATAGATGATGAACAGAGATAGATATATAATGAAAAGACAGAGATAGATAGATAGATAGATAGATAGATAGATAGATAGATAGATAGATAGATTAAATAGATGATGAACAGAGATAGATATATAATGAAAGGACAGAGATAGATAGATGATGAACAGATAGATATATAATCAAAAGACAGATAGATAGATAGATAGATAGATAGATAGATAGATAATGAACAGAGATAGATATTTAATGAAAAGACAGAGATAGATAGATAGATAGATGATGACCAGAGATAGATATATAATGAAAAGACAGAGACAGATAGATGATGAACAGTGATAGATATATAATCAAAAGACAGATAGATACATAGAAAATAAACAGAGATAGATATATAATGAAAAGACAGAGATAGATAGATAGATGATGAACAGAGATAGATAGATAATGAAAAGACAGAGATAGATAGATAGATAGATGATGAACAGAGATAGATAGATAATGAAAAGACAGAGATAGATAGATAGATAGATAGATGATGAACAGAGATAGATATATAATGAAAGGAGAGAGATAGATAGATAGATAATGAACAGAGATAGATATATAATGAAATGAGATAGATAGATAGATAGATAGATAATGAACAGAGATAGATAGATAATGAAAAGACAGAGATAGATAGATAGATAATGAACAGAGATAGATATATAATAAAAAGACAGATAGATAGATAGATAATGAACAGAGATAGATATATAATGAAAAGACAGAGATAGATAGATGATGAACAGAGATAGATATATAATCAAAAGACAGATAGATACATAGAAAACAAACAGAGATACATATATAATGGAAAGACAGAGGTAGATAGATAGATGATGAACAGAGATAGATAGATAGATGATGAACAGAGATAGATATATAATGAAAAGTCAGAGATAGATAGATAGATGATGAACAGAGATAGATAGATAATGAAAAGACACAGATAGATAGATGATGAACAGAGATAGATAGATAATGAAAAGACAGAGATAGATAGATAGATGAACAGAGATAGATATATAATAAAAAGACAATGATAGATAGATGATGAACAGAGATAGATATATAATGAAAAGACAGAGATAGATAGATAGATAGATGATGAACAGAGATAGATATATAATGAAAAGACAGAGATAGATAGATAGATGATGAACAGAGATAGATATATAATGAAAAGACAGACATAGATAGATAGATTATGGACAGAGATAGATATATAATGAAAAGACAGATATAGATCGATAGATGATGAACAGAGATAGATATATAATGAAAAGACAGAGATAGATAGATGATGAACAGAGATAGATATATAATGAAAAGACAGAGATAGATAGATAGATAGATAGATGAACACAGATAAATATATAATGAAAAGACAAAGATAGATAGATAGATAGATAGATAGATAGATAGATAGATAGATAGATAGATAGATAGATGGACAGGGATACATATATGATGAAAAAACAGATAGATGATGAACAGAGATAGATATATCATGAAAAGACTTAGATAGATAGATAGATAGATGGACAGGGATAGATATATGATGAAAAGACAGACATAGATAGATAGATGATGAAGAGAGATAGATGTATAATGAAAGGCGAGAGATAGATAGATAATGAACAGAGATAGATATATAATGAAATGAGATAGATAGATAGATAATGAACAGAGATAGACAGATAATGAAAAGACAGAGATAGATAGATAGATAATGAACAGAGATAGATATATAATGAAAAGACAGAGATAGATAGATAGATAATGAACAGGGATAGATATATAATCAAAAGACAGATAGATAGATAGATAATGAACAGAGATAGATATATAATCAAAAGACGGATAGATAGATAGATAGATAGATAATGAACATAGATAGATATATAATGAAAAGACAGAGATAGGTAGATAGATAGATAGATAGATAGATAGATAGATAGATAGATAGATAGATAGATAGATAATGAACAGAGACAGATATATAATGGAAAGACAGAGATAGATAGGTAGATGATGAACAGTGATAGACATATGATGAAAAGACAGAGATAGATAGATGATGAACAGAGATAGATATATAATGAAAAGACAGAGATACAGAGATAGATAGATGATGAACAGAGATAGATATATAATGAAAAGACAGAGATACATAGATAGATAGATGATGAACAGAGATAGATATATAATGAAAAGACAGGGATGGATAGATAGATGATGAACAGAGATAGATATATAATCAAAAGACAGAGATAGATAGATAGATAGATAGATAGATAGGTGATGAACAGATATAGATATACAATGAAAAGATAGACAGATAGATAGATAGATAGATAGGTGATGAACAGATATAGATATACAATGAAAAGATAGATAGATTGATAGATAGATAGGTGATGAACAGATTTTGATATACAAATTAATAGATAGATAGATAGATAGGTGATGAACAGATTTTGATATACAATGAATAGATAGATAGATAGGTGATGAACAGATATAGATATACAATGAAAACATAGATAGATAGATAGATAGGTGATGAACAGATATAGATATACAATGAAAAGATAGATAGATAGATAGGTGATGAACAGATATTGATATACAATGAAAAGACAGAGATAGATAGATAGATAGATAGATAGATAGGTAGATGAACAGATATAGATATACAATGAAAAGACAGAGATAGATAGATAGATAGGTGATGAACAGATATAGATATACAATGAAAAGACAGAGATAGATAGATAGATAGGTGATGAACAGATATAGATATACATTGAAAAACAGATAGATAGATAGATGATGTACAGAGATAGACATATAATGAAAAGACAGAGATAGATAGATGATGAACAGAGATATATATATAATGAAAAGACAGAGATAGATAGATAGATGATGAACAGAGATAGATATATGATGAAAAGACAGAGATAGTTAGATGATGAACAGAGATAGACATATGATGAAAAGACAGAGATAGATAGATGATGAACAGAGATAGATATATAATGAAAAGACAGAGAAAGATAGATAGATAGATGATGAACAGAGATAGATATATAATGAAAAGACAGAGATAGATAGATAGATAGATAGATAGATAGATAGATAGATAGATAGATGATAAGATAGATAGATTAAATATAATGAAAGGACAGAGATAGATAGATGAAATGGAACAGATAGATATATAAGACAAAAGATAGATAGATAGATAGATAGATAGATAGATAGATAGATAGATAGATAGATAGATAGATAGATAGATAATGAACAGAGATAGATATTTAATGAAAAGACAGAGATAGATAGATAGATAGATGATGACCAGAGATAGATATATAATGAAAAGACAGAGACAGATAGATGATGAACAGTGATAGATATATAATCAAAAGACAGA
This sequence comes from Ascarosepion bandense, assembly GCA_037127315.1. NCBI lineage: Eukaryota > Metazoa > Mollusca > Cephalopoda > Sepiida > Sepiidae > Ascarosepion > Ascarosepion bandense. Next base: position 461,954 of record JBBBDQ010001109.1, on the reverse strand, counting down.
TAGATACATAGAAAATAAACAGAGATAGATATATAATGAAAAGACAGAGATAGATAGATAGATGATGAACAGAGATAGATAGATAATGAAAAGACAGGGATAGATAGATAGATAGATGATGAACAGAGATAGATAGATAATGAAAAGACAGAGATAGATAGATAGATAGATAGATGATGAACAGAGATAGATATATAATGAAAAGACAGAGATAGATAGATAGATAGATGATGAAGAGAGATAGATGTATAATGAAAGGAGAGAGATAGATAGATAGATAATGAACAGAGATAGATATATAATGAAATGAGATAGATAGATAGATAGATAGATAATGAACAGAGACAGATAGATAATGAAAAGACAGAGATAGATAGATAATGAACAGAGATAGATATATAATGAAAAGACAGAGATAGATAGATAGATAATGAACAGAGATAGATATATAATAAAAAGACAGATAGATATATAGATAATGAACAGAGATAGATATATAATGAAAAGACAGAGATAGATGGATGATGAACAGAGATAGATATATAATCAAAAGACAGATAGATACATAGAAAACAAACAGAGATACATATATAATGGAAAGACAGAGGTAGATAGATAGATGATGAACAGAGATAGATAGATAGATGATGAACAGAGATAGATATATAATGAAAAGTCAGAGATAGATAGATAGATGATGAACAGAGATAGATAGATAATGAAAAGACACAGATAGATAGATGATGAACAGAGATAGATAGATAATGAAAAGACAGAGATAGATAGATAGATGAACAGAGATAGATATATAATAAAAAGACAATGATAGATAGATGATGAACAGAGATAGATATATAATGAAAAGACAGAGATAGATAGATAGATAGATGATGAACAGAGATAGATATATAATGAAAAGACAGAGATAGATAGATAGATAGATGATGAACAGAGATAGATATATAATGAAAAGACAGAGATAGATAGATAGATGATGAACAGAGATAGATATATAATGAAAAGACAGACATAGATAGATAGATTATGGACAGAGATAGATATATAATGAAAAGACAGATATAGATAGATAGATAATGAACAGAGATAGATATATAATGAAAAGACAGATATAGATCGATAGATGATGAACAGAGATAGATATATAATGAAAAGACAGAGATAGATAGATGATGAACAGAGATAGATATATAATGAAAAGACAGAGATAGATAGATAGATAGATGAACACAGATAAATATATAATGAAAAGACAAAGATAGATAGATAGATAGATAGATAGATAGATAGATAGATAGATAGATAGATAGATAGATAGATAGATGGACAGGGATACATATATGATGAAAAAACAGATAGATGATGAACAGAGATAGATATATCATGAAAAGACTTAGATAGATAGATAGATAGATGGACAGGGATAGATATATGATGAAAAGACAGACATAGATAGATAGATGATGAAGAGAGATAGATGTATAATGAAAGGCGAGAGATAGATCGATAATGAACAGAGATAGATATATAATGAAATGAGATAGATAGATAGATAATGAACAGAGATAGACAGATAATGAAAAGACAGAGATAGATAGATAGATGATGAACAGAGATAGATATATAATGAAAAGACAGAGATAGATAGATAGATAATGAACAGGGATAGATATATAATCAAAAGACAGATAGATAGATAGATAATGAACAGAGATAGATATATAATCAAAAGACGGATAGATAGATAGATAGATAGATAATGAACATAGATAGATATATAATGAAAAGACAGAGATAGGTAGATAGATAGATAGATAGATAGATAGATAGATGGATAGATAATGAACAGAGATAGATATATAATGGAAAGACAGAGATAGATAGGTAGATGATGAACAGTGATAGACATATGATGAAAAGACAGAGATAGATAGATGATGAACAGAGATAGATATATAATGAAAAGACAGAGATACAGAGATAGATAGATGATGAACAGAGATAGATATATAATGAAAAGACAGAGATACATAGATAGATAGATGATGAACAGAGATAGATATATAATGAAAAGACAGGGATAGATAGATAGATGATGAACAGAGATAGATATATAATCAAAAGACAGAGATAGATAGATAGATAGATAGATAGATAGATAGATAGATAGATAGGTGATGAACAGATATAGACATACAATGAAAAGATAGACAGATAGATAGATAGATAGATAGGTGATGAACAGATATAGATATACAATGAAAAGATAGATAGATTGATAGATAGATAGGTGATGAACAGATTTTGATATACAAATTAATAGATAGATAGATAGATAGGTGATGAACAGATTTTGATATACAATGAATAGATAGATAGATAGGTGATGAACAGATATAGATATACAATGAATAAATAGATAGATAGATAGATAGGTGATGAACAGATATAGATATACAATGAAAAGATAGATAGATAGATAGTTGATGAACAGATATTGATATACAATGAAAAGACAGAGATAGATAGATAGATAGATAGATAGATAGATAGATAGGATGAACAGATATAGATATACAATGAAAAGACAGAGATAGATAGATAGATAGGTGATGAACAGATATAGATATACAATGAAAAGACAGAGATAGATAGATAGATAGGTGATGAACAGATATAGATATACATTGAAAAACAGATAGATAGATAGATGATGTACAGAGATAGACATATAATGAAAAGACAGAGATAGATAGATGATGAACAGAGATATATATATAATGAAAAGACAGAGATAGATAGATAGATGATGAACAGAGATAGATATATGATGAAAAGACAGAGATAGTTAGATGATGAACAGAGATAGACATATGATGAAAAGACAGAGATAGATAGATGATGAACAGAGATAGATATATAATGAAAAGACAGAGAAAGATAGATAGATAGATGATGAACAGAGATAGATATATAATGAAAAGACAGAGATAGATAGATAGATAGATAGATAGATAGATAGATTAAATAGATGATGAACAGAGATAGATATATAATGAAAGGACAGAGATAGATAGATGATGAACAGATAGATATATAATCAAAAGACAGATAGATAGATAGATAGATAGATAGATAATGAACAGAGATAGATATTTAATGAAAAGACAGAGATAGATAGATAGATAGATGATGACCAGAGATAGATATATAATGAAAAGACAGAGACAGATAGATGATGAACAGTGATAGATATATAATCAAAAGACAGATAGATACATAGAAAATAAACAGAGATAGATATATAATGAAAAGACAGAGATAGATAGATAGATGATGAACAGAGATAGATAGATAATGAAAAGACAGGGATAGATAGATAGATAGATGATGAACAGAGATAGATAGATAATGAAAAGACAGAGATAGATAGATAGATAGATAGATGATGAACAGAGATAGATATATAATGAAAAGACAGAGATAGATAGATAGATAGATGATGAAGAGAGATAGATGTATAATGAAAGGAGAGAGATAGATAGATAGATAATGAACAGAGATAGATATATAATGAAATGAGATAGATAGATAGATAGATAATGAACAGAGATAGATAGATAATGAAAAGACAGAGATAGATAGATAATGAACAGAGATAGATATATAATGAAAAGACAGAGATAGATAGATAGATAATGAACAGAGATAGATATATAATAAAAAGACAGATAGATAGATAGATAATGAACAGAGATAGATATATAATGAAAAGACAGAGATAGATAGATGATGAACAGAGATAGATATATAATCAAAAGACAGATAGATACATAGAAAACAAACAGAGATACATATATAATGGAAAGACAGAGGTAGATAGATAGATGATGAACAGAGATAGATAGATAGATGATGAACAGAGATAGATATATAATGAAAAGTCAGAGATAGATAGATAGATGATGAACAGAGATAGATAGATAATAAAAAGACAGAGATAGATAGATGATGAACAGAGATAGATAGATAATGAAAAGACAGAGATAGATAGATAGATAGATAGATGAACAGAGATAGATATATAATAAAAAGACAATGATAGATAGATGATGAACAGAGATAGATATATAATGAAAAGACAGAGATAGATAGATAGATAGATGATGAACAGAGATAGATATATAATGAAAAGACAGAGATAGATAGATAGATGATGAACAGAGATAGATATATAATGAAAAGACAGACATAGATAGATAGATTATGGACAGAGATAGATATATAATGAAAAGACAGATATAGATAGATAGATAATGAACAGAGATAGATATATAATGAAAAGACAGATATAGATCGATAGATGATAAACAGAGATAGATATATAATGAAAAGACAGAGATAGATAGATGATGAACAGAGATAGATATATAATGAAAAGACAGAGATAGATAGATAGATAGATGAACACAGATAAATATATAATGAAAAGACAAAGATAGATAGATAGATAGATAGATAGATAGATAGATAGATAGATAGATAGATAGATAGATAGATGGACAGGGATACATATATGATGAAAAAACAGATAGATGATGAACAGAGATAGATATATCATGAAAAGACTTAGATAGATAGATAGATAGATAGATAGATGGACAGGGATAGATATATGATGAAAAGACAGACATAGATAGATAGATGATGAAGAGAGATAGATGTATAATGAAAGGCGAGAGATAGATAGATAATGAACAGAGATAGATATATAATGAAATGAGATAGATAGATAGATAATGAACAGAGATAGACAGATAATGAAAAGACAGAGATAGATAGATAGATAATGAACAGAGATAGATATATAATGAAAAGACAGAGATAGATAGATAGATAATGAACAGGGATAGATATATAATCAAAAGACAGATAGATAGATAGAAAATGAACAGAGATAGATATATAATCAAAAGACGGATAGATAGATAGATAGATAGATAATGAACATAGATAGATATATAATGAAAAGACAGAGATAGGTAGATAGATAGATAGATAGATAGATAGATAGATAGATAGATAGATAGATAGATAATGAACAGAGATAGATATATAATGGAAAGACAGAGATAGATAGGTAGATGATGAACAGTGATAGACATATGATGAAAAGACAGAGATAGATAGATGATGAACAGAGATAGATATATAATGAAAAGACAGAGATACATAGATAGATAGATGATGAACAGAGATAGATATATAATGAAAAGACAGGGATAGATAGATAGATGATGAACAGAGATAGATATATAATCAAAAGACAGAGATAGATAGATAGATAGATAGATAGATAGATAGATAGATACATACATACATACATACATACATAATGAACAGAGATAGATATATAATGAAAAGACAGAGATAGATAGATGATGAACAGAGATAGATATATAATCAAAAGACAGAGATAGATAGATAGATAGATGATGAACAGAGATATATATATAATGAAAAGACAGAGGTAGATAGATAGATGATGTTCAGAGATAGATATATAATGAAAAGACAGTGATATATAGATGATGAACAGATAGATATATAATAAAAAGACAGATAGATAGATAGATGATGAACAGAGATAGATATATAATGAAAAGACAGAGATAGATGGATGATGAACAAAGATAGATATATAATCAAAAGACAGATAGATACATAGAAAACAAACAGTGATACATATATAATGGAAAGACAGAGGTAGATAGATAGATGATGAACAGAGATAGATAGATAGATGATGAACAGAGATAGATAGATAATAAAAACACAGAGATAGATAGATAGATGATGAACAGAGATAGATAATGAAAAGACAGAGATAGATAGATAGATGATGAACAGAGATAGATATATAATGAAAAGACAGTGATAGATAGATAGATGATGAACAGAGATAGATATATAATGAAATGAGATAGATAGATAGATAATGGACAGAGATAGATATATAATGAAAAGACAGATATAGATAGATAGATAATGAACAGAGATAGATATATAATGAAAAGGCAGAGATAGATAGATGATGAACAGAGATAGATATATAATGAAAAGACACAGATAGATAGATATATGATGAACAGAGATAGATACATAATGAAAAGACAGACATAGATAGATATATGATGAACAGAGATAGATATATAATGAAAAGGCAGAGATAGATAGATGATGAACAGAGATAGATATATAATGAAAAGACACAGATAGATAGATATATATATGATGAACAGAGATAGATATATAATGAAAAGACACAGATAGATAGATGATGAACAGATAGATATATAATCAAAAGACAGATAGATAGATAGATAGATAATGAACAGAAATAGATATATAATGAAATGACAGAGATAGATAGATGATGAACAGTGATAGATATATAATCAAAAGACAGATAGATAGATTGAAAATGAACACAGATAGATATATAATGAAAAGACAGATAGATAGATAGATGATGAACAGAGATAGATATATAATGAAAAGACAGAGATATATAGATAGATGATGAACAGAGATAGATAGATAGATAGATAGACAGATAGATGGATAGATAGAAAGACAATGTACAGAAAGAGATAGATAGATAGATAGATAGATAGATAGATAGATAGATAGATAATGAAAAGACAGAGATAGATAGATAGATAATGAAAAGACAGAGATAGATAGATAGATAATGAAAAGACAGAGATAGATAGATAGATAGATAATGAAAAGACAGAGATAGGTAGATAGATAGATAATGAAAAGACAGAGATAGGTAGATAGATAGATAATGAAAAGACAGAGATAGATAGGTAGATAGATAGATAATGAAAAGACAGAGATAGATAGGTAGATAGATAGATAATGAAAAGACTGAGATAGATAGGTAGATAGATAGATAATGAAAAGACAGAGATAGATAGGTAGATAGATAGATAATGAAAAGACAGAGATAGATAGGTAGATAGATAGATAATGAAAAGACAGAGATAGATAGATAGATAGATAGATAATGAAAAGACAGAGATAGATAGATAGATAGATAGATAGATAATGAAAAGACAGAGATAGATAGATAGATAGATAGATAATGAAAAGACAGAGATAGATAGATAGATAGATAGATAGATAATGAAAAGACAGAGATAGATAGATAGATAGATAGATAGATAGATAGATAGATAATGAAAAGACAGAGATAGATAGATAGATAGATAATGAAAAGACAGAGATAGATAGATAGATAGATAGATAGATAGATAATGAAAAGACAGAGATAGATAGATAGATAGATAATGAAAAGACAGAGATAGATATAGATAGATTGATAGATACATAGATAGATAATGAAAAGACGGAGATAGATAGATAGATAGATAGATAGATAGATAGATAGATAGATATGAAAAGACGGAGATATAGATAGATAGATAGATAGATAGATAGATAGATAGATAGATAGATAATGAAAAGACGGAGATAGATAGATAGATAGATAGATAGATAAGAAAATAGATAGATAGATAGAGACAGAGATAGATAGATGAGATAGATAGATAGATAGATAGATAGATAGATAGATAGATAGATAGATAGATAGATAATTAAAAGACAGAGATAGATAGATAGATAGATGAACAGAGATATATATATAATGAAAAGACAGAGATAGATAGATAGATGAACAGAGATATATATATAATGAAAAGACAGAGATAGATGGATAGATGATGAACAGAGATAGATATATAATGAAAAGACAGAGATAGATGGATAGATGATGAACAGAGATAGATATATAATGAAAAGACAGAGATAGATATATAGTTGATGAACAGAGAAAGATATATAATGAAAAGACAGAGATAGATAGATAGATAGATGAACAGAGAAAGATATATAATGAAAAGACAGAGATAGATAGATAGATGATGAACAGAGATAAATATATAATGAAAAGACAGAGATAGATAGATAGATGATGAACAGAGATATATATATAATGAAAAGACAGAGATAGATAGATAGATAGATAGATAGATAGATAAGATGAAAAGACAGAGATAGATAGATAGATAGATGATGAACAGAGGTATATATTTAATGAAAAGACAGAGGTAGATAGATAGATGATGTACAGAGATAGATATATAATGAAAGGACAGAGATAGATAGATGATGAACAGATAGATATATAATAAAAAGACAGATAGATACATAGATTATGAAGAGAGACAGATATTTAATGAAAAGACAGAGATAGATAGATGATGAACAGAGATAGATATATAATCAAAAGACAGATAGATACATAGAAAACAAACAGAGATACATATATAATGGAAAGACAGAGGTAGATAGATAGATGATGAACAGAGATAGATAGATAGATGATGAACAGAGATAGATATATAATGAAAGGCAGTGATAGATAGATAGATGATGAACAGAGATAGATATACAATGAAAAGACAGAGATAGATAGATAGATAGATAGATAGATAGATAGATGATGAACAGAGATGGATATATAATGAAAAGACAGAGATAGATAGATAGATGATGAACAGAGATAGATATATAATGAAAAGACAGACATAGATAGATAGATAATGATCAGAGATAGATATATAATGAAATGAGATAGATCGATAGATAATGAACAGAGATAGATATATCATGAAAAGACATAGATAGATAGATGATGAACAGAGATAGATATATAATGAAAAGACAGACATAGATAGATAGATGATGAACAGAGATAGATATATAATGAAAAGGCAGAGATAGATAGATGATGAACAGAGATAGATATATAATGAAAAGACACAGATAGATAGATGATGAACAGTGATAGATATATAATCAAAAGACAGATAGATAGATAGATAGATAGATAATGAACAGAAATAGATATATAATGAAACGACAGAGATAGATAGATGATGAACAGTGATAGATATATAATCAAAAGACAGATAGATAGATTGAAAATGAACAGAGATAGATATATAATGAAAAGACAGAGATAGATAGATAGATGATGAACAGTGATAGATAGATAGATAGATAGATAGATAGATAGATAGATAGATAGATAGATAGATAGATAGATACATTATGAAAAGACAGAGATAGGTAGATAGATAGATAATGAAAAGACAGAGATAGATAGATAGATAGATAGATAGATAGATAGATAGATAATGAAAAGACAGAGATAGATAGACAGATAGATAATGAAAAGACAGAGATAGATAGATAGATAGATAGATAATGAAAAGACAGAGATAGATAGATAGATAGATAATGAAAAGACAGAGATAGATAGATAGATAGATAATGAAAAGACAGAGATAGATAGATAGATAGATAATGAAAAGACAGAGATAGATAGATAGATAGATAAGATAAGATAGATAGATAGATAGATAGATAGATAGATAATGAAAAGACAGAGATAGATAGATAGATAATGAAAAGACAGGGATAGATAGATAGATAGATAGATAGATAGATAGATAGATAATGAAAAGACAGAGATAGATAGCTAGATAGATAGATAATGAAAAGACAGAGATAGATAGATAGATAGATAATGAAAAGACAGAGATAGATAGCTAGATAGATAGATAATGAAAAGACAGAGATAGATAGATAGATAGATAGATAATGAAAAGACAGAGATAGATAGATAGATAGATAGATAATGAAAAGACAGAGATAGATAGATAGATAGATAGATAAGAAAATTACAGATAGATAGATAGATAGATAGATGAGATAGATAATATAAGATAGATAAATATAAGTAAAGACAGATATAGATAGATAGATGATGAACAGAGATAGATATATAATGTAAAGACAGAGATAGATAGATAGATGATGAACAGAGATAGATATATAATGTAAAGACAGAGATAGATATATAGATAGATAGATGATGAACAGATATATATATATAATGTAAAGACAGAGATAGATAGATAGATGATGAACAGATATATATATATAATGTAAAGACAGAGATAGATAGATAGATAGATAGATAGATGATGAACAGATATATATATATATAATCTAAAGACAGAGATAGATAGATAGATAGATAGATAGATAGATAGATAGATAGATAGATGATGAACAGATATATATATATAATGTAAAGACAGAGATAGATAGATAGATGATGAACAGATATATATATATAATGTAAAGACAGAGATAGATAGATAGATAGATAGATAGATAGATGATGACAGATATATATATATATATAATGTAAAGACAGAGATAGATAGATAGATAGATGATGAACAGAGATATATATATAATGTAAAGACAGAGATAGATAGATAGATAGATAGATGATGAACAGAGATAGATATATAATGTAAAGACAGAGATAGATAGATAGATGATGAACAGAGATAGATATATAATGTAAAGACAGAGATAGATAGATAGATGATGAACTGAGATAGATATATAATGTAAAGACAGTGATAGATAGATGATGAACAGATATATATATATAATGTAAAGACAGAGATAGATAGATAGATAGATAGATGATGAACAGATATATATATATAATGTAAAGACACAGATAGATAGATAGATAGATAGATAGATAGATGATGAACAGATAAATATATATATAATGTAAAGACAGAGATAGATAGATAGATAGATGATGAACAGAGATATATATATAATGTAAAGACAGAGATAGATAGATAGATAGATGATGAACAGATATATATATATAATGTAAAAAGACAGAGATAGATAGATAGATAGATAGATGATGAACAGATATATATATATATAATGTAAAGACACAGATATATAGATAGATAGATAGATAGATGATGAACAGAGATATATATATAATGTAAAGACAGAGATAGATAGATAGATAGATAGATGATGAACAGAGATATATATATAATGTAAAGACAGAGATAGATAGATAGATAGATGATGAACAGATATATATATATAATGTAAAGACAGAGATAGATAGATAGATAGATGATGAACAGAGATATATATATAATGTAAAGACAGAGATAGATAGATAGATAGATAGATAGATAGATAGATAGATAGACAGAGATAGATATATAATGTAAAGACAGAGATAGATAGATTGATAGATACAGAGATAGATATATAATGTAAAGACAGAGATAGATAGATAGATAGATAGATAGATAGATGATGAACAGAGATAGATATATAATGAAAAGACAGAGATATAAAGATAGAGAGATAGATAGATGATGAACAGAGATAGATATATAATGAAAAGACAGAGATATAAAGATAGATAGATAGATGATGAACAGAGATAGGAAATATAATGAAAAGACAGAGATAGATAGATAGATGATGAACAGAGATAGATATATAATGAACAGACAGAGACAGATAGATAGATGAAGATAGATAGATAGATAGATGATGAAGATAGATAGATGATGAACAGACATAGATAGATAGATGATGAACAGACATAGATAGATAGATGATGAACAGACATAGATAGATAGATAATGAACAGAAATAGATAGATAGATAATGAACAGAAATAGATAGATAGATAATGAACAGAAATAGATAGATAGATAATGAACAGTCATAGATAGATAGATAATGAACAGTCATAGATAGATAGATAATGAACAGTCATAGATAGATAGATAATGAACAGTCATAGATAGATAGATAATGAAAAGACATAGTTAGGTAGATATGTACAGATTCACCCCTTGTTTTTTTTAAGGTTCTCTGTTTTTAATAATGTTTTATTTTTTTCATATTGCCTCCCACTTAGTAACGACCTTGCGACTTTGTAGCTTCATTCTCCTTTCTTGGGATGAACTGATTATATATATATATATATAGGTGTATGCATCTTTTTTAAGTAGCAATTCAAATCATGAAAACATTATAAAAAGCGAACGTAACCTGCAGACACATTTTATAACTTTCATGTTAAATCTATGATAATTCATTTTAAATATATTTTTATTTTCCTTTTTTCACTGATATTTTTCTCTCCTGTCTTTCACCTCATAAACGTAACTAATTCTATTCTAATAGGAGTAGATTGGTTCACCTATCGCCCGGTTTACACTCCTCCCCAGTCTTTTGAACAAGAGTAATGGTGTATCCCTTGTTCCTTCTTTAGAATTGGTCTTCCGGTTCCTTTTAAATTCTACTTTAATTCTATATTTCTAACGTCTTTACCTCTGCTCTGAAGTGTTTGCTATTAGTGGGTTTCCGGTTGCTTCTAAAGTCTTTCCCTTCTCTTTCACGTACAGTAGCCCTCATTGTGTCGTAGTGGTTTTATCGCCTTACGTGGGGTGGATTTATTAACAAAAAACAATTCTGTATAATCACCCAATTGATATCCTTTAAAAAAGAGTTAGGAATCTCTTTTGGTATCCTTTATTTAACGCTAAAATTAATAGAATCTAACGTACTACACGGATTTTTAAATGTTTCCGTACGTGTGTGTGTGTGTGTGTGTGTGTGTGTTATATTGATACCTTTTCATTTTATCGATATATTTCGGAATTTTATTTTTTATCGATTTATTTCGAAATGAAAGAAAAATTGAAAAGGAAGAAGTAAGAACCACGTAGTAAAGAAAGGCTGAAGTATGTGAGATCGATAAATAAGCAAAGAAAGAAAGCAAACAAGATAGAATTTGGAGAAGGAAGAAAAGCTAACAGTGATGACTACCAAAGGGGAAAGAGAGAGAGAGAGAGAGAGAGGATTGTTGCAATAGACAGAGGGGACAGTTTGGGGAAGAAAAAGAAAAATAAGAAAGAAGTACCACGTTAAAGAGAAAGAGAGAAAGAGAGTGAGGGGGGGGGGGGCAAAAAATCTCCAAAGACGTTTAAAGCGCTGTGGGTTTGAGTATGTATCAATCGTCCCGCCTCCGTTCTGCCGCATCACTTCAAATGCTTCTTGATCATTGGTCGAAATATGTGTCGAAGGCGGAGTCTTCTAAAACTCTCACGCATACGAACACCCATCCACACACACACACACACACACACACACACACACACACACGCACACAAATACACACACACTTGCACGCGCATATCTGCGTAGGATTGTGTGTTCTCCAAACACAGTCGCTTCCAAATGAGACGGATATTCAGGCGCCCACTCCTGCAATATTAATTTCTCATCAGGCGAGATAATTTGATTTCTCACGCAAATTCGTGTGTGTGTATCCACGAGCGTGTAAGATGGTAGACACACACACACACACACACACACATGAACGTACATACTTCATGTATGTATAATCGCTTTTCCTCTCTTCCTTATATACGTCAAGGAGAGATACATCCACACAAATATATTTTTGTATTCATTCCTCTAGATCTCTACTTCCACTCTCAGCCTCTCTTTCTCTTATCTACATAAATACACATACGTCTGTATCTACAGTCTATTTCTCTCATTTTTCTGTTCCATGTATATATATATATATATAGTGATTGAAGCTGAGAAAGAGAGAGATGGGAAGAGAAGATCGATATATATATCTGTTTAGTTCTCCGTCTCTTTCTCTATTCCCCCCTCTCTCTCTCTCTCTCTATCTATCTATCTATCTATCTATCTATCTTTCTCTCTGCTGCTCTTATTCAATCACTCTTTGTCTTTCTCACTCACTCTGTTTCTTTCGCGTTCTCTCTATATTCCTCTCTGACTTTCTTTCTCTTCGTTTTTCTCTCTCTCTCTTTTCTCTCTCTCTTACTCTCTCTCTCTCTCTCTATATATATATATATATAGAGAGAGAGATTATATATATATATATATATATATAAAATATCTCTTTCTCTTTGCTTCTCTCTGCTTCCTCTATTGTCTTCTCTCTATTTCTCTCCGCTTCTCTCTCTCTCTCTCTCTCTAATTATCTTCCCTTTCTCAATGATGTTTTCGTCTTCTATCCTTGTCTATCTTTGCTTCTCTTCTCTCTACTTTCCTTTTCTCTCTCTCTCTCTCTCTCTTTCTCCCTTTCTGTTTCTTTCTTTCTCTCTCTCTTTCTTTCTTTCTCTCTCTCTTTCTTTCTTTCTTTCTCTCTCTCTTTTCCTTTCTTTCTCCTGACTTCTCTTTTTGTATCTCTACGCTCCTCTTTACTTCCTTTATCTCTGTCCCCTTTTCTTTGTCTCTATTTCTCATTGTCTCCGTCTCTCTCTCTCTCTCTCTCTCTCTTTCCCTTTTTTTCTTACATATACACCTTTTTTTTTAAAACTATTTTTCATTGATTCACATGAATGTATCACACAGACTCCGACACGTGATCATACACGTTCACTCTTTCTCCGCCTCTCTCTTTCATTCTTTTAATATACACGTGACCTCATACACACATTTCTATTTCCTCTTCCTCTCCCCCAACTCACTCTCTCTCTCCTCGTTTCACTTTTTATATCTTCTCTTTTCTTACTTTCTCTCTGTCACTCTCTTGGCCTCTCTTTATCTTCGCTTCATTCTTTATATTCTTTCATTTCTCATTCTCTTCACATTTGTTCTTGATTCTCTTTGCTTCTCTCTCTCTCTCTCTCTCTCTCTCTCTCTCTCTCTCTCTCTCTATTCTTCGCTTCTCTTCTTTAATCCCTCTGCCACTCTTTCATCTTTTCTTTCTGCCCTCCCCCTCTATTAGTTCCTCTCTGCTCTATTTCTCATTCTATTGACTTCTCTCTGCCTGTCTCTTTCTATTTCTCACTTTGTCTCTCCCCGTCTCTCTCTCTCTCTTTATATATATATATATATATATATATATATATATATATATATATATATATATCGTTCTTCTCTTTTACTTTTCTTTCTGTTTCTTCTGCTTCCATTCTTTCTATTGCCCTCTTGTTATTCTCTCTCTCTCTCTCTAGTCTTTTCACTCTTTGTTTCCTTTTTTCTTGCTCTCCTTCCCTCTCCCTTTTTCTTTCCTGCTCTTTCTTCTTTCTTTGCATATATTTGCTTCTCACTTCTCTATTTCTCTATTCACTCTCTCTCTCTCTCTCTCTCTTTCTCTATGGTTTTATTTTCCCCTCTTTATCATGATACCCGCAGTCAACATGCACGTGTACATATATAATTAATCCAATCAAGAGCACTCGTAAGTCATTGGTTAGCTGATTAGGCCAAAAATTGTCAGTTCGAATCTCAACGAGAACTGGAGAACGTGTAGCATAATTAATTTTTAAAAAGGCAGCAAAAAAAAAAAAGTGAAATCCCCATAATAAGTAAGGATATTTGCTACCAAAAATGTCTATAATACGACAAACAAAAAAACTTGAATAACAAAAAAAAAAAAAAAGAACCTACTGAAATTGTTTGCCTTAACGACATAGTCCAAAACGCAGTCAATGACGCTGCCGATCTTTGTACTTTTGTAAAATTCGGCAATAATTGTTCACACTAATGCCCTAAAGCTTGTCCATACGATGTACACGGACAAATATACACACTACTATTTTTGCTGGGTAAATCTACGCAGCGAATTACACATTTGTTGATCCTGGGTATGAGAATAAACTACATCCGGTAGCAATACCTCTGATTGGAAGATTAGAGGTTTTCAGGAGCATGGAACCACTTCTTAATTGATGTTGTTCCGAGGTCCACCCTGATCCGGGGTGGTAGCACCTGTTAGGGTCCCAACTATGGGTAAATAGTTTATCCCCAGATTTGGTTCAAAAGTATAAAAATAGACTTTTATAGAAATATATAGATAAGAATAGACTTTTATAGAAAAATATACAATTTTTAAGGAAAAATATTATCAACAATACATTTTTTAAGGAAAAAAATTATTACCATAACACATTTTTGAAGGAAAAACATTATTACCAGCAATATATTTTTGAATACAAAACTAGAAGAAGTCTTCAGTTTTCATTTTTTCATCAAAATCTGACTAAATCAACCTACTCACTATAAGTGAACATAAAAAAATACCTTAAAACCCTACTTTTTTGGCATTAAGTAACCCGCAGATGTTGATATGCCGTTAAGCAAAACTCACTCAAACTCACTTACACATTTGTTCATTGAAGATCAAGCTAACAGGGACACCTTCACGATGTGTAATAGTTAGCAAGCTTGTCTTGCTAAAACAATTATGACTGCGTAGTGAGTACGATCCTCAATGGATGTCACATAATTTCAGCCTTGTGCCACATCTAAGCTACGCTCAGAAAATCACAATGCATACACTAACATTGAGTAGTCTAACAGTGATCTCGAAAGACTTTGACAGTCATATTTATAATGATATGTGAAAAGTAGTTTTAGATTTGGCTAGTTCGTTCAAAATGGCAGTATGTATCAATGTACTTAGTGTCCGCTTGATAATTAAGATGACAGTAACATCTGTGGAAACTGATTGCGTCAAAGCTGGCTATCCCTAGTTGATAAAGTGACGCAGCATAATCTTCCTACTCATTGTATCATATTTGACATGCTACGTTGTGGGTTATCGACTCGGAACGAGAAATCGGGGAGCCGAGTTCGAATTCCAGTTGAATTGCTTGCATTCACTTACGAGCAAATACCCTTGGGAAAGGTATTAATCCGACTCTTCTCTCCAATTATGGGTTAAATAACAGGACAGATTGGATTCTGGCAACCAGTCTAACGCAGAAAGTAATGGCAACCTACTGCGGGATAATCATCTGTCCAGTTAGTCATGTCTTTTTCGAGACATGATCGCCTAAGCGTGTATCACATATGGCACTTAACTGACTGACTGATGTATCATACTAAGTTTAGTAAATATCTTCAAAATAATATTTGTTTAATGACTAAAATAGCTTGGTATTTCCCAGGATCGATAACTTTGCCAAAACAAAAAGTTAAGATTTTAAAATAAAACAGAACCTTTCTTTTTATAAAATCAATGCGACATAATCTTCTTATTTCAATGCGCTTTGAATTTGCCTTGTGCCAAATTAAATAGATTTGAGGATAAGTCACATGTCTATGTGTAAAAATGTCTACGAAATAATGTATATACTAAAAACGATTTCTCATTCAGTCAGTTAAGCGCCAAACGTGATTCACGTTTGGGCGATCATGTCCCAAAAGAGACATGACTGACTAGGCAGAAAATTTTTCCGTAGAAGGTTGCCATTTCTTTCTGCGGTAGATTGGTTGCCAACCAAAGCTATAGAATCCAATCTGTCTTATTGTTTAACACATAGCTAGAGGGTGAAGAGACAAATTAATTCCTTTCCCTGGAGTATTTGCGCGAAAGTGAATGCAACTGGAATTCGAACTTGGCTCTCCGATTTCTCGCTCCGATATCCACTGCACCACAACGCAATCTTATATCGCTCTTATTTTTATTTCTCTTTTTACTTTTCTATATATCTCTCTTTTTCTATTTCTCTTTTCCTCTTCCTCTTTTCACTATTTCTCTTTTCTCTCTGACACTTTCTCTCTTTTTCTCCTCACACTCTTCCTTTTTTTATCTCTTTTGCCTTTCTTTCTCTTTCACTCCTTTTCTCTCTATTTCTCTCTTCTATCTCTCTATTCCCTCTCTTTTCCATCTTTCTATCTTTTACTCTATTTTTCTTCATTTTTTTTATATATTCCCCCTTTCTCTTTTTGCCCCATCTCTCTTTGATGTTTTCTCCCATTTCCTCTCTTTCTGTTGCCTTCTCTTTTTCTTTCTTTTACTCTCTCGCGTGTTCTTTTCCTTCTCTTTATTTTGTTCTTTTATTCACTTTCTTTCTCCTGTTTGTCTTTCACTTTCTCTCTTTTCCTCTTTCACGCTCTCTCTTTTCCGCTCTTGTCCTTTCTCTTTTTCTTTCTTTCCTCTCTCTCCCATACTATTTTAGCTTGTCTCTTTCTATCTTTTGTTTTCATTTTTTCATCGTCTTTACTATTTTAGTTTCTATCAACACACACACACACACGCACTCTCTCTCTCTCTCTCTCTCTCTCTCTCTCTCTCTCTCTCTCTCTTTTCTTTCACTGATTTTCTCCTTCTTTCTTCGGTTTCTGTAATTCTTTCCTTTTTATCGCTTTTATCCTTTCTCTTAACCTTCGCTCTCACCAAGTATCTCATTCATCTTTTCCTTTAATATTTCTTTTTTTCTTTCTTTCTTTTTTCAAAACTTTTTTCTTTGTGTCATTGTGTAATATTTCTTTTTAATTTTATCTTTCCTCACCTCTTTTATTTACTACCTTACTGTCTTTCTCTTTCTCGGACTCTCAATTTCTCTTCGTTATTTTTAGTATATATTTGCTTCTCTTCTATCTGTTTCTCTCTTCTTTCTCTCTCTCTCTCCATCTTCACTTCTCTCCAAATGTCTCATTCCCTCGTTCCGCCTAACATTTTCTTTCCTTCTTTTCCAACTTCTTTTCTTTATTTCATTGTGCAATTTTTTTTCTTTATTCGCCCTTGTTTCAATCTTTCTCAAGCAGCAAAACAAATTCTCGCACATTTAGAAAATGTAGGCACTCTCTCTCTCTCTCTCTCTCTCTCTCTCTCTCTCTCTCTGCGCATGCGTGCGCAAGCGCACAAATATACAGTCGCTTTACAATTATCTTTAGACATGCATACAAATACATCCTATTTATTCAAGGCATTCCTCTACAATCAGAGATACATGCGCGATTAACATACCATTACATAATTCTCTTCCTTTTTCTTACCCCCTCACAAATTCATTCTTTCTCTCAGTCTTTCCCTTACTAAAGATATACCTTTTACCTTCTTTCTCTCTCTCTCTCTCTCACCTTTTTTCTCTCTTTCCCTTTTCTTGCTTCCTTAAATAGCAACGCAAAATTCCATCTCCCTTGGCTAATATACCGAATGTAAAATACAAATTAATTAGATATAAAACCTGAGCTATGAACTTAGAATCTTGAGGTTGAATTCGACTTCAGTGAGTCTTAACAGACAGTTTCTATGCACACCCTTAGGCGTACATCATTGTCATGCGCGTACACGCATCCACTAACTGACGTCACACGCATGCACAATACATCAGAAGCGCCCTGACTGACTCGTGCATTACAAAAACTAGCGCATGCGCGTGAGCAGACGGCGGGCAACAAAATGGCGACAGTAATTCATTAGCCATTTGCTTTCCTCACCATCGTTTCGCTAATCTTTCGAAAGTCGCTGGGGTGCGCTGGTATGTGAGCTATCTCGGGCAGTTAAACCTTTCCGATGTGCGCTGATTTGAGAATCGTTTGAACAAAATATTGCACTTATCACACTTATTTGGCATCTTATTGGTTTAAAGTAATTAATTAGATATTTGAAATTAAAAAAAACTAGAAAATCTTTTGAAAAACGTCGCGAATTGTATAAAGTCGGTCAGTTAAGTGCCATACGTGATACACGTTTGGGCGATCATGTCTCGAAAGAGACATGACTGACTGGACAGAAGATTATCCCGCAGTAGGTTGCCATTGCTTTCTGCGGTAGACTGGTTGCCGACCAACGCTATAGAGCCCAATCTGTCCTGTTATTTAACCCATAACTGGAAGGAAGAGACGGATTAATACCTTTCCCAAGGGTATTTGCGCGTAAGTGAATACAATGGATTCAACTGGAATTCGAACTCAGCTCCCCGGTTTCTCGTTCCGAGCCGATATCCACTCTACCACAACGCACATCCTTCCACTCTACCACAACGAAAAGATAAACTGTAATCACCTTAAGAAAAAATATATTAACATAAGTTTACACAAGCCATCAAAAATTACATTTTGTCATTATAATTAAGTTTTCAGACGTGAGCTTTTAAAAAGTTTTTTCAAATTATTAATATGTAGTAAATCTAGGATGGAATCATTTTATTATTTAATTATAGCATAATAATATGCGTACCCACTGTGAACTAGTTCTGATCTGCGAACTAATATACCTTTTTCTATGTAAGTGAAGTGGGAGCGACTGCAGCATTTGTCGAAATGAGAACTGAAGAAATCTTTGTCTGCAAGATCCAGCCAATGTTTTGTTTTTGGTGTTTTGGGGGTATCTTTCTTTCCTTTTTGTTAACAAAATCGATTCCTCCGCCCAATTTCTGGGTAGACAAAGAAGGTGATAAGTGATTTAATTAAAAAAAAAATAGACTACCGGAAAACTTATGAACTGCAATAATCAACGGCCAACAAATTCGAATTGGTATTTTGACACAATCACCTTCGAGAGGAAAACAGAAAACAATTACACTAGTCCTACCAAGAACAATGATGGTGGAATGAGGGTAACAGATGTACAAAATATATTTTTACCAATATTTTTTACCAATATTAATGATTTTAAAAATAATTTAATTCATTTGCAAATGAACAAAAATTATTTGATTTTTGCTAAAATTTCAAATTATTGTGTTTGTTACCAGAAAAATGTAAGTTATGTAATATTAAGTTTTCCATTGTAAACTCTCGTAACGATTTGGCTCCTCGTTAACGAAAATAGAAATAAGATTTTTACCAAACTTTTCGAACGTGTTAGAAATGATTAAAAAATTTGAAAAATAATCAAAATATACTTTCATCTTTCCTCTTAATAATAACATAAATATTTTTATGGAAAATGTTCGTTTTTATTAAGTTTGGGACTTTTTTCTTCATACAATACTGTTTTTTCAGCAATTTAGTGGAGATACCTAGAAAACGATTTTCTTCTTTTACAAAATTTTTAGCCCAGTTTAATAATATCTATTTCTAATGATCATTTTTTTTCTACAGGGATCGTTTGTCATTGTTCAAATTGGAATAAAACGAGCGAACTGCTTTTGGCAAGATATCTTTGTTTTGCTGTATTAGGAACGCGCCTTTTTCTTTTTACAATCCCGTGATATATCTTTTAATTGCTCTAATTCCAGCTCATATTCAATTTTAGATTTCTTCACAACGGAAGCAAATGTTTGCCTTTCTTTAACAAAATATTGTTCATTAGAGCCACCTGCCTATTTTTTTTCAAAGCCATATTTTATGGATTATTCTTAAAATAACGAGGAAAGGCAGCATGTTCTACGACTAAAATATTATTTTCATTTATGATTCAAATGAAATTTTAAGATTCAATGAATTAAAATTTGAATGAAATTTAGTAGAATGTGTACGAAATTAGTTTCACAAGTGCCAATGATCATTTTGTTAGAATTTAAATTTTTTCTGGGAAGTTTCTACAAAATTACATGATGGGGCGGGGAATAAGTTTTAAGTTTTTTTTTAATTAATTAGTTGTATTTTTTCTTATTAATAAGCAGCACGTACAAATAACGTAGCAGTAATTTGGGTGTTTATAGATTGACGCTTTCAAATGAAAATTAACATAAATAAATTGCAAATAGATTAAGATAATGATTTAGGCTGCTTTTCAGTTTTTGACTAAAACTATAAAGGAATAGTGTATAGATATGCAGAAAATTAATTAATCAGAGTTAATATACAGTGGAATCTGTCGTATGCGACCACTCTTACTGCCATCAAAAACTGTTCGCATACGGCAGGTGGTCGCTTACTAAAGGCTCATAGGCATGACCTATTTACGCCAGGAACGTATATTCTACTCACCAGAATGTACGTGTTAGAATTTTACCATGTAATCTGGTAATAAATAAATAAGAACATAAGATGGCCTAAGTTTATTCAACATAATTCATTTTAAAATTTTAAAAACTTATTTACAATGGTCAACAAGAGACTAAAATATTTATTCACAAAAATATTTATTCACAAAAATATTTATTAAGTGGATTTTTTAAAAAGTCAATTATTGCTTTCCTTTTTGTGCCTCTACTAGTACTGGTCATTTCTTATAAAATATGTAGGTTGGAAAAATTCGCGACGTATACGGTTTCAGTTTTTTCTTAGAAGTGAGTAATAGCAAAAGAGAATCTGCGATAATACATGGAAAAAAAAACATACAACAAACTAACAGCGATCGTGGGTGGTGGTAGAGAAACAGAGAGCTAGAGATAGATATACCCAGATAGAAATAGAGTAGATAGATACACAAAAAATAAAGGAACAAAAGAGATCGACATTTGAGAAAGGGACATAATTGTGATTTTCCCAATCCCTGAATTTATCCAAGTCAGTACAGAAATTACAATAAATCCCTTGAACATGTCAAATGCAATACATGTACATAACAACCGATGTTTGACCTTGAGGTGAACTCAAGCAATGTACATTTCAACAAGAAATAACAGTTTGATACAACACTACAATAACAAAACAATGAGGAAGTGCTCCTGGCTTAGATCAAATCAAAATAAAATAGATTACTCATTTAGTTTTTCCTAATTTAGAAGTTCGCAATGTACGACCAAAATGGATTTTTTTTAAAGCGGTCGCTTGATCAGTGATTTTCACTCGTTGATTTTAGTCGCTGGTCGCATTCTGGAGGTGGTCGTTCACTAAGGGTCAATTAACATTAGCAAATCATCCGTGCATAGAAAAACAGTCGTTAACAACAGGTATTCACTAACTAAGAGGGTCGCATACGACAGGTTCCACTGTATTTATCAAAATTTTAGCCCCAATAGATATAAACTTTACAAAGAAACTTTCGAATGTTCCTTAATTCTTGTTCGTTTCTTCATAGAATACTGTACGTAAAAGCCACTTCACAATGTTTTCTTCGCCGTATCTTTTAAATCATTTTTTAAAATAATGAACAGTCTACGTTACACAATTCAAATATTATTTTAATTTGTTATGATTCGAATTAATTTTTAGAACCTGTATCAAAGCAGTTTCACAATTCTAAATAATCGTTTTCATAGAATTGATTGTTTTCTTACAAATTTTCCTGAAAATGAATTATGGTGTGAATAAGAGCAAGTATAGAATTTTTTTCAAATATTTAATAAACATGGAACTACGTTTACTACAGACATGAGAATAGGCGAACGGATTATATATCGTGCCATAGTGATTTTTAATCTATTCAAATTACCATTACTATTACTATTTTTTTTAACCTATGAAAATTTCTCGGTTTTCTTACTTTAATATTCTGATTAATCTTAATTCTTCAGTTAATGAATGAATAAGCGCATGGCAAATTCTATGACAATTAAATATCTGTAGAAATCCCCCCCCCTATTGAATCATTAAATATTTAAAATTAACAACTTTATATGTCACCCAACTTGAATGTTCGCCTTGGTCACAAACACGTGGCTGATAATTGCATTGGGGAAAACGTCTGCCCTAGCCGCTGACTTCAGTCTAGGAAGACATCCACACAGGGATGTCGGGTCATCAGCGCACCGGCATGCATAGCCATGAAGCCCAATCTGATCCATTGTGTTACATGGCCGTTAACTCAAGAAGAGTTTTTAATCCTGATTAGTGCCTAACCACCCTCTTAATCAGAACATCGTGTTAGGGAAACCGATTTAACCGTGTGGCAGGTAGTATTAGGTTACGTGCTACCAGGAGTGATCTGGTATAAACATCATAGTGTAGTGATTAGTAATCTACTAAGAGGTCATTATAATTATTGTAACTTCGATCCTTACTAAGCACATTATAAAAATAATATTAATAATGTCTAAAAGTTGTAGTAAAGGATTCTATTGAGTCCTACTTGTTATTACATAAAAGTTTTAATTCAGGAAGTAGTCGTAAAAATAAGGAAATTAGAAATAGAACGTTTGGAAGATGCTAGAATGTTCGAGAAAATTCCTGTAGATTCGAGAGATTTCGAGAAATATGCAAAATAGGTGTTAGCCCCTAGAAACTAGAAAAATAGGTTTTGGGAAGAGAGTAGTTAGTTGTTAAAAGAATTTGCTGACATTATCAACTCCGGTCCGATTCGTGAATCTGTGCATCCAGCCGAAAGAATCTTTAAGAAAGGTTGCTGACCAACTAAAACCCGAAAGAGAACCTCATAGAACTCAATGAGTAAATAGATATTTTGACTCTTTCATTGACCATACTGGAAATTATTCTTTATAAACATTTGAGGACTTTCATAAAGTATAGCACTTAAACTACTTCGCTAAGTTAACTAGGTAAAGATACTTGACACCTTCTTTCCCCTTCGTAACATCTACCCGTCACTCTACCAATAGTAAACTTTGTTTTCTATTCGAATGCAAAAAATTGTATATTTGTGTAATATATTTTTATTTTGTGTTATCGTAAATTAAATGTTTGTTTGTGATTAAGCTCTGTGTTTTGGTCAATCATTTTTTCTTTTGTTACAACTTAACACGTAATACTATTGTATCTTAGGATCAGATTATGCTGAACTTGGTAAATAAAAGAGTATCTCACAGTGGGGAAATCTACTCATAGTCTTTTTTTTTTTTTTTTTACTAGAGTAACTTGTGTGTTGCCAGTTGGTGACATCAGATAAAGATACAGAAGTATACCGGAGTAATGTAACGTACAACATGAAATGTGGCTAAGATTCTGATATGTCCCGGAAAGGGATATGTATATCATTCGAGGTAATTAAGCGGTTTAGGCAACTGTAACCGGGTAGGACAATCTAACAAGTAGACGTAATGGACGGTACTCGTCGTAAGCAGTATCCTGAGACGTAGATGTAGTCAATAATCGTAGACCTATGGACGTAGACCTCTATGCGTCCACGCCTTCGTCTGTATTTATGACTGTCACCAGACAATCACATTACTGTGATGGGAAACCAAGGTGTATGCATATTCATTACATATTCATTACATCATCGGGTGGGAATAGGTAGGGAAGTTTTCTCAGTTGCTATGTAATATCAATCCTCTACATGACATGGAACGCTGAACAATTTCCACACAGAAGAAGATTTTACCGACGGATGCTGAGAATACCATAAACAGAACATGTGATCAATGAAGAAGATTTAACGAAAATAATACTTGTACTTAGAATAAAAAAGAACCAATTACTGTGATGCATAATGAAGAAGGAAGACCTGCAAATATATGTCCAGGACATTCTCAGCATCCTTATGTAGTACCACATCTTTGTTGCCTCAAGTCTCGTCTCCATACGAAACATAATTATCCAAAATTCACTGCCACATAGGAGGACTGATGTCACTGATGTGCGTTGTGGTGCAACGGATATCAGCTCGGAACGAAAAATCGGAGAGCCAAGATCGAATTCTAGCTGAATTCCTAGCATTCACTTACATGCAAATGCCCTTGCCGTCTCTTCTCCCTCCAGCTGTGGTTTAAATAGCAGGACAGATTGGGTTCTACCTTGGTTGGCACCCAGTCTCCCGCAGAAAGTAATGGCAACCTACTGCGGGAAAATCTTTTGCCTAATCAGTCATGTCCCTTAGAGACATGATTGTCTAAACGTGCATCACGTATGACACTTAACTGACTGACTGATATCACATACTAATTCAGCTCCCTTTTCGTTGCTTCAAATTACATTTTCCTGTTTCTTAATACTCTTCTTTAGTATTTGGAAAACATCTTTTGATATTTCAATACGTATTCGAATTTTCGTGTCACATTTTAAAACACGTTTCTGTACACAGTCAGTTAAGTGCCATACGTGATACACGCTTGGGCGATCATGTCTCGAAAGAGACATGACTGACTGGGCAGAAAATTATCCCGCAGTAGGTTGCCATTGCTTTCTGCGGTAGACTGGTTGCTGACCAAGGCTATAGAACCCAATCTATCCTGTTATTTAACCCATAACTGGAAGGAATAGACGGACTAATACCTTTCCCAAGGGTATTTGCGCGCAAGTGAATGCAATGAATTCGGCTGGAATTCGAACTCGGCTCCTCAATTTCTCGTTCCGAGCCGATATCCAATGCACCACAACTTTTGATGTCTCTAATTCATAAATCAAACTTTGGCCAGACTCTTTTGCCGGCAATCATACTTTCTCTCTTCTTACAGTTACAATGAAGAGCTAATAATATTTACTAGATTTCGTCATTCAGTTTAAAATTAGTTTTAGGAGATGTTGTACAATAAGCATTGCAATTGGAACTAATATATTTTTCTGTTTTTTCTCTCGTATTAATACAGATTAAGTACTCATGTTCACGAATATATATTTTTAAAAAATTTATCAAATTTTTAAAAAGTTTAAAGTTAATTTCCTCTGTAAATCCATTGTAAATTAACCTCCTCACACAGAAAACAAAACAAATATACACATGCGACGTGATTTCTTAAAATGTAAACAAAATAGCAATCGTAATCTAAGGTTGTTTTTACATATTACTATCGATTAAGGACTAACACCAATTGTAAGAAGACGGAATGTATGGTTGTCAGCAAGAGGAACAGACCAATATTAAACTATTAATTGGAAGTAGTAAAAGAAAGCGAGAAGAAAGGACTAACCATCAATTATATGAGGACGGAATTTATGTTTGTCAGCAAGAGGAACAGCCTAAGATGCAAATAATGAATTGAAAGTAGTAAAAGAAGGTCAGAAGAAAGGACTAACCATCAATGGTAAGAAGACAGAATTGGTTGTCAGCAAAAGGGATAGCCCAAGATACGAAGTACAACTTTGAGGGCAAGTATCAAAATTTAAATATCGCGCAAATGTTTCAACTTATGAGAGAAAATGTGACACCGATGTCCGAAAGAGCATTGGAATAGCAAAAAATGCCTTCCAACAGCTAAGCAAAGTCTTAAGAAACAAGAAACAAAAACGAATACTTAATTGTTATATAATATCCACCATTCTATTAGGTTGTCCCAAAATGTCACTTGCGAAATAGGTCTATTTGGTCCAGCACAATCGAGACAAGCGATGGGTTGAGAAAGGGCAACAGACACCGTTAGTTCCAAAACAAGATCGATTCGGCAAGAAAGTCATGTTGTGCGTTTGGAACTTTGAAGGAATTGTGCATTTTGAGTTGGTTCCGAATGGTCATGCCATCAGTGCCAAACTTTACTGTCAGCAACTTCAGTGGGTTTACGAAAAGTTGAAGCAAAAGTACCCGACTCTGATCAACCGAAAGCGCGCTTTGATGCAGCAGGACAATGCCAAGCCACACACCGCCAGGAAGACCAAAGTTTGAAGAGCTGGACGGCGTTGAGGTTCTGCCACATCCAGCATGCAGTCCTGACTGTGTTCCGTCAGATTACGGTCTTTTCCGCTCAATGCAACACTTTCTGAAGGGCCGCCGATTCGACTCGTTTGATGAAGTCGAGGAAGCGTATCAAGAATTCTTTGATTCGAAGCCGGCTGAATGGCACTTTGACCAGATCCGAAAGCTTGCAGATCGATGGCAGAAAGTCTTGGAAAATGATGGTCTTTATTTTGAGCAGTAATTTTTGTTGTTTTTGCGAGTAAAATTTCAATTTTTTGCAAGTGTTTTCTGGTAACCTTAGATTTAGTCAGTTAGTTAAGTGCCATACGTGAAACACGCTTGGGCGATCATGTCTCGAAAGAGACATGACTGACTGGGCAGAAGATTATCCCGCAGTAGGTTGCCATTGCTTTCTGCGGTAGACTGGTTGCCAGCCAAGACTATAGAACCCAATCTATCCTGTTATTTAACCCATAACTGGGAGAAAGAGACGGATTAATAGCTTTCTTAAGGGTATTTGCGCGTAAGTGGATGCAAGGAATTCAATTAGAATTCGAACTCGGCTCCCCAAGTTCTCGTTCCGAGCCGATTTCCACTGCTCCACAACGCACCTCCTTAGATTACTTGGCGGGTAAAATTTCAATTTTTTTGCAAGTGTTTACGAACTTTTGGAATACCCTAATATATAATAGAATACAAGAAATCACTCAGAGAAGAGACGTAACGCAACTGAAAAGTGGTTCTAAGAAAGGTCGTTGAGAATGTCACACACTGAACATGTGCACAGCGAATACATTTTCAAGGATAATGGAACAAAATAATATATTCTTCCTATAATCCAAAAGAGACATCTGAATTTTTTAATACACATAATGAGAAAAGGAACCTTGGCAAACTGACACTGACAGGACATATTAAAGTTAAAGGACGGAGGAAAGCAGCCAGTAACCTATTTAACGTCTTATGAAATGGATGGGAGAAAAAGAACTTTTCTTTTTTAATCATTTCACTCCAAGTAACGTGGGGCTGCCACTAGTGAGCAGGGGGTTACATTGAGAGAAGAGACTCAGTACAGGGAGTATTGAGGAAAGGATAAAGTGAACGGGATTCATAAAGATAGAAGATGGCAATTGATGTCGCATTTAAATCTTTGGAGATTGTGGCTATCAGGGAAACAAGTAAACGAAAGAGAGTTCTACAAGCGGAAAGTGTGAGAAAATAAACTGTCGGAGTAGAAGTAGAAGTTGCATTTAACTATTTCAACAGTAAAAAGGGGAAAACTACATTTAAATTCACGTGGATGGGCAGCAGGAGAAAAATCTCATCAGAGTAGTTGCCATGAAAATATTTTTAGAAAAGACAGAGGGAGGCCACATCACGTCGGTGAGAAAGTGACTGAAGTCGGGATGCTAAGTCAGGACCGATTATATTACAGATCCTTCTTTGGATTTTGTCAAGAACCTCGAGATGCATAGCAGGAGCACCCGACCAGATATGGCAACAATATTCGATGTAAGGATGAATGGTAGAGATAACGAAAATAAAAATCTTACTTAGTGCTAGAAAGAATAGGAAGTTGTGGAGAGTCATGCTCTGCACATTAGAATATAGCACATAGAGGAAGAATACGCGGGAAGTCTATGAACTATCGGTGTGTGAAGGAAAATGTTTGAACTGAATTAAAATTCCAACCGAGTCCGTTACGTTCACTTTGTGGAAAAGGCATATATTCATCTCTTCAACCACGTACCTAGCAGAGTGTTTTGATGTATCATAGGGTAGACTATGCTCTCTAGCCTTGGGCGGTAGTCAGTCTAGGAGAAGAAATACCCTAAATCCCAAAAGAGTAAAAATCAACGTGAAACCACTTTCCCAGAATTCGTTGCATTTCACAGAAAATAAAGAAAAAGAAATTTGTGGAGAGCTATGATTGCCTACAGCCTGAAGGAACATAGTATTAAAAACAATATTTCAAAGTTTGTTAAGTGTCATCATTAGAATCAATTTTTTATAAAGATAAATATTCAATATGGGTAATATTTTGCTGTTTACTGTGCGCTAAGCCATTTTGATCCTGCCTAGGTACGAGTCTAAGCTATGCTAAGTGCAGAGTAATTGGCTATGGTTAAGTTTAATTCGCAAAATGCTCAAGAAATAGAGTTGACAAGGTTCTCAATAAGCAATAAGAAAAGGAAGAAAATGAACACGACAAAATAATAATAAGCAAACAATATATGTGCAACTTAAAACTAGGCAAAACAAAAAGTTCACAAAATAAGAATTGTGTTCACATTCAGAAGTGATACAGTCAAGTGGGTGCTTACGGTCATACCACGTTCAAACCTCGTTTTTTTTTTGGGGGGGGGGGGGTCGTACGAACACCGAAATTTAACGCCAAGTCTGGTTAATACTTAAATGGATGATCGTTTGGGAATATCATGAGCTGTAACCTTGAATGTGCGGGTGGTGTAATGCATACTGACTCGGGATTGCTAATCGGAGTGCCGAGTTCCAAATACAGTTGGGTTCGGTATATTCACTTACACGCAAAATACCTATTGCTAAAGGTATGAATCCACTTCTTCTCTCCCATCTATAGGTTAAATAGTAAGACTTGTATATGAATATTATTATCTTCAAAAATGCTTAATGCAATAGTCACTCGCAAAAAACAAAATAATAATTATTACATCCAAAAATGTTTCAGCTTAATCTACACAAGGTTGTTCAGCCGTATAAAACGAATCAATCGATCAATACAATCACGTGATTGTAGCGTTCTTACTTCAAGAGAAGAAAGAAAATATATAGCGGATAAGACCGAGAAATGGCTCATTTTTATTGGTTAGGAAGAAATTCCAGTATGCATCTGTAAGATTTGTCTATAAATTTGAGGGGCGTTTCTCGCAATCAAATTAGAAACAAAATTAAATGTAATTAATCTCTTAAAACATCATTATAATTATTTTCTCGATCCGACATCTCGACTTACTACCAGATAGAGATTATATAACAAGACCGACTGAGATATCTAGCCTTGGCTTGCACCTGGTCTAGGAGAATGACAACTCTTGGACCTGAGTTTGGCAAGTTCATTTCATAAAATAAATATTTGCTTAGGAAACCATAACAGCTTACGAGATGAGACGGTGGCCCTATGCTCTATAGGGAGTCTACATCTTCATCGTCCGAATAACTTAGGTGAGGTAATGTAATCTTCAGTTACTTTCATACTAGCATTTCCATCACTCTTGTTTATACTTATTTCTGTTATTTGAGCATTCAGTCATCTTTAAGGAATTTTGAACGAAGCAACAACCTTGAATTACAAAAGGTTTACTGCTTCTATCCTCAGTTTTTTAACACAACCGGTATTTGTCATAAGGGTTTGAACACGCACCTAACAGTTTATATACTTGATGCTAATACTCTGCGACTATATCGAGTGTCTGTGTTCAAAAATTGCAAAAAAAAAGAAAAAAAAAGACAGAAAGAAAAGAACAAACTAGTATTTGAATATCATTTTTTAATTCACTTTAAACAAGGTCATAATGCCACTAAGACACAAACGGTTACTAAGCAAAAAAGGACGATAAAAGAACTGGAATAAAAAAAAAGACAGACGATCGCGAACAGCGTTACATTTAATTTTTGTTAAAGATTGTTGTTATCAGAGAAACAAAAACCGGAAGAGAGTTCCATAAGCGAGAAGTGCGAAAAAAGAAACTATTAGAATAGAATATCATTAAAGCGTTGATACCTAGTTGTCAGTCAAGTCAGTCAGTTAATTGCTATACGTGATACACGCTTGGGCGATCATGTCTCGAAAGAGACATGACTGACTGGGCAGAAGATTATCCCGCAATAGGTTGTCATTTCTTTCTACGGTAGACTGGTTGCCAACCAAGGCTATAGAACCTAATTTGTCCTGCTATTTAACCCATAACTGGAGGGAAGAGAAGGATTAATATCTTTCCCAAGGATATTTGTGGGTAAGTGAATGCAAGGAATTCAACTGGAATGTGTAATTTTAGGGTTTTTGTGTGTTTGTTTTTTTGTAAAAAATCATCAATGGAAAATGTCATAAAGCTGTTTTTGACCTTAGGTCTCTGGTTGGGATCCGGAAGGAAATGTGTATACAGCAGAAATCCAAGGAAATAATAATAATAATAATAATAATAATAATAATAATAATAATAATCTGCTCAAATACGATTATCCATTACAAAAATCATGCTTAAACAAATAAATTAAAAATATGTCGTATTTAATCCATTTTGTAAGGGATTTACTTAAATAAATTGTCTTTCTTTACAGTAGGATACGAAACAGAGTAGATATGAATGTTTCGAAAATCGGAAAAGATGTGTGTTCAAAAGCACTATTCGGGCTTCGTCTTAGCAAGAAGTAAAGCTCAAGATGCCAACTACGAATTAGAGAAGCCAGAATCAAGCTCGTCCTGGGTATGGCGACACTCCTACATCCGACGGCAAGGCCTCTGATTGCTACGTTTTCAGGATCGTGGAACCATTTCTTAATTACTGCTGTTTCTAGGTCTACACTGACCCGGTGTAGTAGCATCTATTAGGGTCCCAGCTATGGGCTAATAGTGAATTCCCAAACTGGAGTCAAAACATTAAAAATATATTTTTGTAATAACAATACAAGCAATACATTTTCATAGTAAAAATATTACCAGCAATATATTATTAGAAAAGAAAGATAAAAATTTACCAACAATGCATTTTTGAAAAATGAAAATACCAAATCTCCAAAGGAAATTTCAGTATTAAATTACCCATAAGGTGTTGATATTCCGATAAACAAACCAAAGTAAACCAAAACCGAGTAAGTACAGAAAAATATGAGAAGTATTTTAACAGACGACGGAAAACGTGTCACAGAAATCCGAAGCCCCATTAGAATAGAAAAAAGTTTTCTAACAGTTCAGGCCTTCAAAGCTAAGGCCCATCCAGCCATTTTAGGGTCGTATCATCCTAATTCCCTTCGTATACTATTGGCATTAAGAAAATCCAACTCAACTTCTTCCCAAGAACCATTTATTTTGTGGAACAAACTCCTGAGAGAACGCTTCCTTGATCACTACAATCACTATGCAATATCAATCCTCCTATATGGCAGTGTGGGCTCCTCAACTTAATCTAATGGTTAGCAATCTTGTCTCGCGAAAATCATTACACTCGAGTAGTAAGTTCGATCCTCGCTGGTGCCCCATACTTTCGGCCTTATACCACATTTAAGCTCTGCTTTGAAAATCACCTCGTATATAGCAGTGAATAGAAAATTTCCACACAGATAAAGAGTAGAATTGAGAAAGGTGGTTCTGCAGAATGATACTGACAATACCATTGACGGAGAAACTAGTGAGCAACATGAGAATACCACTGACGGAGGAACTAGCGAGCAACATGAGAATACCACTGACGGAGGAACTAGCGAGCAACATGAGAATACCACTGACGGAGGAACTAGCGAGCAACATGAGAATACCACTGACGGAGGAACTAGCGAGCAACATGAGAATACCACTGACGGAGGAACTAGCGAGCAACATGAGAATACCACTGACGGAGGAACTAGCGAGCAACATGAGAATACCACTGACGGAGGAACTAGCGAGCAACATGAGAATACCACTGACGGAGGAACTAGCGAGCAACATGACAATACCACTGACGGAGGAACTAGTGACCATCATGAAAATGACATTGAGCAACAGTAAAGTTATAAGAAAAATATGAACAGAATGCTCATTTTCTACTTAGAATCAGAAAGAGATATTTGAATTTTTTTTTCTTGCATCACATAATGATAAAGAGGGCTTGGAAAATCCGACACTCACAGGATATAAAAGAGACAGAGAAACACATCGAGTAACTTCCTGACGAATTTGTGTAAATGGTTAGCAGAACAGCGACTGTTTAAAGTTACAAAGTATAGGAAGCTATGGAGAGCTATGATCATCTACCAAACGAGTTTATGTGAATGATTAGCAGAACAAAGAATGGGATGGACAAACATTACTAAGAACTATAAAGTATCAGAAGTTAAGGAGAGCCACCATCGCCCACCCTCTGAAAGGACACGATACATAAAAGATGCCTTGCCATATAGTCAGTCAGTTAAGTGCCACACGTGATGCACGCTTGGGCGATCATGTCTCGAAAAATCTTCTGTCCAGTCAGTCATGTTTCTTTCGTGTATCGCGTATGGCACTTAACTGACTGATTGTTATATAAAAGTTTTTGACCCAAAGTGATTGCAATAAGCGGTTGCTTCTGTTTCAGATTTAGCTTTGTTTCTAATGGTACAAGACCAAGAAGAGAATTTTGAAGAAATATTCGCACAAAGATTGTGCTGCGCCAGTCTTTCAAAGCGAGAGACCGCCACCTACCAATACTCGTGATTCCTTTCAAAATATGCATTCAGTTTTTTGGTTTGGAGGCTAAAAAACCAATAAATAAATGGTGACGGGATTTATCAATTCTTAAATAACTCATACAAGATTTGATTAATGCAAAACCAGGGTAAATAACAAAAGGTAATATGATTATGTGCCGCCAATTTTCTAGTTGTTTTTTTTTTTCAGTCAGTTAAGCGCCATACGTGATACACACTTGGGCGATCATGTCTCGAAAGAGACATGACTGACTGGACAGAAGGTTATCCTGCAGTAGGTTGCCATTACTTTCTGCAGTAGACTGGTTGCTGACCAAGAGCTATGTAACCCAATCTGTCCTGTTATTTAATCCATAACTGAAGGGAAGAGATGGATTAATACCTTTCCCAAAGGTATTTACGCGTAAGTGAACGCAAGGAATTCAACTGGTATTCGAATTCAGCTCCCCTATTTCTCATTCCAAGCCGATATTCACTGCGCCACAACGCATATCTAGTTTTCTACATGTCTTAAAAATCAGCATTTGGGTTCTTGATTGGGAGAGGCTTTCGAAAAGCTACAATTGTCGCCCGTAGGGAATACACAACCATTCAATTACGAAACACGTATATTCTGGTTCTTCATATTTTGGGCCCTTAAAGGAAATATCGTCTTTATAAAATGGAACAACCGTGTTCAATTCTACGATATATAGTGATAACTGTACGTGTTTTAGAACATTAGTTTAAAGACTTCGTTTGATTTTTTGGTATGAGAAATTTTTCACTTTATGATATTGCCCGAATTTTTTGAAATGAGGAATTATTAACTTTATGACTTAGAATTTTTGAGATGAGAAATTATTGACTTTATTATTTTATTGACGATTTTGCCTGAGATTTATAAACTTTGTTCATCTTGTTTGATATTATCACAAGATTTCGATCGCTGTACATCCCGACATTAGTCATGAGTGTGACGATAAAAGACATCCAGCAGCAAGGCCTCCGATTTGAAGACTGAGGGTTTTGGAGAACGTGGAACCATCTCATAATTTCTGTTACTTCCAGGTCCATCTTGACCCAGAGTGGTAGCACCTGTTAGCGTCCCAACTACAGACAAATAATGAACCCAAAAAAACAAAAACAAAACACTATGAAAGTATGAACATACAATTTTATAGTAAAAATACCAGCATTTTATTTTATATTAAAAAAATTACCAACAATATATCGTTAAACTAAAATCATCAACAATACATTTTATCTGTAGTTGCAGACAGTACAATTGCGGGCAAAATACTTAGATTTCGACATTAAATAGATAATACAGGTTGACGTCAAAATCAAACAAACAAACAAAAAATACACCCAGATGTTCGTCAGTTTTTTTGTTGCTGGTAACTTTCAATGAATCTTAAACTGAACTGATTATTCATTTTCATTCAGTCAGTTACGTGATGCACGCTTGGGCGATCATGTTTCGAAAGACTGACTGGACAGAAATTTTCCCGCAGTAGGCTGCCATTACTTTCTTTGGTAGATTAGTAGTCAATCTGTCCTGCTATTCAATCCATAGCCGGAAGGAGTACAGTTGAATTAATACCTTTCCCCAGGTTATTTGCGCGTAAGTGAATGTAACGAATTCAACTGGAATTCGAACTCGGCTATCCAATTTCCCGTTCAGAGTCGATATCAACTACACCACATCGCACATCCGCGGGTTCTAAATTGCTCCCATTACTTCATCCGTGTTATATCTTGTTTCAGTTAATTAGTCCTTGATAGATCATTTCTCACTTCCACTGAATCAAACTGCATAACTTTTTTGGACTATCTGATTCCAAACTCTTGTGGTTGGGATTTTATTTTCCAGAAAGTTACCAACTGCAACAGATATCTGGAGATTAGAAGGTCGGATGTGACAAAAAACAAAACAACTAAGTAATGATAACAAACAAAAAGAAGACATTTCTCAGAGCAAATGACTGTTTAGTTTTATAAAAGAAAAATGAACGAATTAGAAATAGTGTTTTTTTTTTGTTTTTTTACTTTTTCAACCTTAACGATCCATTTATTTTTTAAAATCTTAACATCAGAGTCTATTAAATAAGCATACTTTATCTTCAACTATTTTAACTTCTTAGCATCACTAATATGTAGTATAGTGGCTTTTACAAGCAAAACACGGACTAAAAGGTGGGGGCATTAAATACGATATCCCAGGTACGCAGTCTTCGACTCCAACATTGAAAAAAAACAGTAAATTATATCAACGCCATTGCTAAATGAGCCACAGACCTCTTTGTTATAATTCATTAGCAGAAGCAGTTGCGGTGGCAGTAGTAGAAATAGCGGTAGTTGTACAAGAGGGAGGATGACGTGGTTAAAGAGGTGTAAACCAAAAATGATGACAGTAGGAGTGGTTGTAGTAGTATTAGCAGTGGTGGTAGGAGTAGGAAAAAAGGGCGGGAGAAAGAGGCCGAAAGTTTTTACGCATGCCTTGTAAATAAACACTGAGATTGACGTCTGTGATTGGCTGCAAGTTTCTACGGGGGCAGGGTTTGGATAACTAGAGTTGGGTGCGGGTGAGTAGTTGCGTGTGTGAATCGAATGAGCGTCAGTGGGGGTGTAACTGTCTGTGAGATGTAGTGTATGAGAGGACATAATTGTGTCGACGAAAGCGTCCCTATAAAATGCGTGTGTGCGTGGCGGTATGCAAGTGGAATTCACGCGACTTATCAGCGTCTAATTATATGACAAAAAAACCAATAGGTTTGGGCAATTAGAAACAGATATTTATCATTGATTTCTTCGGCTTTTACCAAGTCTGATACAGGTTACAAGTAAGGAGCGAATACCCAAAATCGGACACACTATTTATTACTGTCTAAGATTAAGAAATCCTCATGCGTTCAAAATATGTTAAAAGTAGGTTCAGACTACCTACCATCTCCTGCTCAGTTAAAAACACAATTTTGTTTTTAAATAGAAAGAAAGAAAGAAAGAAAGAAAGAACGAAGGAATTTTTTTTTTTATAAATAACCCTAAGTAATCATAAATTGGCCTTAAAAACAAAAAATATCATGGGTAATGACTTCGATTCTCACTGTGCACCCATACAAAACTCAGCATAAAACAATCCAAGGAAGGCTGATATGTCGTAAAATAAACTAACCAAAAAGAATTACCATAAAACAAATGATCATCAAGTGTACCCACCAGAAATGTTTCCGAATGGAACCCAACCTACTCAGATGCCTAGACCCGCCCCTCAGTTTTTATTTACTCGAAATTAATTTATTATATAAACTATTAAATTACTGGATTCTGTATCCTTCATGGATTTTTTCGACATGATGGAGGTTACTTGGCGATGCTAGTTCGGGATTGACCTAGAAGCAAAAGTAACGAATGCAATAAGCCCCGCATTTTTCGAGGGCCTCGTATTTAAATACTTTCGAGCTGTCTAGTGAAATCGGCACCTTACGAAGTAGCAAGGATGTGCGTTGTGGTGCAGTGGATATCGGCTCGGAACAAGAAATCAAGTCAGCCGAGTTCGAAATCCAGTTGAATTCCTTGCATTCGCTTACACGCAAATACCCTTGGGAAAGGTATTAATCCTTCTCTTTCCTCCAGTTATGGATTAAATAACAGGATAGATTGGGTTCTGTAGCCTTGACTGGTAACCAGTCTACCTCAGAAAGTAATGGCAACCTACTGCGGGATAATCTTCTGTCTAGTCAGTCATGTCTCTTTCGAGACATGATTGACCAAGCGTGTATCACGTATGGTGCTTAACTGACTGACTGACGATCCGACAAAGCTAATACTTACAAGTCGGAGCCGTTTGACGATTCCATGTAACCGACCGAGGCTGTTAAATGTGCTTCTTAGAATCATTTGCATTTTTTTGCGTTTCTTTATTTTATTACTAGCAGTATAGCCTGGCGTTGCTCGGGTGTAATGAAAGCTTTAAAACTAATCCATGGTTCTGGAGCTCAGACCCAGCCTAAAGAATATTTGTGTGAAGTTTGGTGAGAATCGGATAAAAATTGTGGATTTGTATAAAGGACATACAGACAGATAAACAGACACACACACAAATATCTTTATATATATATATATATATATATATATATATATATATATATATATATATATATATATTATCAATTTTCTGCACAATTGTAAGAAATGCAACCTTGAAACTTCTGAATATCGTTTCTTATTTCTCTGTCTATGAGTATCAAATTTGATTAAAATCGGACCACTCCTTCTATAACCCGATTTTTTCGATTATCAATTTGCGATATTTATCGGGGGTACCTCGACAGAAAATCTAACTAAGAACACTCGCAGGTGCTTATAGTACAACTGTGTAAATTTTCATGAAAATCGGTTCAGCCGTTTCGGAGTCTATAGGTAACGGACACACACACACTGACTCACACACACACAAGTTCCATTTATAAATAAGTTTAGATAGATTAGATATTGATGAAAGGCAAATAAAATATTTATATAATTTATAAGCCCTATCACTATGCTTGCAATTAATTTATGACTTCCTATTTATTTTACTTTTGGAGGAGGACCCTTTTCGAAAGTATGCTACAGGTTTCAAACTTGTTTTTTTTTTTTCCTTTTTTTTTTAACCTTGCACTTCAAGAAAGGCGAGATAGCCACTAATGCGCAAAGAATTACAGTGATGGAAGAGACTGGCTATAAAGGATATTGAAGAAAGGATAAAAGATAAACGGGATTCAAGAAGATAAAAAAAATGTTAATTAAGGTTGCATTTAAATTTTTGAAGATTGTGGCTATCAGGGAAGCAAGTAAACGGAAGGAAGTTCCACAGGTGGGAAGTGCGAGGAAAGAAACTGTCAGTGTAGATGTGGATGTTACATTGAACTATTTCAACGGTAAAAAGGAGGGACCTAGATGCCAACATAGCAGCCTGCTTAAATTCAGTCGGGACACCAGGAAAAATAGTTCGTCAGAGCAATTGCCATGAAAATATTTGTAGAAAAGACAGAGGAATCTGACCCTGGGCAATGCTCATCTCCTTTCTTATTAAAAGCAAAAGAAGAGGACAATTCTCCCAACCTTGGTTCTGTCTGAGTGTAGATATTGAAATTGATAAATTAAAACATTTTTTGCCCAACCAACAAGTACGAAGATTGAACTCACTTAGAGCTTAGTCGTTGTCACCATACATCAAGTGACCAGTGTGTCGTGCAAGGGATAAAAATGATTTATGTAAATTTATAGAATTAATAAAAAAAAAAACGCATTGTATTTTGTCGGGTCACCCGTTGTGTCACAATGCCTAGCAAGATAGTCGAATGAGTCTTATTCCACACAGTCTGAACCGCTCTTGAAGCACAGTGCCTCACGAAGCTGTCGTCTCGTCATGAAGTATTGGGCTGCAAACTAGTCTCGCAGACCATTACTATGGTATTAAGTTCGATTATAAATAGGTGCTAAATAACTGTAGCCTTGTACTAAACAAAATAAAATTGCTATGTCGATAGACATACTGAGTGTAGAA
Source organism: Ascarosepion bandense (assembly GCA_037127315.1). NCBI lineage: Eukaryota > Metazoa > Mollusca > Cephalopoda > Sepiida > Sepiidae > Ascarosepion > Ascarosepion bandense. The sequence goes on along the minus strand of JBBBDQ010001109.1, from coordinate 422,871 downwards.
AAGATTGGAAATTATAGATATGCTTAACTGAATGTACAAATTATAATTAGATTTTATGAGAGCGCAATTATTTATTTTCTGGGGTATGAAAAGTATTCGTACACTAAATAGTAATTGGAATAACTATATATGTGTGCACTTACGCGCAAATACCCTTGGGAAAGGATTTAATCCGTCTCTTCCCTCCAGTTATGGGTTAAATAACAAGACAGATTGGATTCTATAGCCTTGGCTGTCAACCAGTTTACTGCAGAAAGTAATGGTAACCTACTGCGGGATTTCGAGACATGATCGCCCAAAGCGTGTATCACGTATGGCACTTAACTGACTGACTGCGGGATAATCCTCTACCCAGCCAGTTATGTTACTTT
>JBBBDQ010001109.1:382500-420000 GCA_037127315.1 Ascarosepion bandense | reverse complement strand
TCTTTAGTCTGGCACAAGGTAAGGCAACTTGGGCATCCAGTAAAATCAAATCCACACCGCACCATCTTTAATGACTTCAAATTTAGGGATAAGTTAAAAGTCAGTCAGTTAAGTGCCATACGTGATACACACTTGGGCGATCATGTCTCTTTCGAAACATGCCTGACTGGGCAGAAGATTATCCAGCAGTAGGTTACCGTTACTTGTCTGAGTTAGACTGGTTGCCAACCATACCTATAGAATCCAATCTGCCCTGCTATTTAACCCATAGCTGGATGGAGAAGAGACGGAAGAATACCTCTCCCGATGGTATTTGCGCATAAGTGAATGCAACGAATTCAACTGGAATTCGAACTCGGCTCCCCGATTTGTCGTTCCGAGTCGATATCCACTGCACCACAACGTACATCCAACTTTAAAGTACGGACATGAATTGTTTTAAGTGCTTGCGTTTTGTTTTTGTTTTGTTCACGTGGTTTCGTTCTTTTCGAAGCCCTTGCCGTGAACTACACAGCAGCGGCGACGGTAGTAGTCGTGGATATTTTTAGTGGTTATTGTAACTGAAGGAGGAGGAGCAGACAATCCATTCACTGAAAAAGAAGACTTATCAAAGGGTGTAAAAAACATACATAAACATTCAATTTGGTATTATTACTACGCACAATAGTTGTTCACCCAATGAAAATCAAATGCTTTCGCAGACCTGTTATTTTAACTATTGATCTGTATCGACATCCACATAAAAGGGAAACCTAAGTACGAGTAATCAATATTTTATTGACAAAACAATAAAACGGAAAGTATTTTCGTTTTTTTTGTTTTTTGTTTTTTTTTTACACAGACCTTTACTTATTTATGTGCGTGTGGTGCAGTGGATATCGACATGGAACGACAAATAGGGGAGCCGAGTTCAAATTCCAGTTGAATTCCTTGCATTCATTACGCGCAAATACACTTGATAAACGTATTAATTAGTCTCTTCTCTCCAGTTATGTGTTAAATAACAAGACAGATTAGGTTCTATAGCCTTAGCTGGCAACCAGTCTAACACAGAAAGCAATGGCAAACTACTGCGGGATGATCTTCTACACAGTCAGTCATGTCACTTTCGAGACATGATCGCCCAAAGCCTGTATCACGTATGGCACTTAACTGACTTATCTATACTTGTGCGCGGAAAGTAGAATTGGCAAAAGGGGTTCAAATCCCCGCCTAGTATATCGCATTTATCTTCGCGCAAAGGCCTTTGCAAAAGCATAAATCCCTCTTAACTTCCACCAACTTAACTCTACGTTAAATAGTAGGGTAAACAGGGATATCTAGCCTTGGGTGGCAGTCAGTTTAGTAGAAGGACTTCTAAATTCAAAACGAAGACAATAATCGTAATAACAACAAAGATGATGGCATAAGTTCAAATGTAAATGATAAAAATAGTTATTAATATTATTTATCAAAATAAAACTGTGTATTTTTTATATTTTTGGTCTGTAATCTTTTATAGTATTTTTTATTCAATTCAATATCTAAGAGCCGCTCACGGTAGAAAGTTCCTGAATAAAGAGAGGAGTTAAGAAGGGCATATTACGAGGATATATAGGATAGATATCAGTTGACCGTAAACTTGAAGAGATTAAGGTCACTGATCGAGGAACAGGTGGCGAGGGTTAAGGTAAATACCCAAATTTCCGCTAAAGTGCAAAATTTTCAATCAGGCACTCAGTCTTCGGGCAGAGTTCGACTTAGTTGGAGCTCCGTCAACTGAAAGAGACAGGCTTACTATCTGATCCCATGTATGCGGGGTTAGGAAAATTTTTACCCTTGGCCCGAGTGTACCCGCTCGGATTCCCCACTTTAAACTCTAATTTATGTCACATTCCGTCTCAGTAGAGAGACTTTGAGTAAATATCTAGAATTCCGAGAGAGTTCTGATTGAATGTTTGTTATGGTACCATTGGAGTCAGTGCAGACATAATATTATGAGCCGTTGGAGTCAGTGGAGACATAATATTATAACCGTTGGAGTCGGTGGAGACATAATATTGTAACCCTTGGAGTCAGTGGAGACATAATATTTTAACCGTTGGAGTCGGTGGAGACATAATATTATAACCACTTGGAGTCAGTGCAGACATAATATTACTAACCGTTGGAGTCAGTGGAGACATAATATTGCATAACCCTTGGAGTCAGTGGAGACATAATATTTTAACCGTTGGAGTCAGTGGAGACATAATATTATAACCCTTGGAGTCCAGTGGAAACATAATATTATAACCGTCAGTGGAGACACTAATATTATGACCGTTGGAGTCAGTGGAACCATAATATTATAACCCTTGGAGTCAGTGGAAACATAATATTATAACCGTCCGGTGGAACCTTAATATTGTGACCGTTGGAGTCGGTGGAACTTTAATATTATGACCGTTGGAGTCCGGTGGAGACATAATATTATGACCGTGGGAATCGGTGGAGCCTTAATATTATGACCGTTGGAGTCGGTGGAGACATAATATTATAACCCTTGGAAGTCAGTGGAAACACTCAATATTATAACCGTCAGTGGAGACATAATATTATGACCGTTGGAAGTCGGTGGAGACATAATATTATGACCGTTGGAGTCGGTGGAGACATAATATTATAACCGTTGTAGTCGGTGGAGACATATTATAACCGTTGGAGTCAGTGGAGACATAATATTATAACCGCTGGAGTCGGTGGAGACATAATATTATAACCGTTGGAGTCAGTGGAGACATAATATTATAACCGTTGGAGTCAGTGGAGACATAATATTTAACCGTTGGAGTCAGTGGAGACAATATTATGACCGTTGAGGTCAGTGGAGACATAATATTATAACCGTTGGAGTCAGTGGAGACACTTAATATTATAACCGTTGGAGTCAGTGGAGACATAATATTATAACCGTTGGAGTCAGTGGAGACATAATATTTAACCGTTGGAGTCGGTGGAGACATATTATGACCGTTGGGGTCAGTGGAGACATAATATTATAACCGTTGGAGTCAGTGGAGACATAAATATTATGCTCCCCGCTGGAGTCGGTGGAGACATAATATTTAACCGTTGGAGTCAGTGGAGACATAATATTATAACCGTTGGGGTCGGTGGAGATAATATTATAACCGTTGGAGTCAGTGGAGACATAATATTTAACCGTTGGAGTCAGTGGAGACATAATATTATGACCGTTAGAGATGGAGACATAATATTATAACCGTTGGAGTCAGTGGAGACATAATATTATAACCGCTGGAGTCGGTGGAGACATAATATTATAACCGTTGGAGTCAGTGGAGACATAATATTATAACCGTTGGAGTCAGTGGAGACATAATATTATAACCGTTGGAGTCCAGTGGAGACATAATATTATAACCGTTGGAGTCAGTGGAGATATAATATTTTAACCGTTAGGAGAGAATTAAAACATTTTCCTAACTCTTATCGCTCTTTCCAGTACTGATAGATGTTTTCTTTTTGTTTGAAGTCGTGTGGAACGTCAACATTTTGATTATATCATTATTTTCTCTTCGCGTTACATGTGTTATCCATTTTGATACTACTGTTGAATGTTCTCAAGTAACGTGTTTTCTGTTATTTGATGCAGTCTTTTATTACGGTTAAATTTAGCTAGTTCAACAATAAAACTGTAAGTCATAATTGCCAATCAATTAAGTACGTTTAAATTCATGTGGTTAAGGTAGCATGGAAAAAAGTTAAGGATCGAACCCTCAATCATAGGGCAATTAATGTGATAAGACTGTGTATTACCAGGTTAACGTAGACGTTTACCAGTACTGCTGGAGGTTTATTTCCTACCCTTTTGTTTGAAGTCATTTAGAACGTCAAAATCTTGATTATGTCATTATTTTCTTTTCGTATTAAATGTGCCGTTCATCTTGATAATGCTGTTGAACGTTCTCAAGTAATGTGTTTTCTGTTATTTGGTGCAATTTTTTGTATGTGGTTCTGTAGCTCCATTCTATAAGATTCGAAGAATGATAGTCTTTGCTAAGACTTACTTCAATCACTCGTAGCTATTTCTACTTATTGATCTGTGAAAGCAGTTGTAAACAGATGCCAGTTTACGATCCGTATGACATCCTTTTCTATGTTTAATTTTCTAACCTACTATACAATTTTTTCTATATCTATATTTTTTCTATATCCGATCTATATACAGACTTTGTTCCACAAGGTTCTAAGAAAACTGAGCTTCGACAACCTTCAATCGCTCAAAGCCATTTTAAACTATTGATATTAGAAAAAAATTGTAGAGAACTGACATTTTCGGTATTTCTGAGCGGGTTTGACGCGACTCATGACACGCACCTGAAAGTCTCGATCTAACGAGACTGTTTAAGAACACGACTCGCATTTTCAGGATAATGTTTTGATTCTGTAGTAATTTACTGCGTTGGTCGAGACGGCTCCTATTACAGCACAATCTATGTTTAATTTCCTTATTTCTTATACTAAATATTTTTACAACCGATCTATAAACAGAGCCCATTTGGGCAGTAAAATGTGTATCATATACCATTAAATACGGTTTCTTGTTCACAGTAAAGTTCACAGAATAATATCAAGCTTTAGATCTCACGCAAGATAAAGAGTTACTGTTAAAATGGTTATGATGACTGAGGCATGTGACATGAATGAAAGAGGAGATGGTAGGAACTAAGGGCCGTGCTCCTTCAGAATGTGGGCGATAATGGCTCTTCATAACTTCCTATCCATTGTAGCATTTAGCTTTTGTGTTTTTGCCATCCCTCCAAAAGCCTCGTTCTGCTATTCATTCACACAAACTAATCAGTTAGATCATTGCCACTTCTGTCTCTAGCTTTCGTTGTTCTGTGAGTGACAAATTCTCCAAAACCTCCTTCCTCATTATAAGTCCAAGAATTTTCTCATATTGTCTCATACTGATTCTGAGTATAATGTGTTCCGTTTGCTAACATTTTATTTAAGACTTCTTCGTTCCATCCATATTATTCTCAGCATCCTTCTGTAGAACAACATTTCTGATGCTTCCAACATTCACCTGTGAGGAGATTGTCGAGCATTCACAAGTCCTGGATAAACTACATTCAGCATCAAGGCTTCGAATCGGAAGGTTGGAGTTTTTAAGAAGGATGGGGCCACCTCTTAATTGCTGTTGCTCCCAGGTTCTATCTCTTGGACACTTGGTAGAGGATGTTGATTCAATTATATATATATATATACTCTGGGATCAGATATGAACCACGAGCATAAATTGAAAATACGTAACTCTCAAATCTATTTTAGCTTAGAGTAGATAATTGCTAAAACTGGATCAGTCTGGCGCAAGGTTCAGTTACAGAAATGAGAGTGGAAATAGATTGCATTGGTTTTTCAATTAAGAAAGATCTGACTTAAAAATCAGCATTCAGAATCCACGAGGAAAGATGGCTTCGAGAGTTTGACACACACAGAACATATTGTAAGCAGGGGAGGAACCGAGGAAAGCATCGAATAACCTATTTAAGGAGCTTGTGTAAATAGTTGGCAGAACAAAGATTAGGAAGGATAGCAAAAAGACAAACCTTAGTAAGAGTTACAAAAGTTGTGGATAGCCATGCTCGCCCACATTCTCAAAGAGAAAGCCTAGAGAAAAAAACCCGTAAAAAATGATTTAGATATTGATCGGACTTTAGTCTATCATCAGATTGCGTTCCAACTTAGATCAAAACCTTTGGATTGGGATAAAAACAAAATATCTATCCTCTTCTCCTCTTAAAGTTATGAAGGAAGTTTGGTCCGGGGAATTTAATTCTTGCAGCAGCACCTTCTTCATTGCGATAAATATTTGTTTTTATGCGGCTTTTCAGCCTTTGTATAATTTCTTTCAAGCCGAAACATATTTTGGGATTGAAAGAATAATTATTTTTGTTTTTGCGAGTTAATATTGTATTAAGAATTTTTAGGAAATAATAATTTTCATATATAATTCCTATTATTTATCCCTTAACTGAAGGGTAAAAGATGAACATAAACTTTTACCAAAGAGATCTGAACTTATATAATAAATGGAACTTTGTCTGTGTGTGTGTGTGTGCGTGTCCGTTACCTATAGTCTCCGAAACGGCTGAACCGATTTTCTTGTGTCGAGGTACCCCCGATAAATATCGATAATCGAAAAAATCAGGTTATAGAAGGAGTGATCCGATTTTAATCAAATTTGATACACTCATAGACAAAGACATAAGAAACGATATTCAGAAGTTTCAAGGTTGCAGTTCTTACAATAATGCAGAAAATCGATAATATATATATATATAAAAGGCAAGATGTTTGTGTGTGTGTCTGTTTATCTGCCTGTATTTTTTTCAGCCCTTTTATTTTAGTTTTTGCTTCAGGTTTGGCTCTAAATAGGTATAATTGTAGTTCTTAGTCTCAGCCATGATGCCATTTACTCAGAGGTCTTACTTAGCCTTCAAAATTCAGTTCACGACGAAAAAAACTTATTTAATATCGATACCAGGAAATCAAAATTTGACTTACATCCATTCATTTTTCTTTCAGTCTACGGTTTCGCTTTAGCTGGAAACAACTATTACTTTTTAGTCTTTCGGGCCAACGTCCAAAGAGTCTGAGCTCCAGGACCATGGATTAGTTTTAAAGCTTTCATTACACCCGAGCAACGCTGGGCTATACTGCTAGTTTGCGCATAAGTGAACAAAATGAACCCGACTGATTTCGTGACCTTATTAATTACACCACCCGCACATCCAAATTTACAGCGCCTAGTATTCGGTTACCCATCTAGGTACTGATCATGCACAATGTTGCTTACCTTCGGTGATCGGATCAGAACCGGTGTTTCAACGTAATATGACCGTGAGCCTTGCGCTAAAGAGGATTGGGGGGGATATCGACGCCAGCGTGAGATTGTTCGCGTGAACAGAGAAAATTTTACACAAATGGACACACCCCACATTAAACGACATTATGTCACATCCTATCACTTCAGGAAGGTGAGTAAATACCGAAAACGAGCGTAATATCTGTTCATCTGCTCAGCCTTATTTTCGTCTTCGGGTAGGTCGTGACATAAGATATGATTAGGTTGCTCCAAGAGATTACAACTATAAGATGGCCACTTTTCAGGGAGAAAGAAACCATAGAATCATCATTCACACGACGGCTAATAAACACAGAAACACATAGTTTCTTCAAGTCAGACTACAGACCAACATTGCTACAAATCGAACTGATTCCCAAAGCGAAAACATGTCCGCCAAACATGTAAATCATATAGGCTTTAGAAAAACTACACGGGGGATGTGCGTTGTGGTACAGTGGATATCGGCTCGGAACGAGAAACCGGGTAGCCGAGTTCGAATTCCAGTTGAATCCATTGTATTCACTTACGCGCAAATACCCTTGGGAAAGGTATTAATCCGTCTATTCCTTCCAGTTATGGGTTAAATAACAGGACAGATTGGGTTCTATAGCCTTGGTCGGCAACCAGTCTACCGCAGAAAGCAATGGCAACCTACTGCGGGATAATCTTCTGCCCAGTCAGTCATGTCTCTTTCGAGACATGATCGCCCAAGCGTGTATCACGTATGGCACTTTAACTGACTGACACATTGGTCGTACAATCACAGAGTTCAAGAAGGCGTTTTGGATAGACTCCATATCCCCTCAACGGATGTATTCTGATAAAAAAAAAAAAACTCCTCCTCCAATGAAATCAATCACAATGAAATCAATCACAGAGTTCAAGAAGGCGTTTTGGATAGACTCCATATCCCCTCAACGGATGTATTCTGATAAAAAAAAAAAAAAAAAAAAAAAAAAAAAACTCCTCCTCCAATGAAATCAATCACAATGAAATCAATCACAGAGTTCAAGAAGGCGTTTTGGATAGACTCCATATCCCCTCAACGGATGTATTCTGATTTAAAAAAAAAAAAAAAAAACTCCTCCTCCAATGAAATCAATCACAATGAAATCAATCACAATGAAATCAATCACAGAGTTCAAGAAGGCGTTTTGGATAGACTCCATATCCCCTCAACGGATGTATTCTGATTAAAAAAAAAAAAAAAAAAACTCCTCCTCCAATGAAAGACGTTTCTCCGATCTAGTGTCAGCCCCAATAATTATTCAAAAGAGGGATGCGTTGTCGTTTTAAGATATTTTAACCCAAGCGTCTATTCCATTACGACCAAAGCGTATTGCCTCCTCTCTAATAAAAAAATAAAAAAGATAAAATGCCTTTCTCGATAACAGCCAGGTGCCAGAAGCCAGTTTTCATCCGACAGAAAACCCTCAAAGCATGTCGACATTCGCAATAGAAGGAACGTATGTTGCGGAATAAACAAAGAGACTTCGCGATTCTCAAAACCACAAAGCCTTTCTTGGAATCTTTCTTCCAAAATCTAGTTTTGTCGCCATCCGAGCTTGGAAAGTTAACGGTAAACTACACCAACCTAATTAATATTTCGAATTCCTTGACCGCTCTTGAAAACCAACAAATCTATCGACGAACCATGTAAGTCAAAGGAGTTGAAACAAGTCAGTCTCTGTAGGGAAACGGAATTACTGAGAGTGACTAAAGAAAGGCGTGGTAGATGTGCGAAACCTATACCTCAGTCATCCCTTTCTTTCGATATTTCAAACTGACTGCAACCAATACCTCCGACCAATTTTTCCCCAGTTGGATGTCTTTCACGGACCGTCGACATGTCCTAGTAAAGGGATCAGGGAAACGAGAACCTATACATGAGCTCGGAATCAGAAACGCTATTATATATGAATATTCAATCAAACTAGCCTTGTTCACCATTACCCAACACTGAGGAACCCTATAACTGATAATTTGGGCACTTCGTGTAATGGTGTAATGTTAGCCAACTAGTCTCGCTATATCACTTATGACTGAGTAGCGAGTTCGATCCTCACCGAGTACTCTGTTTTCTACCTTGTGTCGCATCTTTAAAAAAAATATCACTTCCAGTGGTGCATAGGCCATCGATTACCCCCTTGCCATAGACGAGAAGGTCGTCGATATTTCTGCAGCTTATTTTTTGAGAGGTAGGGGTGTTGAGTCAACGCACACCACTTTATCCTTCGGGTGAGGTAAACTGGTTTTCAACCAGGGCTATAAAACTAAATCTGTCTTGCTATTTAACCCATCGCTAGAGGGAGAATTGATGGATTAATACTTTTCCCAATGGTATTTGCGCGTAAGTGAATGCGAAGAACTCAACTGAAACTCCGATTTCTCATTCCGAGCCAATATCCACTTCACCGCAACGTACCGCATCTAAGCTACGCTTAATAAATCACCATTTCAATCCTTGATGCTTGAACATAGAAAAACAGACGGAAACTTCCTATATTGAAGAATGACATAACACAGCCTTTTTATACCACTAATTGCAACTTGTACCAAGTACCACCCTAAACTAAGTAAATAACTTTAATAACATAAGTATAGAGATGCGCATGTCTAATGTTTCCGGAAATTGAAAAACTAATCTTTGCAACTTTACACAAGCACTACCGATATTTTTTAAAGCTTTTGTTCAATTGATTGTATAGATCAAAACCTACAGTAGCATTGCTATGAAGACATGCAAGAATCTTTAAAGGAGATAAAATAATTCGAAAAATGTCTTTGGATTTAGACAGAAACTTTTTTTCAAAAGCGTTTTGAAGAAAAACACCAGAAAACCTGCCAAGCAAAAAAGGTAAGCAGATATAGAATTTATTTGAGTTTTATGTCCCTATACCTTTTTTTTTTTTTTGCAAATACATGGCTAGTCGCAAACAAAAAAAGAAATCAAAGATTAAATCCATTTTCTTTTTGCCCTTTGTTTACAGTTCTTTTTACAGGACTGAAATCTTATAAATTGTTTTTGTTTTGTGGTTATTGGATAGAATACGTTTTGAAAGTCTTAAAAAAAAAAAGGATTAGTTTTCTCAAGATTAGCATTTATTAAAATTCTGAGTAGATCTATCGACTGAATATAAACTTTGGATTTAATGTTATTTATTTGCTAAAAACTAAGTTTCTTCATTTAATTTGGTCTTCAAATTGAAAAGCTGTTTCTCGGTGTTACCAGTAATGAAGTAACAGGAAAACAAATCAAAATTTGGTTTTGCGAGTGACCTGTCAATATTGTCAATGGCAAAAGGCGTAAAAATTTTTTAATTAAATCTATCGTTGATCTACAACAGCACTGAGATTAGATATTTCGACTATTCAAGCCGTCTTCAGGGTTAGTGTGAAAGAAAAAAAGAACTCTATTAAAAATACGCAGAGACGATGCTGACATTGTTCTGTAACTTTTTGCCTGGATTCGTTTCTCGTTAGTTAACGAGAGTTAGGGAAGAGTAAGAGAGAAATAGAGGAATTTAGTTTATGGTTAACGATTCGGTTAAACTACTAAAGTGTTTATATTTTACAGTGAAATATTCTTATTGTTACGTTCTTTAAATGAACATGGGATACATTTCTTTCAGAAATTAATTTTTAAAGTTTTATGGTGTAGTCGATTTACAATGTATGTAACACCGTTTTTTTTCTTTATGTACTTTCGCAGTCATAAATGTTATAAATTAAAAACCAGTTTTTTTTTTTATTTACAAAACTCAAATTATTGATGTGCAGGAGGTAAAGTAATGGATATTAGCGAGTTATGTTCTAGTTTTCGTTTTTTTGTTTTGTTTTTTTTTTTGCATTCGCTTTCACACAAATGCCCTTGGGAACGGTATAAATCTATTTCTTCTTTCTCCTCCACAACTATTGATTAAATAGCTCTGGAAACTGGGTCCCATTGCCTTCGAACTTAAAAGCACTCCAACACAAGCCACTAAATCCATAGCATGTTAAGCTACTACTTCAATCATATCTCTGTGCTTCAACCAGCTTAACATGCTATAGATTTAGCGGCTTGTGTTGGAGAAGTCGTGGCTCTGGGAGGCACCGACCTACGGGTAAAGGAGCTTGGATGAGTTCCACCACGAAATTTGTAAACGAGCGGCGCGTCATCGAGTTTAATTCGTTACCTCTTCGGCACGTGGTATAGTTGGTATGACATCAGCTTAATAACCAAAACTATCTGGGTTCGATTCCTGGTTGTGCTCTACTGAAGAGTCCCAAATATATAATGAAACGGCCGTCCAGTGCTTTCTGCATTCTGCTGAGGTCGAATAAGAAAGCTGGATGAATTACTTGTGTGTGTGTGTGTGTGTGTGTGTGTATGTGAGTAAAGAAGTTTGTCTCTTAACTGAACAGTCATGCCGTCTTCGGAGTTTCGTGAGGCCACTGTTATATCTTCACTCGTCAGTGAAGACGTGTTTACGGTGCCCTCACGAAACCTCGTAGTTGGCATTATTCTGTTCGGTTAAGTGACAAACGTCTCTACATCAATGCTCCCTTTTTATCCCGATATCGAATACTTTACGATAAAAAAAAGAAAGGAAACTCTGCGTACCAAAATACGTTTTTGTTAGTAAACTACTGAAAAAACAATCTGGGCGCTAAACATTACCACAACTCAACACTTATACTGCCCACAAACTCTTCTCTGACAAGCAACATGGCTTCCGCTTTGCCAGGTCCACTGCCGATATGCTAACAACATTTACGGAGTACATGCTCCGGACCCTCGATGAGGCAGGCGAGACTCGTGTAGTTGCTCTGGACATCTCCAAGGCTTTTGACAGGGTCTGGCACTCTGGCCTCCTATGCAATCTACGGGGTTACGGCATTACCGGACGCCTGCTTGACCTAATCCAGTCCTTTTTAAACAACCACAAAATGAAGGTCGTATTGAATGGGCATGCCTCTTCATCCTACAGCACGAATGCCGGTGTCCCCCAGGGCTCTATCCTGGGCCCAACGCTCTTCCTTATTTTCATCAACGACCTCCCAGATGAGATCAAGGTCCCAAGTAGGCATCTACGCAGATGACACCACAATATACTCCCGCACAAGTAAGAAACCTGGCATGGCGGACAGGCATAATCTCGCTGCTGACCTAGAACGGGATCTACACTCTGTGGTGAATTGGGGCAAGAAGTGGCTTGTCAACTTCATTGCGTCCAAGACCAAGCTGTTGTCTGTCAACCATCACAGGTAACCTCTCCTGCCTCACATAAGCATGGACCAAGCGATTCTCCCTGAGTGCAATACACTGCGCCTCCTCGGCCTTACCCTCTCTTCTGATCTTAAGTGAAACCGCTACATCGAATCCATAGCTAAATCCACTGCTAAGAAGGTTGGGTCACTGTGTCGATCCAGGATGTTCTTTCCGCCTGAATCCATCCTGCATATATACAAGTCTACCATTCGACACTGCATGGAGTACTGCTGCCATTTATGGTCAGGCGCTCCTGCCGCTCACCTCAGTGTTCTTGACAGGCTCCAAAGGAGAGTTAGTAACGTGGTAGGTGCTGACTTGGCAACTCGACTACAGCCACTTCCCCACCGACGAAATGTGGCCTCCTTTTGTGTGTTCTATAAGTATTTTCATGGCTTCTGCTCAGACGAACTTAAGTCACTGGTGCCTCCTCAACAGGTTTTTACTCGTGCAACCAGAATGGCAACTGGGTCCAACCCATTCACAGTTAGATTAGCCAAATGCAGATGACAATTCTACTCCTGCAGCTTTTTCTCTCGCACTTCACGCCTGTGGAACTCGCTCCCATATTCTTGCTTTCCTGACGGCTGCAACCTCCAGAAATTTAAATGCAATGTCAATATTCATCTACTAACCACTTGACTCTAGCCCTTCCCCAACCCCGTATATCCTTCCCTTTCTCTCCCCCCTTGCAATTGTCATTACACCTGCATTTTCATCTTTCTATTGCTTCTTTCTAATTGGTTTGTAATCCTCTTCACCCTCCTCCAATTAATTTTCTTTCAGTTATGTAGCCCCCCCCCCCCCGCACATCAGTGGCATTTACGCCTTGCCCGGGGTGAAATGATAATATATATATATATATATATATATATGTATGTATATATTAAAGGTGTCAATAAAGTGACTATACAGTTATTTACAAAAAGAAGAAAAAAAAAAAGAAGAAAGCGAAGCATTGAAGTAGATGGTTTCCAGTCCTGACAGTATTAGTAATTAATTCACTCTTTTTTACCATACCATTTTACTGATATTAACCAGAACCATTTTAATAATACATTTCTGTACTTTTGATTAATTGCTTTGTCTTATTTGTTATTGCACGTAACTGCATAGTGGCATTATTGCCACCCTGTGTGTGTGTGTATATATATATATATAATATATATGTCGGTTAAATGCCATACGTTATACACGTTTGGTCGATCATGTCCCAAAAGAGACATGACTGACTGGTCACAAGATTCTCCTGCAATAGGTTACCATTACTTTCTGCGGTACCATAGCTATAGAACCCAATCTGTTCTGCTATTTAACCCATCGCTGGCTGGAGAAGAAACATATTAATATATCTCCCAATTGTATTTTCGCATAGGTGAATGCCACGAATTAACTGGAATTCGAACTCAGCTTTCCGATTTCTCATTTACTCTCTCTGTCTTCACTCTTTCTAGCACTCTCTTTCGGTCCTTTCTTGCTGTTTGTCTCCGTTTGCCTTTCTTCTTTATTGCATTCTCTGCCTTCCCCCTTTCTCACTCTCGCCCTGTCGGCTGGGGCTTGAGAATACACCAACTGTACCTTTGCAGACGGGTAAACCCACGTACACACATACAATGAGCCCACCTGTTGGTCGTGGGTGGCGACTCGTGGTGCCTGGAGATGGGATCCTGGTGATTTAGGATGAAGTATAGTTTAACTCTTGAATCTCAATACATCAGTTACCTGGGCTACACGGACGGTTGGAGAGGCCCGATCCGAGGAACCGGCTGGTCATGCCAACCCCCCAGATTCAGATTTTTACAAACTCTGGAAAAAGCTGAATCAGAAGGCGGTGGCTGTAGGGTCAATCAGGAGGTTAAACAATTGAGTTATGATAGTGTAAGTATACTGTGTAGCCTCGATCTCCCAAGGTAAATTGGTTTCCTTCTTGCCATTTCCCATTGTAATGCTCCGTAGTAGGTGGGGAGTACAGTCAGTGAAAAGTAACTTCATTATATGGATACAGAAAAAAAAGCCTAAGTTAAATACTTCACATGGAGTTTGATTCTGATCAAGAGTAAAGGTTGAGGTACCCTTTTCTGTATTTTTAATAGTAGAATCTAGAGAGGAGATTCCACTAACTAAATTATCTCCATTCTTAGTTAAAGCCTCAATGGTTAATCCTAAGTCGTTTAAAAACTTTAAAAAATGGAACCATTTTAGTAGGAATACCAAATAAAACATACGAACACACAAATTTTTATAGCATTTGTGTTAAAGCCTACCCACATAAATATTAAACACTTCTAGAGCTGTAGTTCGTAATGGAGATATGTCGATTTGTACCATAAAAATAGATAAAATAATTAGATAATTAGATAAAAGCTGAGTTAAAAAATATGACTGACGTCAAAAGGATAACAATTAAAAAAAAAAACAACAAATAACACGAACTTATGTATTAAGTTTCAATACTCCGACACCAATATCTGAAATTAAATTTGGATATTTAATAGCCAAATTAGATAAATATATTCAAAATCTGAAATGTCACAAATGTCAAAGATATGACCATCTAAAGGAGTGCTGTGCAAGAAAACAAATGTGCAAGATATGGTGAAATAGAACCAAACCATAATGATGCAACATGTAAAAAATCAACCAAAATATATCAACTGCAATGGCGATCACAGAACTGATTTTAAAAATGCAAGGCCTGGAAAAAACATATAAGAACGAATATCAATCAAAACATTACATTCCCAGAAGCAAGAAAACTTGTAGAAACCTCTTCAAGAAAACTTGTAGAAACCTCTTCAAGAAAACTTGTAGAAACCTCTTCAAGAAAACTTGTAGAAACCTCTTCAAGAAAACTTGTAGAAACCTCAAGAAAACTTGTAGAAACCTCTTCAAGAAAACTTGTAGAAACCTCTTCAAGAAAACTTGTAGAAACCTCTTCAAGAAAACTTGTAGAAACCTCTTCCTCTGTACAAAATTATCCGAAATTCGCCCAAACACCAGCAAATGTAAAAGAAAATCTAGGAAATAACTTGAAAAAAACAGAAACACAACATAAATAAATGAATTTCAAAATCTCATTAAAATCTTAAAAACAAGTATTACAAATATGAAAATATTTATCAATACCAAATTAACCACGAAGAAAATGGAAAAGGAATGAAACACAAATCAGTAAGAAAAACAACCTAGATCTTTCTCAAAGACAAACCTGAAAGATGAGAGAAAAATACAAAATACCACCCCAAATAAACAAGATCACAAGAGAAGATTGAAAATTTTGAGGAAATGGAAATCGAAATGGATTCTACACTCTAAACAAATCATAAACAAGAGGACATGAATTAGTAATGCAAAAACCTTACAAAGAAAAGTGAAAAATTCTTACTTACTTCTCAACAGAAGGACATAAAACTCCAGTAAAAGTGTTATATATATACACAAGTATTATTGGAATAATATTCCTTGTCCAAAGAAAAACTATTTTTTAAAAAGTGCTCAATACAAAAGTAGAGCTAATAATATTATTTATTCATAAATTATAACATGGATATGTTACAATATCACTACAAAAGTAGCCATTTTGTTTCAACACTTTTGTGTCTTTTCATGTGATACAATAATACCTCCCTGATTAAGGGGGCCACGCTCGTTTTCAGACTCTTAAACCATTCATTTAAGAACCATCACATCACTTGAAAAGACACAAAAGTGTTGAAACAAAATGGCTACTTTTGTAGTGATATTGTAATATATCCATGTTATAATTTATGAATATATATATATATATCTCATACACTACTAATCATTTACTGCTGCTAACAGACTTATGTCCAGATGTTGTTTGTCATCAAGAAATCCTTTTAAAACAAGATAAAATAAATACAAGAAATGATCAGATATATAGCTACGTATATATATATATATATATATATATATATATATTATGGAACGGATAATATCAAGTTGATCTGGTATTTTGAGAAAAATAATTACGGACCTACAATGTGGTTTCAGATAGAAGCACACTGGGCCATTTAATCCACTTAGAATCAGCTATAAGAGATGCATTTGTTCAAAAAGAGTACTTTACATTGGTCTTCTTTAACCTGGAGAAAGCTTATGATACTACATAAGAATATGGTATCATGAGTAATCTGCATGCTATTGGCCTGAAAGCAGACAAGCAAAATTCATAAATAGTTTTCTTACTGTCAGACAAGTTAAAAACTGGTTGGATCAAATCTCTCTGGTTTAACAAAAAAAAAATCAAGAAGAGGAAGTGCCCCAAGGCAGTATTTTATCAGTGACACAGTTCAGTATAAAAATAAATAATATAGAAAAAAAATGTAACTTCCGGAATAGGAGTTTTGTATGGAGATGACTTCTTCTTTTGTTGTAAATCCAAACAAATGCACACCATAATGTAAAAAAAATCACAGCAGTGCCTTAATAAAGTTAACAGATGGCAACTGAAAATAGTTTCAGGTTTTCTAAAATGAAAACAACATGTATGCACTTCTGTCATTATGCAATGATCCTACTCTAAAGCTAGTCAATCAGTTAAGTACCATAAGTGATACACGCTTGGGCAATCATGTCTCGAAATAGACATGACTGACTGGGCAGATTATCCCGCAGTAGGTTACTTTCTGCGGTAGACTGGTTATCAGCTAAGGCTATAGAACCCAAACTGTCCTGTTATTTAACCCATAACTGGAAGCAAGAGACGGATTAAAATCTTTCCCAAGGGTATTTGCGCGTAAGTGAAATCAAGGAATTCAACTGGAATTTGAACCCGGCTTTCCGATTGCTCGTTCCGAGCCGATATCCACTGCACCACAAAAGACTTAGAAGAGATTGAAATAGCAGTTATAGGCTATCTAGGCCTCTTTAATCGTTCGCATTTTTCTCTAGCTTTCTATAAACGTTCGGGTACTCTCTCTCTCTCTCTCTCTCTCTCTCTCTCTCTCTCTCTCTTTGTTCTCTCTTTCAGTAGGAGCGCCGTCTCCCTATTTATCCCTCACCCTCTGGGGTTTTGCCGCCACACTCTTTTTCTCTTCTCTCTTGGCACGTTACTCTCTCTCTCTCTCTCTTTGCTTGCATTCGAATACTGTTTTGCTACTCTTTCGAATAATCTTTTCTCTCTCTCTGCTCTTTTCTGTCTCTTTCTCTTTCTCTCTCTTTCTCTTTCTCTCTCTTTCTCTCTCTCTCTCTCTCTCTCTCTCTCTCTCTCTCTCTCTCTCTCTCTCTCTCTCTCTCTCTCTCTCTCTCTCTTTCTCTCTGATCGCTGTCTTTTCTCTCCCCCCTCTCTCTCTTTTTTCTCTCTGCTCGCTGTCTTCCGCTGTCTTTTCTCTCCCACTCTCTCTCTCTCTTTCTTTCTTTCTCTCTGCTCCCTGTTTTTTCTCTTTCTTTTCTTCCTTCTCTTTGGTTGACCTCTCTATCTTTCTCTCCTTGTGACTGGTTACATTTTTTTTCTCTCTCTCTCTCTCTCTCTGGATAGCCTTTTTTCTGTCTTTCGCTGCACGGACATTTCTCTCTCTCTCTCTCTCTCTCTCGTCACTCTCTGATTAGCTTTTTTATCTCTCTCCCTCTCTCAGGTTGCCTGGTTTCCTTTCTTTCTCTCTCTCTCTCTCTCTCTCTCTCATTATGAACATGCTTAATCGTAGCGTATTCGTGTTGATTCTTTTAGTTGGCTGAAAATAAAACAAACAATGTATCAAGAAGTTTTATTTTCTTATTTCGTTTTATAATAAACGACAAATTATCCTTGTTTACGAATAAATAATCTACAGGTCTCTCGCCTCCAAATTGAGTTACTTTTTGTTAATGCCATTTGTTTTCATGACGCAGGTGATCATAAAGAATCACAAAATTCTTTTCTATCTGTGAAATGCAATGACGTATAGGGAAAGATGGCAACACAGTTTGCTAGCTGAGAGAAACCGTTCTATTCTGTCATTTAATTTAAATTTTTAGTTGCGCAAAGATAGATTCATGTCTTTCTCAAGTGTGAACATAACACTCTGTAGGATTTTGAACACGGTTCGTAGATTTGCACACTCTTACATTACCAGCGCATCCTCAAATTGAATACTTCATGCGAAAATTCATTTATCAGTTTTACCTGTGGTAGGGTTTCGAATACTGATTTTTCACCGTACACTAACCGGCTGAAACAAAAGACTTACGTTTTGTGTTCTTTTGGTTGTGGGGTAAGATTTGATCTTCTGCACTTTTCCGCTTCATTTTCTTTTTCATTTAGCTTTTTAAGGACACATATAGAGACCAGTTTGAAAGAAAAACAAATAAAATAAAACAACTAGATAAATAGAAACAGACTTGTTGTTAGGAAGGGAGACTTAATAGTCATATTTTTATATGCGAAAGAAGACGTTAATTAAAAATAATGTCCCCAACATGCTTTTTGGAGATAGATAGGCAGTCAGTGATTTATGGCCGAGTGAAAGAATTGGTCAGTAATTTAGTAAAGTAGCATATTCATACACAAATTCATTCCTAACTTGTGTATACGATCGTGGTGTAGTATGAAAATGAAGATGCTGCTTGAGTTTGCCCCACTCCTCCTCAGAAAAATCTCGGCCCTTAAGTGCCCCCCACCACCACTTTCAAAGTTCCACCATCGCCACTGCCTTCAACAGTTCTGTTAGTATTATTATTATTACAAAAAACAAAATAGGTATGTCTTGGTTACTCTTTATGGTACGACTAACACAACAAGAAGTCATTTGTTTTTCGTTTTCAACGCCTGCCTTACTAACAGACTAATGATGAAGAGAAATTTTCTCTGGGATGACTGTTTACTCCAATGAAAATAGGTCTCGTCTACCCCTCCCTCTAACTGCTTTCTCTTTCTTTCTACAGATTTTTTTCAACCCTTTGTCTAGACACACGCACACACACACACGTAATCATATTTAAACCCACAAATGCGCGCGTAGACAAATCTAATGGTTCCAATGTGGACTTGTGCTTTATTCTGAAACTTGTGCGTACGTGCCTACACCTATGTTTGGTACTATAATTCATGTATCACTTTCATATTGTTTCTCACTTGTGATCTTGTGCCAGACGTATATGTCGAATCTATCCACAGTTATTTTTTGTACACCTCGACAGGGCCGATGCGTACACCCCCTGATTGGTGAGGGCAAGGTTTGTTAGGGGCCCCGGGAAGTGCTTTGTGACCTTCGCTATCCTATCAACATTTGTTTGTATTTTTTTACATATATATATATATATATATATATATTGTAAATTCAAATTAAACTAAGCACAACTGACTTAGGGATAATAAATTTTCACGTCATTCTGTGGTCTATTTTTTCATTTCTATTTTTTCGTTCGTTCAAATTCGTGAACTTATTTTACTCCTAAGTCTCGAAAAAACATTGCATAAAATTCACTATTTTTTATCCACAATGTTGAATGTGTTAAAATTATTCAACTTTTTAACAAGAAAATTTCCAGTTGAAAATTAATACAAAACATTGTTAATTTAAGATAGAATGATGTAAATGTCTGTATGTATTTAGATACATTGTGTTTATTTTCAATGTTTCAAGTTGAATTGTTTGTGAATATGATCCAGTATTTCACATAATTGGGTTACAATAAAATTAGTATTTCATATGAATTTTTATTATGAAAATTAAGATGTATAATATTGGGCTGGGGTGGGGTGCGTATCATAGATTACAAAACCCTTGAACTGGAACTGCACGTATATTCAATACTATTCAGGTGTTTCTTTCATGCATAACTTTCACTTGTTATGCTGTTCAAGTCTAACCTTAATAAGTTTACACGTGACATTTATGTCGAGTCTGTCCCTTGATATTTTCTGTACACATCTGTGTATGTATTGTGCTTATTCTGCAGGTGTGTATTACACTAAATAAGACTGTACGAGTAAGAATAAGTGTATGCATTGATTAGATATCTACGTTAACTTTATAATGGAAGTTTGTTTAATTCTGTTTTACGGTTTTTGTAATTACCACCAAATCCAAAGTGGATGCCTTTTTTTCCGAAATGAAAGGAAAAATTCGCTATCCTCTCTTTTAAAATAATTTACCGAAAATCAGAAAATTATCTGATTCAAAGGAAATTTTCTGTACTTATTCGTTAATGAATTCAATTTTTACTGAATCGGTTTGTTATTAAAAAAAAAAAAAACATACTTGGAAATACTTTTTCGGGTGTGAATTTTACACCCCCTTTTCAATATCGCGTGTATACTTTTTAATTTGGCGGGGTGTTTGTCCAGTATGCAATATCAAGTGTAAAATGGTAAATTCTCTCCACATCTTACCAAAAACAATTCAATAAAACTCATCTTTTTTTTTTTTTTTTTTTTTAAAATCACCACTTAATTGTAAAAAGTGACTTGTAATTTTTCAGTGCAATTTCAAAATTCACTCCGTCACAAAAGTTTTTATTTATTAAGGACGTTTGCAGATTCAAAAAATGTCAAGTTTAATGCCATGTTCGCGTGGGAAACTCTTTAAAAGAATTTTCTTTTTTTTTCTTTTTAGCAACTATTAGATTAGTTTTTATGTAATGGCATGATCTTAATTGTCTACTATTCAATATTGGAAGAGTATTATGATTTTCTAGTTTCAAATCTTCCGTTCATTCAGTTTTTCTGTCTTTGAATTTTTCTGTCTTTGAATACACTGGTTTCCGATCAATTAACAGGTTTGTTTGTTTGTTTTTTGTTTTTTTTGTTTTTTGTTTTTTTTGTTTGTTGTTTTGTTTGTTTGTTTTTCGTTGTTGTTGTTTTTTGTTTTTGTTTTTTTTTGGTTCTTTGTTTTGTTTTCACGTGTATCTATTTTCATGCATTTATTTACAGAATAGCTAATATTTCAGCAATTCTTCGAAAGTTGTTATTCTAAGTTTTTATTTTAAAAACAAATCTTTGACTTGTTTCTTTTTCGACATAATTTTCTTTCCCTCGACACTAAGCATTTTTTCTTTTCAGAATTACCAGGAAATCATTCGCATAAAAAAATAATACTTTACTGTGATTTTTCTAAGATTTACTCTTAGAATGTTTTTCTTTTCACATTTAATTTAATGCAAATTAAATTTACGCTATATTTTTGTTTAGGTGGCCCTTTCAAATTTATTCACTGTAAGTTTAATAAAAGCGTATAGAAATATATATATATTATTTATTAAACTATTGTTTTTACAAGGTTAAAGAAAATTAATTTTAAAACAACAAATTATGGATTATTGTACTGTTGATCTTCCGTATTTTAGTTTTCACTTTTACTTTTCCCTTCTCTTTTTTTTTTTGGATAGAGGTAGAATTACAGCATTCCTAATTGTCTCTTGATCTCACAGGCTACAGTGTGTAAATAAAACGTTATTTTCATTCTGTTTTAAGTAAAAAAATAAGCATTCTTGAAAATTCAGTTAATTAAAACCTTAAATTTACTGATAGACTTCGAAACACATCTCTAGAACAAATACTGGATTTTAAAGAGAATTTTGCCATTTGTTGTTTACTTTTTTCTTTCTTTCTTTTTTTTTTTTTTTTTTTCGTATGCAATAGCGGTTCAATAAAGTGATACAAAATACTAAAATGCCCCAAAAGTTTTTTTTATATAGGAAATTAATTTTTATTTATTTATTTTTTTTAATTCGGATTAGCTTTCAAATAGTTAAAAGACTGTATTTAAGTTATCTAAAATGAGTTTTTCGGTTTTTAATGAAAATCCTAGCTTTTTGCATTTCAAATTTTTCGTCGCGTTCATTTTGTGTACCATATGTAGAGAAAACAAACTGTTCCGGCTTGTCTTACCGACACCGACATTCGCAGAGCTGTTATTCACTCATCGAAGAGGGTGGAGGGTCGGATATTAAATTGAATGTACTAACATAATTCCTAAAGGATATATATGAAAATAAATTCACTCTGATATGTTGTCCCCTGATAAGCGCTTGCCAGGTCTGCGAAACCCGAAGTCGTGAAGATAAATCTGCTGAACACTTTATCGTATTTTAATGTTATAAATATATTAAGCACTTTTCTTAAAGCATTATCCTACAGCAGAAATAACTTAGTCGACTTTTTTTAAATATTTCCTGAGTGTGAAAAAGAGATATTGAATGGTTCTTAACCCGAGTCACTTCACAAAAATCTGGCCAAACAACCATGTATTAACAATCAATTTCTTTTTTTTTTTTCAAGAGCTTTTCTGTAATGGCTCATGTGATTAATGTAGATTATATATATATATAAACCATCTTCAAACAGGCCTGTTTCGCTGTATCACACCTTTTCAGTTTTTGGTCATAATTAAATTAGAAATAACTCATTCTTAAATGAATACCTCTTTCTCTCTCTCCTCTCTCTCTCTCACTCTCTCTAGAGAGAGAAAGAGAGAGTTGTGATGACACTTAGTGCAAAGATTGTTACTTTTTCAGTAGTTGACTGATAAAAAATATTTTGGTAAGCAGGGTTTTTTGTCATATGGATATATGTAGAGAAGTTTATCCTTAACTAAGCAGAATCATGTCAACTTCAAAGTTTCGTCAGGGCTTATTTTTCAATTTGCTGATGTGTCCCAGATTTATTATTTATATTGAGCTTAGTGTAATTTAATATTTTTGGGGATGAGAGTCGTTCTAAAATTGGTTAATTGCTTTTTTGTTGTGTTGACTTCTTTTTAATGTTGTATTATTTGTAGGTGGTTGATTTTGTTTTTATAGCTTTTTATTGTGTTACCACTTGCAAATGATACAACATTAAAAAAAGTCAACGCAACAAAAGCAATTAACCATCTGTAGCCATCTAGGATACCAAAATATTAAATTACACCAAACTTCATATAAATAAGAATAAAACCGTATGTGGATGGCTAATATATATATATATATATAGAGAGAGAGAGAGAGAGAGTCAGTCATCCGCAAACAGATCTGTTTCGCTGTATCACAGCTCATCAGTACGGTTAGACTTCCGATTGCTTTTTACCCAAAATTGAAACCCGACTGAATTGGCGTCAGTCGGCGATTCTATCTCTGAGGTATGGGCGCTCGGTAGAAGGAAGCAAACTTTTTAGCGTGCATATATATATATAATACAAATATTTTATATATCACTATAAAAGTAGCCATTTTGTTTCGACACTATCTGTGTCATTTGCGTATATTTATGTCAAAAGTTGTGTATAAGTAGTTTCATGTATGTGGTTATATTTTTTAATTTGTATATGATGATCATTGGAGTTTTTGTCGCGTACGTTTTTGTTTCTAGCTCGTGTATTTGCGTGTGTATATGTAATGGTGTTTATTTGTTCATGCACTTAAATATGACTGTCTGTATTGACCGCGTTCATTCAAGGCTCTTGCTATCTTACGAATTCGCTCTTACATGTATCCAATATTATAGACGATTTCTAAACCTGGCTTTAATATTTCACGGATAAATTGGCACGTGTATAAAAATAAATTTAAAATATATATGCGTGTATTTATCTGTACATGTGTTTGTATATCAATATATGATCTTATGTGTATATACTCGTCTATTTGTCCATATTTGGATGTATATAGATTTGAATATGTATGCGTCCACGTCTTTTACCCGTTTAATATCTAAATAACTTTATAATAGTCGATTAATAATGCTGATCTCTATTTTAATCAAATATTAATGCCCCAATAAATTGTTTCTAGACTCTGTTCTCATATTCTTCAAATTAGAAATTACTTTATTTTGATTGGTCCACTCTGTCTATGTAACAATGCCTCCCTGATTGAGGAGGTTTGGCTAGTCTTGAACCTTTTAAAATTTTTCAACTTCAAGTAAACCTCATCACTTGATAAGATACGAAACAAAATGGCTACTTTTGTAGTGATATAACATTTGTTATAAATTCTAAATAAATATTATTCGCTCTACTTTGTATTGAGCACTTTCTAGGAATAGTGTTTCTTTGGATATGGAAT
The DNA here is from genome assembly GCA_037127315.1 of Ascarosepion bandense. Lineage (NCBI taxonomy): Eukaryota > Metazoa > Mollusca > Cephalopoda > Sepiida > Sepiidae > Ascarosepion > Ascarosepion bandense. The sequence continues at coordinate 395,866 of JBBBDQ010001109.1, read as the reverse complement.
TTTAACCCATCCATACCTACCCTATACGTGTGTGTTTGTGTGTGTATATATATATATATATATATAATGTGTGATTCCCTAAAAAATTAGCATACCCTGGTGAAAAATTGCTAAATAAAATAAGTTTTATTGTCAAATCCTTCGTTATTAATTAAGTGGGAAAACGAAATGATTTTTGATCAAATGTCTTGTTTTGGTATAATTCGCTTACTCCTGGAGTGGAGGTCAAAGATTAGCATAAGCATTTTTATCGTATTTTGTATGTGAAAAACACATTGCAAATACTTGCAAAAATCAAGTGATTGTCGGATTTTAATGAAACTTATTTACAAATAAATTATTTAAGAAATATTCTGTTTTAGAAAATTTTAAATTTTGTTAGACACCCCCACTTTGCATACGCACACTTATTTAAGTTTAAGAAATTTCGGTAAATTAATTTTTATATTAGTTAAAAGCATAACTCGGTTGTTTTTTTTCAAGACAGATATCAAATAACAGTCCAGTAGTCTTTTCTTTGTTTCTTTGGCTTTGAGTCTTTCTTTCATCTTTCAGGAGACAGTCCAGCATCCGTTCCCATATAGAAAGATATATATCATATAACAGTGTAGTACTCTTTTCATTGCTTCTTTGTCTTTGAGTCTCTCCGTAATCTTTGGGGAGATTGTTCAGCATCCGTTCCCATATAGGAGGATAAATATCAATTAACAATCTCGTGTTCTTCCTTTTTTTTAAGAATTTTTTTTTTCTGTCTCTCAATACACTACTTAGCTTATGGTATGCGCCCTTGGCCATCCAAATTCCCCTTTGGGTCTGTGTCGCACATTCCGTCTTCCGTTAGAATATTTCTCGGGTATTCAAATTTTTGTTTCTGTTTGATTTTAGTATGTTCTACCTGTAATTGTCATTTTCGTCTCCTCTTTTTTCTAATGACTATGCATTCAGTTTTCTTGTAGTTTATATTCTTTCTTCTAGCTTTTCTTCGCTAAATGCTGTAGGAGGTTTGTTGGCTTCCTTTCCCTGTCTATCAGCACTGTGTAATCCGCATATCTTATATTGTTAGATTGTGGCCGCCAGTGATAAATTCGGGCAGAATTTATTTCAACAGCATACATGTTGATGTTTTAGGACCCTTACTTTTTTCGCAAGGACATATATAATCCTGACTATTGGATAAAGAAATAGGGTTGTTACAACGAGAAAAATTGGTATAAAATAAAAAGTGTGAGAAGCCGTGAACTTTTTCTTTAAAGTGTATATTTATTGTTTTTGTTATTATACATGTTATGATACATTAAGTGCCCATAATGGTATTTGTGACGCTACACGTGTTTCGAGTCTAAAATTGATTCTCTTCAGGCGAATAAATTTGTGGCTTTACGTATCAAGTTCCTTTTGTTTCTGATCACCAAGTTGTTGTTTTATAAATAAGTGAGTAGAAAAAAAATAAGAAAATGAATAAAATCAGTAAAATAAAATAAATCAAATGTTGGCACGTTGAATGATCTGTGTTTTTTTTTTTTTTTTTTTCACATCAGCATGTGTATAAATGGATAAACAGATAAATAAATAAACAGATGAATGAATCAAGTGTTTATCCCAATTTGAAGTGGTTTTGGTCTGGGGTGACCTTTTTAGTATGTTAAAATTATCTTCTAGTCGCCTTAGCTTATCTATCATCGGTCAGTTGTTTGTTCTTTATTGCTTTGACGGTGTTTTGAATTTGGTGTGTCTGTGTGTGTCTCTGTGTGTGAGAGCGTTTTTTTTTGTTTTTTGTTTTTTTTTTCGTCTTTGTTTTAGTATTATTCCAATTATTCCTTACTATCATAGATAGTTTTGCTCACTGGCCTGCTGCCATAGCAATCAATTATATCACAGCCACAACAGTACACAAAATTATCCTTACTCTTGATTGTATTACAATATTTGGAGTACCTTTAATACTCACAACAGACAGAGGAGCACAGTTCCAGTCAACATTATTTAGAGAGTTCGGATCACCTACTCGGAACTCCACACGTAAAAACTACAACCAATCACCCTTGTGCAAACAGTATAGTAGAATGTTTCCACGGACAGTTAAAGGCAGCTCTAGTGATATGAAGTCTTACAAAACTGATTGGGTAGAGAATTTAGTTCTGGTACTTTTATCAATCAGAAACATTGTAAAACAGGGCTTTAGTTGTACACCAGCTGAAATTATTTTAGATACATCATTGATTCTATCTGGCCAATATTGTGATGACAACACGAACATTTTACCTGCAAAAACGTTTGTATAGGAATTGAAACACAGAATGTCATCATAACCTTTACACCTACAGGGAAAGCAAACAAAAATATTTACCTGCCAAATGACCTTTTATACTTGCACATATATGTTTGTAAGAAATGACAGCATAAAAAAAACCTTTATGTTCAAACAACTCAGGTCCATACAGAAAGGGCAAGTATTTCACAATCATAAAAAAATGAAAACCATAAGATTACTGTCGATCAGTTTACACCGTCTTATATCGATAACCAGTTCTCACAACAGTAACAAACAAAAAGCATGGGCATCCAGATTGAACTATAACGCAAAAGATGACTGAACAAACACCCAGCAAAGCAGATGATACCCCACTAGAAACGATAACACAGAAGTGTGTTACAACAAAATCTGGGAGACATGTGCATTGGCCAAAACATTACCTGAGGTATTAAATTATTGTTTCGTACATATTATTAAAAAATAAACTTCTAATTATCTGGGTGGGAACTTTGATCGTGCCCACTAAAATCTAAACTTATTTATAAATGGAACTGTGTGTATGTATGTGTGTGTATATATATATATATATATATGTGTGTGTGTATGTATGTATGTATCCGTTACCTATAGACTCCGAAACAGCTGAACCGATTTTCTTGGAAATTTACACAGTTGTACTATAAGCGTCTAAGAGTGTTCTTAGCTAGGTTTTGTGTCGAAGTACCCCCGATAAATATCGAAAATCGATAATCCAAAAAATCGGGTTATAGAAGGAGTGGTCCGATTTTATCAAATTTGATACACTCATAGACAAAGATATAAGAAATGATATTCAGAAGTTTCAAGGTTGCAGTTCTTACAATAGTGCAGAAAATCGATTATATATATATATATATATATATATATATATATATATATTATATATATATATAATGAAAGGCAAGATGATTATGTGTATGTCTGTTTATCTGTCTGTATGTCCTTTATACAAATCCACAATTTTTATCCGATTCTCACCAAACTTCACACAAATATTCTTTAGTCTGAGCTCCAGGACCATGGGTTAGTTTTAAAGCTTTCATTAGACCCGAGCAACGCCGGGCTATACTGCTAGTATCTGATACAATGCCTACATGAACATTAAGATACCTACAAAATATTTATAAACCTGTAACACGCAATAAAGTGTCTACATCTTAAAACATCAGTTAAACCGAACACTACAAAACCGTAGAATGCAAATCAAAAACGTTAATTTATTTGTCATCATAATTTAGGTAGTTACCGCCAACTATCGCGCGGACGTTTTAGTAGACACACTACGTGGTATTTTAAGGTCAATTAGAAATAAAATATAATTCTGGAACCAATTTCGTAGAAAAAAAGTTATAAATATCACGAAGTTCAGCCGTAAGAGAGAAACTCACAAGTTCCACCAAAGTCTACGTCACTTTAACTGTTGATATCCAATATTTACGTTCACACAAAAGCAACGCTCCATTCAACCAACATCTTGTATTCTTGTTGTATATAAAATTAATATAGGCACCTCCACGAATTTGCTGAAAAAAAAATCAGCATAGTGTTTGTCTATATTTTTGAGATGTGATAGTATTTAAACTATTTACATTATTTGGACTAATGTCCTCATCTTGTACGACGTTTCGGCCGTTATACATTCCGGCCTTCTTCAGGTGTTGGGAATTTCGAATCAAACCCTTTATTACGATCACTGGGGTAACTCATTCGCATTGCTTGTGCAAAGCCTATTATGGTAGTCATGAGTTATCTCCTTCTAACCTTACTCTCTAAATTACTTATTCACCATTGCTGTAGCCTGGTATTAAACTCACCACTGTTCGGGTCAATTCACTGGATCTAACAAGCGTCTATATCTACTGGGCCAAGTGACCTTAAGGATAAAAACAACTGAATTTCTGGGAAATAAAATGGTTACTGAACATTAGGTTTATAAGTCCCAGAAATTCAGTTGCACAAGGAATGAGAATGAGTTACCCAGAGATCGTAATAAAGAATTTGATTCGAAATTCCTAGCACCTGAAGAAGGCCGGAGCGTACAACGTCCGAAAAGTCAGCCAAGATGAGGACAGTAGTCCGACTAATATAGTGTAAACAGCATAGTATGAAGAAAAACCCCAAACTAAATAAAAACAAAGTTTTATGGTAAAATGTCCATGTTATTATTAAGAGAATAGATCAAAGTATTTTTTTAATTATTTTTAAAATTTTTTCTAACACGTTCGAAATTTAGGTATAAAATATTGTTTTTCTTTCGTCCGTGAGTGATGCAATTTTTACAAACGTTTATTACGGCATATATATATATATTGTCGTTGAAAATCTGGAAATTCTTGAAAAAATCAAATAATGGTTGGATTTTGATGAAAATCTCAGGATTTATTCATAAATGACTGAAATCATTTTTTAAATTATTTTTAGAGAAATCTTCATATAAAAAATATATATATGTGTGTGTGTGTTATTTTCTTTTTAGGGGTGGCAGCATGTGATATATATCATTAAAAGATCCCCTGTTTTAAAGGTTGTGCTTCTTACAGGAAAATAAAGTTTTATATTTTAATTCCTACTTTCCTAATTTTGTTAAAAAAAGTAATTGTGAAATTCACAATTTGTGGAGGTACCTAAAAAGAATATGAAAAATAGATTTTAAAAATTATAACTAATAAATGTCTTAACTTTTCATAGATTATTGAGTTACCTCTGTCGTTATATAATTTTATTCTGTTATTAAATTGTAAAATTATTTTAAAAAGAAGTTTTATATTTTAATTTTATTTTTCATAAACATCTTCAAACGTAAGGCTATAAAGCTAAACTAACTAAAATGCTATAAAATATTGGATAAGTGCTGAAAATATTGTTAAATTTTTAATTTTACTATATAGTTAAAACCAAAAAACGAAGCATATGATTATGTTACCAAAAAATTATGTCAATTTCGTCTTCCTTACTTAGCATCTTTTGACGGCTTCCGTCTTTCATGTTAGTCATCGTCTCTGGTAACACGATTATAACTCCCTGATAACAAAGTTACCGTAATTAAGAAACGCTTTTATAGTACATTTCAGACAAGTAAGCAAGTAATACTTGTTTCCAATCAGATTAAGTTAAGTTTAAATTTGCTAATTTGAATAAAATAAAGTTTCAGCGAGGTATATTTTATTTTTGCAATATTTTTTTAAAACCGAGAATTGGCTTCTGTTTACAAAATGTGTCGATCGATGAAAACTGGCCGAAAAATTGAATTTTTTTTTTTTAATCAGAAAAATTTTAAATTCCAATCAATATAATTTTGGTTTGAAATACACCAGAGTATTTTCTTATTGGAATTAGTAAATTTAATCTATTGGCTTTCAATTAAAGCTAAAATCAATGTGTCAAGAAAACTTTTATTTTTAAAAATTCAATTTAGGTATCGAAAATGAGTGGAAGTACCTACATTAATATTATTTAATATACTACGCTGTCTTTTCCTGCTGAGTTTTATTCTTTCCGAGAAAGTCGTCCGATTATTCTAAATGGTCGAATTACGAGCAATCTTGCAACAATATTTTAATTTAATAAATCGAATTTCGACACACTCTCAATTTTGACTTTTAACAAAAACCGAAATATAAAGATTTCTACATACTGACCAGGCTTAACTTCGGTAATCATAAGGGAACCGATGTTTCAGCCTTAAGCCATGACGTTTGAAGACTGATTTGATACCTTTACGAAGCTGATAAACAACACTGATTTCCAGTTTGCCTTCAAGTCGAAACCGTTCTTATGATAAAAACAGTTTAGTAATAACTTACAATGTCACCGCTTTGTTTAATCGAACAGTGTTAGTTTCTTTTCATAACTATTATTAATAATAATAATAATAATAATAATAACCTGTCTATTAATTGATATGGCTTGTTCAGCGGATTGTAACATAGTAATCAAGGAATTTGAAAAACTGTCAAAATATAAAGACCTGGAAATTGAAATAGAAAAAATGTGGAAATTGAAAACAAGAGTTGTGCCAGTGATAGTAGGTGCACTTGGAATGATAAAAAATGGAACAAAACAACACATTGAAAGAATCCCTGGAAACCCCAGCTTAAGAGATATACAAAAAATTGTCTTATTAAGTACAGCCCACACACTAAGGAAAACTTTATCTATGTAACGCTAGGGACGATAGGGAAGATAGAAAAACATGAAATGGAGTCATAACAACACGCCACGACCTGCCTTAGGTCTCCCCGCAGACTTGGTTGGTAGTGAGACCAAAGCAGAAATCGAAATATGATGAAAAAATGACATAATCATAATAACATATTTAATAACAGCATAAGGACAGCGAATGAAATATTAACGTTTGAGATTAAAGTTTTTTTTTTTGTTTTTTTGTTTTTTGTTTTTTGTTTTTTTTTGTTTTTTTGTATTTGGGCGCATGCGTTGTAAAAATTTCTGAATGTCACACATTCCCCTGTCACCCCGGATGCTGCAAAAATACCTCCTACATAATGGTAAAACATTAGTGGCAATTGTATCTTCGGCTCGGAACGACAAATTGAGGAGCCGTGTTCGAATTCCAGTTGATTTCTTTGCTTTCACTTACGCGGAAATAACCTTCGGAAAGCAATTAATCGGTTTCTTCCTTCTAGTTATGGGTTAAATAACAAAACAGATTGAGTTCTATAGCCTTGGCTGGCAACCACCGCAGAAAGTAATGGCAACCTACTGTGGGATAATTTTTTGCCCAGTCAGTCATGTCTCTTTCGAGACATAATCGCCCAAGCGTGTATCACGTATGGCACTTAACTGACGGACTAAATGCCTTACCATTATGTGGGAGGTATTTCTGGCCGCTACATGTGGAAGATATTGTATATTTGTAAATTTGCTATATTTATCAGGGAAGTGCGCTTATTATCGGAGCGTTTGTCGATATAAACAGTATGAACACAAGAATCAACAGTACATGGCTACAGTCAGTTTCATGCCTCTTGCCATCTTCAAACATTGTTATTTCTATAACCATACTGTTTATATCATAATATACTCGTCATAAAACCGATTTTTCAGTAACTGATAATTCGACAACTTGTTAATCCGGACAAAATTCACAACTAAGCATTTGAATCTCTCTTTTACCCATGGTTCTATAGCGGGTATCTTATTTATTCTTTTCTAGTTATAGTAGGATTCCGTTATAGTGAAGGGTAATTATATACCGTTGCAGGTTAACGGAATTTGGCCTTGTGGGAAGATAGCCCTCTATAATTCATAAAATGATTATAAAATCAAGAAAGGCAATTTGAGTATAAAATCACACACACACACACACACACACACACACATATATATATATATATTTCAATTAATGTTTCTACAATTAAAATAATACTTGAAATAAAGATCCAACGGAGGTTAGAATGTTCATGGAAATATAATGCTGAAAACGGTGGAAGCGTCTTGTAGGTAAGGGATGTTCATTTTGAAGTTACCGCTTCTAAGTTCAGTAAGTACTTTTGAGGAATGTCTTTGAAGAGGTCAATAAATATAGTAAGTATAGTAGCTGCTCGACTTCAGTCAAGGGAGAAACTAATCAGCTCGTCTCCGCCGGTCTGTCTGACGATGCTTTGTTGTCTCGGCTTTTTATATCTGCCTTTTGGATCAAACAGCTTGTTTAGGAATTTCATACTTGAATTTGATTCTGGGCTGGTAAATAAAATTCGCTTAGGCTCGCAGAATGGTAATTTGATATTTGATTAATTTTTATTTTTTAACCGGAACATCTGCGCAAACTCGGATGCGCACGACGAGTTTTATTCATTTGCCTTTTTGTTGGGAGAGAGCCAGCATCCGGTTTCTCGCTTTTGTTCGGTCGGTATCACCACATAACTTTCGCCACAGAAAACGGAGTGGGTTTTTTGTATCTGTTGTCGCTTTTTTTTCAAAAAGAAGTTTTTCGTTTTGTTTTGCGGTTTTCTTTTCCTTTTTCTGTTTTCATTTGAAATAAAAATAGGTGTTTTCTTTCTGCCATTTAACCGTTTTTTGTTTCCTCGGTATAAGAGGGGAGTATTCGAATCCCGTCTTTATTCGAAGGAATGTTTTGGTTTTCGGTTCTTGTTGAAAGGGCTTGGTAGTGAATTTTTGTGGGACTAGCTATGGGTTAGTTTGGTTTGTTGTCATTTTGAATTGTGTTGCAGGTAAATATTCATATTTCGCTGAAAGTCCAAATTCTTTGTTGTTGTTGTTGTAGAAATAGCCATGAGTAGGTTAGTTCTGATTTGTTGAAGTTTCTTCAGCGTTCTTTGCCATTTTGAGTTTGTATTACAGAGAACTATTCAAATTTCGCTGAAAGTCCAAACAAAATTTTCCGTGTATATACATATATATAGGTGTTGAACTCACGCCGGGTAGTCACTAATTTTATGGTGGGTTTATCGTTCTTTTAAATTCACAAGTGACTATCCGACTGTTTGCTTTTTTTTTTTTTTGTTTTTGTTTTTCTTTTGTTTTGTTTTTTCAGTTGTTTTTCCGGTTTTTTTTTGTTTTGTTTTTTCTTTTTTTTATTATTTTTGTTCTTTTTGTTATTTTTGTTCTTTTCGTTCTTTTTCTGAGTTTTTTTTTTCCGTTCATCTTTTTCCTTTTTTTTTTTTTTTTTTTTTTTTTTTTTTTTTCATTATTATTTGCGCCGGGGGCCTATTTACTCTTCGATAACCTGTTTGAAGCACGTGGAGTTTTTAGTTGTGAGTTCATTTTGGTTCCGAAAAGCTGGGAAGAATGTTCATTTTGAACATTCCGTAAAATATAAATATTGGAAGAGTAATTTGGCTTACTGTAGTAGTTGTACATTTTGGTGCCGACGGACGTTAAGTTTTTCATTGCCATAGTTGCTGAAAAGATGGGTAGGTGCGTTGGCCTGGAGAAGATGTCTTTGTGTGTGTGTATGTATATATATATATATATATGTGTGTGTGTTGAAAATCCACGTGTTGGTTACCAGTTTATCTGGTGTAACGTTGGGGAATACCAATTTATCTTGTGGAAATGTTTTTGTGTTCATCTCACGTCGGAGTAGACCAGTTTCTAGCGAATTATTCCGACGTGATTCGAACACGACTTTAAAATTTGTTTATGGCAAAGACAAAAGTGCTTAGATTGTGTACAACGGCCGTTAAAATTTGTGGCATGGCGAATAATAATGCTGAAAAAAGAGATAATTAGTGCTTAGGAGTGTGGAAGCGTCTTGTAGGTAAGGGATGTTCATTTTGAAGTTGCCGCTTCTAAGGTCAGTAAGTACTTTTGAGGAATGTCTTTGAAGAGGTCACTAAGTACTTATGAGACACGGCGAAGGAAAGAGGCAAGCATAGTAGCCGCTTAACTTAAGTCAAGGGAGAAACTAATCTGCTCGTCTCCGCCGGTCTGTCTGACGATGCTTTGTTTTCTCGGCTTTTTATATCTGCCTTTTGGATCAAACAGCTTGTTTTGGAATTTCATACTTGAATTTGATTCTGGGCTTCCCATTGGCTGGTAAATAAAATTCGCTTAGGCTCGCGAAATGGTAATTTGATATTTGATTAATTTTTATTTTTTAACCGGAACATCTGCGCAAACTCAGATGCGCACGAAGAGTTTTATTCATTTGCCTTTTTGTTGTGAGAGAGCCAACATCCGGTTTCTCGCTTTTGTTCGGTCGGTATCACCACAGTTCCATTACTGTACCGAATTATCCGTTTGCAGGACCAGCGAAAGTTACGTAATAAAATTAAATAACATACCTCTGACCTACTAATTAAACCTCCATCGAATCCCTATACAAGCACAGATTGTTAGAAACTTATATTAAACGATTATTAAATTTTAATTATATGTTAAATTATTAAATATGTTTGGCTATCGACTGAAAATCGAATGCATGCTTCTATTTTTTTCCAGATTGAAATATATGCCAATGGTATATCACTGTGCGTTTCTGCGCGTGAGTGCGCCATGTTTTAATATTTTTATTTAATAATAAATGACAAATCCTAGGTTTTTATTATACTCATTAAGACATTAAAAATAAAATGTGCCAGTGCTTATCACTTTATGGCGATAATAATTAAGTAACATTTATCATTTATGACAAAAAGTTCAAAATATCTAACCTACTTATCACAAAGAACATGGGAACTAAAAAACACACCAATATGTAAAAATATTGTTGTTTGTGAATAATAGCATTAAATTCTTACAAAGATTTTTTTCGACCACCACAGTTCCTCGTATGTTAGCTTGCCTTTTATCGAAACATTGTGCAATTCGTGTGAATATCAATAATAACATCACAAATAATTAAATTATGAGACAAATATTATATACTAAAATACTGTACAGAATATGCTATGTGGTACAGTGGATATCGGCTCAGAACAAGAAATCTGAGGGGCGAGTTCGAATTCCAGTTGAATTCGTTTCATTCACTTACGCGCAAATACCATTGGTCTCTTCGCTCTCCAGCTATGGGTTAAATAGCAAAAATGATTGTTTTAAAGCATTGGTTGGCAACCAGTCTACCGCAGAAATTAATGGCAATGTACTGTAGGAATGTTCTCTGTCCAGTAAGTCATGTCCCTTTTGAGATATAATCGCCCAAGTGTATATGACACTTAACTGACTGACTGACATTGGATGTTTAGTTCTTAAAAGAAAACATTCATTCGGTCAGATTTTATGAATGAGGTTTTTTACATCGTGTGCGTACACACACACACACACACACACACACACACACACACACATATATATGTGTATGTTATATATGTGTGTGTTTGTGTGTGCATATTTATGTGTGACTTTTTGTGTGTATATATATGTGTGTGTGAGTTTGTGTGTGTGTATATATATATATGTGAGTGTGTGTGTGTATATATATATATATATATGTGAGTTTGTGTATATATTTATATATGTGTGTGTGTGTGTATATATGTGTGTGTGCGTGATTGTGTGTGGATATATACGTGCGTATTTCTGTGTGTGTGTATATATATATATATATGTGAGTGTGTGTGTGTATATATATATATATATGTGAGTTTGTGTATATATTTATATATGTGTGTGTGTGTGTATATATGTGTGTGTGCGTGATTGTGTGTGGATATATACGTGCGTATTTCTGTGTGTGTATATATATATATATATATATATGAGTGTATATGTATGCGTTTGTGTGTGTGTATATATATATATACGTGCATATATATATGTGCGTGTTTATATATATATGTGTGTTTGTGTATATGTGTATATATATATACACGTGTGTGTATGTATATATGTGTGTTTCTGTGTATATATATGTGTGCTTGTGTGTGCTTCTGTATATATATATATATATATGTGTGTGTTTTTTTCTGTGTATATACAGGGGCCCGACAATATTTTTCGGACACTTTAGTATTCGACTTTCCGAGTACCATAGAGTGGCGAAATTCCTTCAATAGAATAGCATAAACATATAAAGACAATACCTGTAATGGAAGAAAATCGATTAGGTAAGAAAAAATATTTATTTTTCATAATTTTTTACAAAACACACGCGACATTATTTTTCGGACATCGTTGAAAAACTTTTAATAGTCTGTAATATCACCTTTCTTCTCAATAACTTTTATCAATCTCTCTTCATAATGATCAAACATATGCACAATAACATCTCTACGTGTTTCTATTAGTTGTTTTTTGGCATCTAGTATCCGTTCCCATAGTTGAGCCTCTTTCGTTATTTCAGGTCCATCATAGACAAGTTGCACAAGCATTTCCCAAACATTTTCTATTAAATTTAGATCTGGGCATTTTGCAGGCCATTCCAAAGTAGTCAAATTCACTTTAGCCATCCATTCTTTCATGAATTTTGACACATGGATGCTGCATTTGTCTTGCTGTAGAACGAAATCATTTCCTATCTCTCTTATCCTTGGTAGGGCTTTCTCGTCCAGCAACTGTTTATAGCTTTCGCTGTTCTGTCGTCCTTTCAGCCACTCCAACCATATATTTCTATTGGCAAAGATCATACCCCAAACCATAACTCCTCCTTCTCCCATCTGTCGTTTGTTCAGTACAGCAGGCTCACCCCTTCTCGACCAAGTACACCATCCATTGGGCCTATCAAACTTGAAATGCTTCTCATCAATAAATATAACCTTCTTAAAGTCAACATGCTTTGTTAACCACCTTTTAGCACACTCCAGTCTTGCTCTTTTGTGTTTCTTTGTTAGTGTAATTTTTTTCTTAGCCTTTGCCAATCCTATGCAGCGTTCTTTGTACTGTTCGAACGTTTACATCCAATTCACATTTCTCCTTCACTTTTCTTGCTGTAACTTTTTCTCCAGATGTCAAAAGCCGTGTCACAGTCCTCTTCATTCTCCTTTCAGTCCTCTTACCAATTGATCTTTTCCGTCCTCTCTTCTTTTTCCGCTCGGAGTTTGTCTTCAACATGTATTTGACCGTTGATTTCGACAGCTTCAAATCCATGGCGATACTTCTGATGCTGAGGCCATCATCCCGCTTCTTCCGTACCAAACAAACGACTTCTTTTGAATGCATTTTACCTCATTAAACTTAATTGTTTTGCCAGTAAAATAGAACAGATAATTGATTCTAATGATGACAGCTAAGTGTACAAGCAGAAAATTTGCATACAGCAACATATACATGAACTTAGCTCTTAATAAAACAGGATTTTTTGTCATGTCCGAAAAATAGTGTCGCGCAAGTTTTCGCAAAAATCACAAAAAACTAAAATTATCAAAGCCAAACTAAAAAAAATGATTACACTAGTAGTGGATTTTCACTCCTCAACTACGTACTTACAATCTCAAAAGTTTTTGGCACTAGTAACCAACTTGAAGTACTTTTTTCAAAGTGTCCGAAAAATATTGTCGAGCTCCTGTATATGTGTGTGCGTGTGTGTTTCTGTGTATATATATATGTGTGTGTGTGTTTGTTTCTGTGTATATATATATGTGTGTGTGTTTGTTTCTGTGTATATATATGTGTGTGTGTGTTTCTGTGTATATATATGTGTGTGTGTGTGTTTCT
>JBBBDQ010001109.1:367500-380000 GCA_037127315.1 Ascarosepion bandense | reverse complement strand
TGTATATATGTGTGTGTATATCTATATCTATATGTATATATGTGTGTGTATATATATATATGTTTGTGTGTGTTTGTGTGTGTGTATGTATGTGTGTATCTATCTGTGTATGTGTGTGTGTGTATGTATCTATGTATGTGTGTGTCTATGTATGTTTGTGTGTGTCTATTTGTATGTTTGTGTGTCTGTTTGTGTGTGTGTGTCTATGTGTGTGTGTGTATATCTATGTATGTTTGTGTGTGTGTCTGTATCTGTATGTTTGTGTGTGTATCTATATATATCTGTATGTTTGTGTGTGTGTGTATCTATATATATAATGAGTGTATATCTCTCTCTATATATATATATGAGTGTATATCTATGTGTGTATATATAATGAGTGTATATCTATATATATATGAGTGTATATCTATGTGTGTATATATATATGAGTGTATATATGTGTGTATATATATGTGTGTATATATATATGTCTTTGTGTGTCTATATGTGTGTATATATCTATATATATCTTTATGTGTATATATATATGTGTGTGTGTGTATATATATATGCTTTTGTGTGTGTATGTGTGTATATATGTATATATATATATTTTTTTGTATATATATATTTTTATGTGTTTGTATATATGTCTATAATTTTGTATGTGTATATATATAAATATGTTTTGTGTGTATATATATATATATATATATGTGTGTATTTATATCTCTGTATAGGTTTTTGTGTGTTTGTCTATATATATGCTTTTTGTGTGTGTATATGTGTGCATATATATCTCTATATATGTTCTTGTGTGTTTGTATATATATATATATGCTTTTTGTGTGTGTATATGTGTGCATATATATCTCTATATATGTTCTTGTGTGTTTGTATATATATATATATGCTTTTTGTGTGTGTATATATGTGTATATATAACTATAAATGTTTTCTGTGTGTATATATATCTATATATATATATATATATCTTTGTGTGTATATATATATATGCGTGTGTATATATATATATATATGTATATATGTTTTTTGTGTGTATATATATTTATTTATATTTTTTTGTCTGTGTATATATAAGTGTGTGTATATATATTTATGTTTTTGTCTGTGTATATATAAGTGTGTGTATATATATCTATTTATATATGCTTTTGTGCGTGTATATATATGTGTGTATATATATCTATTTATATATGCTTTTGTGCGTGTATATATATGTGTGTGTATATATAGATATATATATCTATTTATATATGCTTTTTGTGTGTATATATGTTTGTGTGTGTATATATATATTTATATATGTTTTTGTGTGTGTATATATTTATATATGTTTTTGTGTGTGTGTATATATATCTATATATGATTTTGTGTGTGTGTGTATATATATGTGTGTGTATATATATTTATATATGTTTTGTGTGTATATATATGTGTATGTATATATATATGTGTGTGTTTATATATATTTCTATATATGTTTTCTGTGTGTATATATATATATATGTTTGTGTGTATATATATCTATATACTTTTTGTGTGTGTGTGTATATATATATATATTTTTGTGTGTATATATATATATATATATATATATGTATATATATTTTGTGTTTCATTGAATAATATAGACAAGTTTTGTCTATTAATTTTGTGTAGGATCCGAGAGAGTTTATAAGAGAGTGATATGTTTAGGATTGGTTATCAACGCACACTTCTGAGAAAAATGCTTGTTGATAACACGTACATACTTAAACAAGAAAATAACAAACAGAAACTAAAAATCCTCGAAGCACTCTACATTAAACAATTTAAACCTGGTTTGAATACAATCAATTTCGATATTTCCAATAACGTACTCAAATGTCTGTAATCAGACCAGGGACCACAACGCCACTATTTTGTCACTGTCTTCGGCCATCCGCCACGGTAGGGATGGACTTATATTTTCAATTCAGTTCTCTTTATTGTTAATAACTTAAATGTTCTATGTTTACTGTGTGTTAATATTTACTCTTTGATAATGGCTTGTGTGAGCCGAAAGCTTAGACCCGGTAAAAAATTCAACAAATACTGTGATTTTTTTTTGTTGTCTTTCAACGATATCACCATCAAGTATATCAGACCGTATGAACGGATCCTACACAAAATTAATAGACAAAACTTGTCTATATTATTCAATGAAACCTGCATTAATGAAAAAATGCTGCCAAAATACACACAATTTTTGTGTGTGTATGTGTGTATATATATCTATATATGTGTTTTTGTGTGTGTGTGTGTATATATATATATGTGTGTGTGTGTGTATATATCTATATATATGTTTTTGTGTGTGCATATATATCTATATATATATATGTGTGTGTCTTTGTGTGTGCATATATATATTTGTGTGTGCATATATATGTGTGTGTGTATATATATATATATGTCTTTGTGTGTACATATATATATATGTGTGTGTATATATATATATATATGTCTTTGTGTGTGTATATATGTGTGTGTCTATGTATATATATATTTTTATGTGTATATATGTGTTTATATATATCTCTATACCTTTATATGTATGTGTGTGTGTATATATATGTTTATGTGTGTGTGTATATATATGTTTTTGTGTGTATATATATATGTTTGTGTGTGTGTGTATATATATATATATATGTGTGTGTGTGTGTGTATATATATTTATATATATATATATGTATTCACAGAAGCATACTTACATATAAAATGTCTTGTTCTGAAAATAAATGCTTATTTTATGACATTATTATTTTTCTATTTTCAAATTTCATGACTAATTTTTCCTTATTAAAATACAGCGTGTGACACAAAATTCTCCCACATAACCACATAATGATAAAACATTTGTGACAATGGGGTCTCCATCTAGCTAATGCCTTACCATTCTGTGGGAGATATTTATGGTAGATGTGTAGGGGGTATTTCTTCCGGACTCTGCATAAAGTGCGTTCCAAAGTTTGACTGTATATATTTATGTATAAGTCGGCTTCAGAAATAGTACCCCCTGAATTTTTTGCATGAATTTTAACCCCCTTTCCAAAAAAATACCTGTGTGTAGTGTAACCGGCCACCGAAAGTGCATGAATTTTAACCTTATGGTGATCGTCTCCTGGATTTGGTGGAAATCCGAATGTTGTGCCCACAAATACAACACAAAATTATAAACACAAGGAAATAATAAAGAAGAAAATCAAGCTAAATATCACATTAATATTTATACAGGTAGATACATGTATTTACATATTAAATTAGATATTAATTATCAATTTTTACGAATTTTTTTGGAAAGCAAAATTCATTTCTCTTATTTTTATCAAACACTCAGGCTTAATTTTAGCGTTTTCTGTTTCTTTTTTTGTTAACACCAGACTTACGCATCAAATTTTATTCAAGTAATTTTTACAAACCATCCGGCTTCAGTTTTTAGTGGTTTTCTTAAAAGAATAATTTTCTAAACGCTTCCACCAAAATAAATTTTAATAAACAAACTTAGTTTCTCGTATAATTATTTTTTTAATATTTACCTTTTAATTTTTTTTATATATTACATTTTTTTTAAATTATTTAAATCTTATATACAAAAAAGATATGATTATAGACCGTGGGGGTTGGTCTCCCCGGATTTTTAGTGGCAAGATAAAATCCGAGTGTCGAACCAACAAAAAATACAACACGAAATTATAAACAACGGAAAGAAATGACATTTGCAGAAAAGAAAGAAAATCAAGCTTAATATCACATTAACATTTATACAGGCAGATACATGTATTTACATATTAAATTTCATTGTTCTTTGTTGCGGCCATGCAAAGACCAAAAATTCAATTGTTCGTAATGATTTGTCGCAAGTGAATCTGCAATGTTCAAAGTGATTTTGTTGTAAGTGAAGAAAACAAAGTATATGTACGCCAATGTGTGTGTGTGTGTGCATATATGTAGCGCTTACTGTCGAAATGTGTGTGACTACTGGCTGATTGCGCGCAGTAGCAGTACTTTTAAATATAGTGAAGAAAAGGGAAGACATGACTTGCTTTCGTCACAGCTTTGAATGTTTGTCAATGTAAAAATAATTACCGTAGACCGACGCGTTGTCATGGTAACGTGTGTTGAGGCAAGGCTTTGTTGTCGTCCGAGATCTAGTCGGTGACTGTACGTACTTTTTCTGTCGCTGTCATGGTAACGTGGTAAACCAGTGTCTTGTTCGTCATCCGTGGTCTTGTCACTGATTACCCACGTGTTTTTGTATTGTTTTTTTTTGCGGGGGCGCGTATTTATGACTTCTATTCTGAGTTTTGCGCAGAAATGTATTCAGTAATCAAAGCTGTGCGTTGTAGTGCAGTCGATATCGGCTTGGAACAAGAAATCTGGGAGCTGAGTTCGAATTCCAGTTGAATTCGTTGAATTCACTTATGCGCAAATACCCATCTGTTCTCCCTCCAGTTATGGGTTAAATAACAGGGCAGATTGGATTCCATAGCCTTGGCTGGCAACCAGTCTACTGCAGAAAGTAATGGCAACCTACTGCGGTATAATCTTCTGCCCAGTCAGTCATGTCTCTTTCGAGACATAATCGCCCAAGCGTGTATCACGTATGACATTTAACTAACTGAATCCAAACTCCCGTCTCTTTCCCAGTTCATTTGAAGTTCAACCGCACGGACGTCGTAGAAAGCACATCACATGACTTGTCCTATCAAATCATGTTTTAAAAACTACTTATTTTGGGAGCTCTGTTTGTACAGAATTATAAAAAGGTTTTCGTATGTACTGAATTTAGTAAGATTTATTTGCAGGCATTTCTTACTTGTTTGGCTTCACTTATTGGCCGTAAAATATAGAAGTTTATATCCAATAACCTCTTTAAAATACTGTAATGTCGCTTCTTTTATGAGCTTTCTTTCATGGTAACTGTTCTGATGAACTTTTCTCTGTGATATTTAGACTCTTTGAACTTAAGCGCATTACTAGATTGTCGGTAAGATCTTATCATTTTACAGTCGAAATGGCTAAATGTAACCTTAAGTTCTTATAGCTTAAATATAATTTATTTTCTTCACTGGTCTCTCCGCTTAACTCTCTCAGCAATCTCGATCTAGAGTGATAAATGTTCTCCAGGCTCCAGTCAATAACCGCGTACAGGGAAAATGCTTTCCAGTCAATAACTAAACTAGATGCAGACAACGGGGGAAAATTCGTTAGAAACAAAGAAAAGGCTGCTGGATTGCTATGTAGTATCAATCAGCTTATGTTTTTAAAAATCGGATTTACCTCATGCAACGCAGTAAAGCTACTAAGACAAAAGGGGTTGCTAGATGTGAAGGAATTGAAAAGCAGAAACATTTCTAAGGAGCGAGAGTAATAGAATAGTAATCAGGAAGGCATAACAGTGAATGATGGACAATCTTCATAAGGATGAAAAAAGAACTAGAAGCAGCAGAAATGTGGTTCTACAGAAGGATACTGATAATTCCATGGACAGAGCGAGTAAAGACGATCAGGAAAAGACAGCTGAAATTTCTTGGACACATAACGAGAGTTGAGGTTAGTAAACATTATAGTGGGCTGCTTATCTATTATTTTCCCGTTTGTAGTGGGAGTCCGTTCTAGAGAAGGGTAGTTGTATATTGTTGCAGGTTAACGGAATTTGGCCCACTATAAGTCATAAAATGATTATAAAATCAAGAAAAGCAAATTGAGTTGAAAATAACATTTTATATATACACATATCAATTAATGTTTTTACAATTGAAGTAATATTTGAAGTATAGGTCCAACGGAGGTTAAAATGTTCATGGCAAATAAAATGCTGAAAGAGATTTAAGGCTTAGGAATGTGGGGAGCGCGTAAGTGAGGAATGTCTTTGATGTAGTCACTCCTTAGGTCAGTAAGTAGTTTTGAGACAGGGAAGAAGGAAGGAGAGGTGAAGGGACGAGCATAGTAACCACTTAACTTGGTCAAGGGAGATATTTGGGATTTCACACTTGTATTTGATTCTGGGCTTCCCATTGGCTGATAAATAAAATTCGCGTAGGCTCGCGAACTGGAAATTTAATATTTGATTAATTTTTATTTTTCAACCGGAACATCTGCGCGAACCCGGGTGTGCAACGACGACTTTTAGTCTTTTGTTTTCTGGTCGTTATAGAGCAAACACCTGGTCCATCACTTTTGCTCAGTATCATCACAACATAACACTCACGGGGTATATTAATGGCAAGTGTGATAAGGGAGAGCAACAAGTGGTGGTGGAACGGGTGACAAGGGCCTTAGCAAAGGTAGAAAAACTGCTACGATCTGCACCGGATAAAAAATTATAGAAAGCCTCTGTCCTGAATGGATGCAGCACATACAAGATAGGTGTTGTGGCCTGTTAGGGCCAGGAAGAAAGACTTGGAAAAAAGGAAGGTTGAACCAGTGTATTGGAATAACAGAACATATGTACAAAATAAGTGTTATTTGTCAGCAGATAAGTGTCCGTCTGAACTGTCAAGTTACACTGCGTCTCGACTGCCTCCGTTTATGAAGTCTCACAGGTTTATGAAGGAGGAAGAGTTCATTCCAATGTAGATAGGTCACCATAACAATATAGTATTTTTTCTCTTTTCTCTCTGTTTCATCTTCACTTGGGAAGTTGCTCTAATTGCTATATCAAATATTTACCAGATCTTTCTTTCCTAGATGGCTAATCTGGTGAGCAGTTTAAATTTCAAAATCCAAAATATAATTATACTTCTTTATCATTGGAAAGTTGCTGGTTTGTACATTTATAATCTGTTTTCCTCGTTTTAGTTTGAGTAGTTTCCTGTGTATTACAGTTTCTACCCAATCATGTCTACATTTATTTTATTTAGTTTTGATGTGCGTTGTGATGCAGTGGATATCGGCTCGGAACGAGACATCGAGGAGCCGAGTTCGAATTCCAGTTGAATACCTTGCATTCACTTACGCGCAAATACCCTTTTGGAAATGTATTAATCCGTCTCTTCCTTCCAGTTATGGGTTAAATGACAGGACAGATTGGGTTCTATAGCCTTGGCTGGCAACCAGTCTACCGCTGAAAGCAATGGCAACCTACTGCGGGATAATCTTCTGCCCAGTCAGTCTTGAAAGAGACACGATCGCCCAAGCGTGTTTCACGTATGGCACTTAACTGACTGACTATATTTACTGATGTGACTGAAATTTGTATATTTGTCCCTGAACAAGTAACATTTCCTATCGTTTTCTTTTCTAACGAATGTTCAGCCTCTATAAGGCTAAAGAGCCACTCAAGTTAGTGTCACTGAACGTGATTGTTGTATGAGCAGTAAAAAATAAGAGTTTTTGCGGATATATGGTAAAGATAACGATTAACCCAACTTGAAGAGATTAAGATTGTAGTGGTAGGGAAAGTATTCTCTTAAGATTTGGTTCCACAAAGTTACTGTTCATGGAAAAAAACTGTTCGCGTGAGGCTTCCTTCTTACAAATGAAATGCGATAGAAATGGGAGTGCTTCGCCTCGATTAGTGGAATTAAGAAATGTAGCCCGTTTTCATGGAAATGGTGTTAGATTAACGGAGGCTTTCAACACTTCGGTTATGGGGGAAAAGTATTGTAGTGTGGAAAATAATTAATCAATCACAAAGCCGCGTAGATGCTTTTGAACTCTATCAAGACTGAAAAGTAAAAACTAGTCATCTCCAGCTCAGATATGGCCGCACTACTTCATTTTCTGGTCTGATCAGGGCCTTGTAAAGGTCGAGCAGAGCAGGGGAGTCAAGTACTACTAGGTCGAGAACCGACCATTATTCAAGGTCCGCTCCGTGATGATGGGATGTTACTAGTTTGGCTTTTGAAGTATTGAATGTAATTAGCTAGAGTTCAGCCAGAGGAGAGATCAGATAATCATCTAAATCAGTGGTTCCCAACCACTGTGCCGCGGCACACTAATGTGCCGCGGAATGTTTACTGGTGTGCCGCGAAGAGATAATAGGTGAAAGACATTTAACTTCATTTTGTTTAATGAAAACATTTTATTTCTTAATCAAGACGACAGCGCGCAATTTAAAATTGCTGAATTTCAGGAATCTAAACGATTTACGCATACTAATTGGTAAGCGCTGTTATGCTTTATATCATCTATATATCACGTTTACAATATTAACAGATTATTTGTAGATATTTCTTATTTAATATTTAGGTGTTGTAAATTAAGGTTTTAGTAGGACAAATAAAAAAATCATGATTAAATGCTCTTAAATTTATTTTAATTTATGTAAAAAAAGTTTGGAACCACTGATCTAGATCTTTGGAGGTGCACCAATGTATCTTCCCATTAATGTAGTTTGTTGTATAAGTGGTGGCTAAAAAAAAAAAAAAAGGTGTCGGCACTATATACTTCCCACAACCTTACCAAATGACATTCAAATATAAATATCTCGTATATAATTATTGGTCCTGACCTGACGTTTCGGATTCAGTCACTTTTCTGTCGCCGTAAAGTGTTGCTTCCTTGTGTCTATTTTTTTTTTTTTTTTTTTTTTCACCGAAGCAAGGCATTCTACTGCCACTATAGCGCAGGGGGTTACATAGGGGAAAGTACTGAGAGAGCGATTGAATATAGGAAATGTCAGAAGAAGGGTGATAGACGAGTAAGGAGGTACATAGGAATAGTGTTTGAGAGAATGGGTGCGAGTTAGTGTGTTAGGAGGTGTCTATTGACCCTACATTTAAACTCCTGGAGGTTGTAGCTGTCGTGGAAGCAAGTATGCGGAAGGGAATTCCACAGGCGGGAAGTGCGAGAAAAGAAGCTGTTGGAGTAGAAATTGCGGTTACATTTTATCGATTTCGCTGTAAAAGGTTGGGACCTAGTTGCTAATCTAGTATCTCGTGCAAATTCTTACCTAGGGGGCACCAGTGATCTAAGTTCATCGGAGCAGAAACCGTGAAAGTATTTATAGAAGAGGCACAGGGAAGCCACGTCACGCCGGTGAGAGAGTGACTGCAGACGGTCAGCCAAGTCGGTATCGATCACATTACAGATTCTCCGTTGTATTTTGTCAAGAACCCCGAGGAGAATAACAGGAGCACCCGACCAGATGTGGCAGCAGTATTCAATACACGGGCGGGTGGTAGATTTATATATGTGCAGGATAGATTCAGACGGAAAGAACTTCCGGGCCCTGCACAGAGAACCGACTTTCATAGCAGCGGATTTAGCAATGGATTCGACGTAGTCATTCCACTTTAGGTCCGCTGAGAGTGTCAGGCCAAGCAGGCGTAGTGTTTTACTATATGGGAGGCAAGCTTGTTCCATGCTAATGGAAGGTAGGTGCGGTTGTCTATGGATTTTCTATAAATACATTCATAGCAACTGTTCAGATGAGCTTTTCGCCTTATGGTACCCAGGTTTTATGAATTTGGCTGGTGACAAGGTCCTACCAGTTTACAGTTGAGTTGAATAGATGTAACTAGTACCTTTTTTTATAAGCGTTTCACCCCGAGCAAGGCATGTCACTGCCACTACTGCGCAGGGGGCGACATAGAGTGGAGAAAGGATGATTAAATATAGGAAATGTCAGAGGGTGGGTGATAGGCGGGTAGGGTTACCGAGAATGAGGGTTGGGTAGATGAGTGTTCTGAGAATAATTGGGAGTTAGGGTGATAGGAGGTGTCTATTGACCCTACATTTAAACACCTGGAGATTGTAGCTGTCGGGAAAGCAGACTTGTGGAAGGGAATTCCACAGGCGGGAAGCGCGAGAAAAGAAGCTGTTGGAGTAGAATTTACGGTTCCATCTTATCTGTTTAACTGTAAAAGGGTGGGACCTAGTTGCTAATCTAGTATCTCGTGTAAATTCGTGCTTAGGTGGCACCAGTGATCTAAGTTCATCGGAGCAGAAGCCATGAAAGTACTTGTAGAAGAGGCACAGGGAAGCCACATCACGCCGGTGAGAGAGTGGTTGCAGCCGGTCTGCCAAGTCAGTATCAACCACGTTACAGATCCTCCTTTGTATTTTGTCCAGAAGCCCAAGGAGAGCAGCAGGGGCACCCGACATGGCAGCAATATTCAATACACGGGCGGATGGTAGATTTGTATATGTACAGAATAAATTCAGGTGGGAAAAACTTCCGGGCCCTGCACAGAGAGCCAACTTTCATAGCAGTAGATTTGGCAATGGATTCGATATAGTCATTCCATTTGAAGTCCGCCGAAAATGTAAGGCCAAGGAGGCGTAGTATTTTACTCTCTGGTAGGCTAGCCTATCCCATGCTAATGGGAGGTAGATGCGATTGTCTATGGTGGTTAGTTGATAACAGCTTCGTTTTAGAAGCATTGAAATTTACTAGCCATTTCCTACCCTATGCCACTACGGATTGGAGGTCCTTTTTCAAGTACGGCAGCGAGGTTCGCTTTGTCATCCACACCTGGTTTTTGGTCGATGCGAGAGTAGATTGTTGTGTCATCGGCATACATGCCACCTTGGGATCTAATGGCGTCGGGGAGATCATTAATGTAGATCAGAAAGAGCGTGGGACGTAGGATAGAACCTTGAGGGACGCCCGCGTTCGTATGGTAGTTTTGGGAGGCATGCCCATTTAATATGCGGTTAGAGAGGAATGACTGGATGAGGTCAAACAGATGTCCAGTTATCCCGTAACTCCGCAGTTTGCACAAGAGGCCAGCATGCCAGACCCTGTCGAACGCTTTGGAGATATCCAAGGCAACGGTTCGGATGCTTGCTAACAGTTTATTTTCTCGCTTATAGAACTCTCTACTCGATGCTTTCCAACCAACTTTAGTCTTCAAAAATTTAAATGCTATGCCAGTCACTTTCTACTCTCCTCCTCGTTACTTTTCTTTTGTTCTTGCTCCTTAGTAAAGTTTGTTTTCTAATTTTTCCAAACCCATTAACCCTTATGTCTTTGTTGCTTTACTGGTTTGCTTTGGTTAAATCAATTTATATAATGTAGAATACTTGGTATATAAGTCCGGTAAATTTCGATAGAGACGAACTCAAAAGAACTCCATGTTAAATTTAATTATTTAATTTAACAGAATAATATAATTTAGTAAAAAATTTAATTATTCTACAATTTCATGGGTAATAGGTAGTTCACAACAAAAAGCATTTATTAAATGGTGTATCTTTTGTGTCTGACGAGCAGCATTTTGCTGTGAAATACCAATTACCTGTGAAATTGTAGAATATCTAAAAACATTTTCTAAAATGTGTGTGTGTGTGTGTGTGTGTGTGTGTGTGTGTGTGTGTTACGGACCCCGATCACTCACCATCACAACACAGTCGTTATGGCAGCAACGTAGAATAGCGCAATTCAAAATTTCACTACACACTGGTTTCTCTCAATTAGTAAAACGACATCGAGCTAAACAGAATTGCCCACAACTGGTGATAGACAGAAAAAGGCAAACATAAAACTGTATATTTAACAAGTAATAGCTTTTATTTATACAGTACGCAGCTCTTTGACAAATAGAGATCTTATAGAGGCTGGGAAAAAATAAAAGTAAAAAGAAAATATCAAAAAGAAATGGGGATGGATGTTTTTGGTTAATTCTAATATCTTTTTATTCTCTCGAACTATTTAAAGTCTGGTAATATGCATTTCACAGTAAAGATACGTATATGCAAAACAATATAACCAAAAGATAGACAAGCGACTTATCTGATATTAGTCTGGATATTTATTTTTACATTTTT
This sequence comes from Ascarosepion bandense, assembly GCA_037127315.1. Lineage (NCBI taxonomy): Eukaryota > Metazoa > Mollusca > Cephalopoda > Sepiida > Sepiidae > Ascarosepion > Ascarosepion bandense. The sequence continues at coordinate 368,255 of JBBBDQ010001109.1, read as the reverse complement.
TGTTTTTGTTTGTTTTTGTTTTTGTTTTTGTTTGTTTTTGTTTTTGTTTTTTTTGTTTTGTTTTTTTTGTTTTTTTTCGGTCTCTGGGTTTTTAGATTTCTTCAAAACCTTTTCTTTTCTTTTATCTTCTTCTTTCTCTTTGCTTTTGTCTCGAGGTTGAAATGCGTGATATATTTAACTTTTTTCTTCCTTTCTCCTGGGAATTGTGCTATGTTGAAGTTGATCTTTCCTTTCAACCAATCTTCGCTTCATATTCTGTTCCACCCCTACGAACATTCGCAGCCGCAAACTAATCACGTACCGAATGGTCAGAATAAATCTTGACCGGGTACTTTTACCCATAGCAAAACTATAACAGACCAAATCTGACCAGGGTCAAAGTCAGGCTCGGACATATCAGACTATAGCAAGCCCATCCGCCCAGGCCGAAGCCTGGAGCGGAACTGTATTGAAAGGCGTTCTATTTTCGCGCCACACCTCGTCACGTGACGTCGTACACCCAAATATGGTATTATCCCAATGTAGACAAAGGCAGGTAACTGACCTTGGATCCAAATGGGTCAAGGTGTCTGGAAGACATTCGCTTGGATCATTGTTCTATCACGTGATTAAAGAAAAGGAAAGTATATTCTTTAAAATTGCTTATTGATCATCAGACATGCATGCAGCTGAAATTAAACCGTTTTATCTTTTCATTTCTTTTCCTCCCTCCCGTTAGGTTTGAAGATTTTTTTAATCATATCACCCTGAGCAAG
>JBBBDQ010001109.1:0-362500 GCA_037127315.1 Ascarosepion bandense | reverse complement strand
TGTATATGTGTGTGTGTATCTGTATATATGTGTGTGTGTGTATCTGTATATGTGTGTGTGTGTGTATATATCTGTATATATGTGTGTGTGTGTGTATATCTGTATGTGTGTATATCTGTGTGTGTGTATATCTGTATGTGTATATCTGTGTGTGTGTATATCTGTATGTGTGTATATCTGTATGTATATATGTGTGTGTGTATATCTGTGTGTGTGTGTATATCTGTATATGTATGTGTGTGTGTATATCTGTATATGTGTGTGTGTGTATATCTGTATGTGTATATGTCTGTATGTGTATATGTGTGTGTATATCTGTATGTGTATATCTGTATATGTGTGTGTGTGTATATCTGTATGTATATCTGTATATGTGTGTGTGTGTATATCTGTATGTGTATATCTGTATATGTGTGTGTGTGTGTATATCTGTATGTGTATATCTGTGTGTGTGTGTGTGTGTATATCTGTATGTGTATATCTGTATATGTGTGTGTGTGTATATCTGTATGTGTATATCTGTATGTGTGTGTGTGTGTGTATATCTGTATGTGTATATCTGTGTGTGTGTGTGTGTATATCTGTATGTGTATATCTGTATATGTGTGTGTGTGTATATCTGTATGTGTATATCTGTATATGTGTGTGTATATATCTGTATGTGTATATCTGTATATGTGTGTGTGTGTGTGTGTATATCTGTATATGTGTGTGTGTGTGTATATCTGTATGTGTGTGTGTGTATATCTGTATGTGTATATCTGTGTGTGTGTATATCTGTATGTGTATATCTGTGTGTGTGTGTATATCTGTATGTGTGTGTGTATATCTGTATGTGTATATCTGTATATGTGTGTGTGTGTATATCTGTATGTGTATATCTGTATATGTGTGTGTGTATATCTGTATGTGTATATCTGTATATGTATGTATATCTGTATGTATCTGTATGTGTGTGTGTGTGTATATCTGTATATCTGTATATGTGTGTGTGTATATCTGTATGTGTATATCTGTGTGTGTGTGTGTGTATATCTGTATATCTGTATATGTGTGTGTGTATATCTGTATGTGTATATCTGTATGTATGTGTGTGTGTGTGTATATCTGTATGTGTATATCTATGTGTGTGTGTGTGTGTGTATATCTGTATGTGTATATCTGTATATGTGTGTGTGTGTATATCTGTATGTGTATATCTGTATATGTGTGTGTGTGTGTGTGTATATCTGTATGTGTATATCTGTATATATATGTGTGTGTGTGTATATCTGTATGTGTATATCTGTATATGTGTGTGTGTGTATATCTGTATGTGTATATCTGTATATGTGTGTGTGTATATCATATGTGTATATCTGTATATGTGTCTGTGTATATCTGTATGTGTATATCTGTATATGTGTGTGTGTGTGTGTATATCTGTATGTGTATATCTGTATATGTGTGTGTGTATGTATATCTGTATGTGTATATCTGTATATGTGTGTGTGTGTATATCTGTATGTGTATATCTGTGTATATGTGTGTGTGTGTGTATATCTGTATGTATATCTGTATATGTGTGTGTGTGTATATCTGTATGTGTATATCTGTATATGTGTGTGTGTGTGTATATCTGTATATCTGTATATGTGTGTGTGTATATCTGTATGTGTATATATCTGTATATGTGTGTGTGTGTGTATATCTGTATGTGTATATCTGTATATGTGTGTGTGTATATCTGTATGTGTATATGTGTGTGTGTGTATATCTGTATGTGTATATGTGTGTGTGTGTATATCTGTATGTGTATATGTGTGTGTGTGTATATCTGTATGTGTATATGTGTGTGTGTGTATATCTGTGTGTGTGTGTGTGTGTGTGTATATCTGTGTGTGTGTGTGTGTCTGTGTGTGTGTGTGTGTGAAGAGTACCTGTGGTTGTGTATATGTGTGTGTGTGTATATCTGTATGTATATGTGTGTGTGTGTATATCTGTGTGTGTGTGTGTGTGTATATCTGTGTGTGTATATCTTGTATATATGTGTGTGTGTGTATATCTGTATGTGTATATCTGTATATGTGTGTGTGTATATCTGTATGTGTATATCTGTATATGTGTGTGTGTGTGTGTATATCTGTATGTGTATATCTGTATATGTGTGTGTGTGTGTATATCTGTATATGTGTGTGTGTGTGTATATCTGTATGTGTGTATATCTGTATTATGTGTGTGTATATCTGTATGTGTATATCTGTATGTGTGTGTGTATATATCTGTATGTGTATATCTGTATATGTGTGTGTGTGTGTATATCTGTATGTGTATATCTGTATATGTGTGTGTGTGTATATCTGTGTGTGTGTGTGTGTGTGTATATCTGTATATGTGTGTGTGTATCTGTATATATGTGTGTGTGTGTATCTGTATATGTGTGTGTGTGTGTGTATCTGTATATGTGTGTGTGTGTATATCTGTATATGTGTGTGTGTGTATATCTGTATATGTGTGTGTGTGTGTGTATATCTGTATATGTGTGTGTGTATATCTGTATGTGTATATGTCTGTATGTGTATATGTGTGTGTATATCTGTATGTGTATATCTGTATATATGTGTGTGTGTGTGTATATCTGTATGTGTATATCTGTATATGTGTGTGTGTGTATATCTGTATGTGTATATCTGTATGTGTGTGTGTGTGTATATCTGTATGTGTATATCTGTATATGTGTGTGTGTGTGTGTATATCTGTATGTGTATATCTGTATATGTGTGTGTGTGTATATCTGTATGTGTATGTCTGTATATGTGTGTGTGCGTATATCTGTATGTGTATATCTGTATATGTGTGTGTGTGTATATCTGTATATATGTGTGTGTGTGTGTGTGTATATCTGTATATGTGTGTGTGTATATCTGTATGTGTGTGTGTGTGTATATCTCTATGTGTATATCTGTGTGTGTGTGTATATCTGTATGTGTATATCTGTATGTGTATATCTGTGTGTGTGTATATCTGTATGTGTGTGTGTATATCTGTATGTGTATATCTGTATATGTGTGTGTGTGTATATCTGTATGTGTATATCTGTGTGTGTGTATATCTGTATGTGTATATCTGTATGTGTGTGTGTGTGTGTATATCTGTATGTGTATATCTGTGTGTGTGTGTATATCTGTATGTGTATATCTGTATGTGTGTGTGTGTGTGTATATCTGTATGTGTATATCTGTATATATGTGTGTGTGTGTGTATATCTGTATATGTGTGTGTGTATATCTGTATGTGTATATCTGTATATGTGTGTGTGTGTGTATATCTGTATGTGTATATCTGTATATGTGTGTGTATATCTGTATGTGTATATCTGTATATGTGTGTGTGTATATCTGTATATGTGTGTGTGTGTGTATATCTGTATGTGTATATCTGTATATGTGTGTGTATATCTGTATGTGTATATCTGTATATGTGTGTGTGTATATCTGTATGTGTATATCTGTATATGTGTGTGTGTATATCTGTATGTGTATATCTGTATATGTGTGTGTGTGTGTATATCTGTATGTGTATATCTGTATATGTGTGTGTGTGTGTGTATATCTGTATGTGTATATCTGTATATGTGTGTGTGTGTGTATATCTGTATGTGTATATCTGTATATGTGTGTGTGTATATCTGTATGTGTATATGTGTGTGTGTGTGTATATCTGTATATCTGTATATGTGTGTATGTGTATATCTGTATATGTGTGTGTGTATATCTGTATGTGTATATCTGTATATGTGTGTGTGTATATCTGTATGAGAGTATCTGTATATATTATGTATGAGAGTGTGTGTGTGTATACATTACACAGGAGAGTGTGTATGTGTGTGTGTTTATATATATTATGAGAATGTAAGTTTGTGTGTATATATACATTATATATGAGAGTGTAAGTGTGTGTATGTATATATATATATATATTATATATGAGAGTGTAAGTGCGTATATATATATATATATGAGTGTCTGTAAGTGTGTGTGTATATATATTATATATGAGAGTGTAAGTGTGTGTGTATGTATATATTTATATTATATATATACCCACACACATTCACTTACACTCTAATATTATATATATATATATATACGAGAGTGTCTGTAAGTGAATGTTTGTGGATATATATATATATATATATATGAGTCTTTGTAAGTTCATGTGTGTCTATATATATGAAAGTCTTTGTAAGCGAACGTATATATATATATATATATGTGAGAGTGTAGGTGTATATATATATATTATGAGAATGTAAGTGTATGTGTGTGTGTGTGTATATATATTATTAGAGTGTCTGTATGTGTGTGTGTATATATATATGTGAGAGTGTGTGTGTGTGTGTGTATATATATTATGAGAGTGTCTGTATGTGTGTGCGTATATATCATGAGTGTGTGTGTGTGTGCGTATATATCATGAGTGTCTGTGTGTATATATATATATATATATATTATGAAAGTGTATGTATGTGTATATAGATATTGTCAGTGTATGTATGTGTATATAGATATTATGAGAGTGTAAGTGCGTGTGTGTATACATATTATATATGAGTGTCTGTAACTGTGTGTGTATATATGAGAGTGTCTGTAAGTGAATGTGTGGATATATATATATAGATATATGAGTCTTTGTAAGTCAATGTGCATATATCAGTCTCTGTATGTGTATATATATATGAGAGTGTATGTGTGTGTATATATATTATGAGAATGTGTGTGTATATATATATTATGAGAATGTGTGTGTGTGTATATATATTATGAGAATGTGTGTGTGTATATATATTATATATGAGTGTGTGTATGTATATAATATGAGTGTTTGTATGTGTGTATTATGTGAGTGTGTGTGTATATATATTATGAGTGTGTATATATGAGTGAGTGTGTGTAAATATGAGTGTGTGTGTGTATATATTATGAGAGTGTCTGTATGTGTGTGTATATATATATATATTATGAGTGTCTCTGTGTGTATATAGATATTATGAGATTGTAATTGCGTGTGTGTATACATATATATGAGTGTGTCTGTAAGTGTGTGTGTGTGCATATATATATATATATATGAGAGTATCTGTGTGTGTGCATATATATGAGTCTGTGTGTGTGTGCATATATATGAGTCTCTGTGTGTGTGCATATATATGAGTCTGTGTGTGTGCATATATATGAGTCTTTGTAAGTGTATACATATTATGAGAATGTATGTATGTGTGTATATATATATATGAGAGTGTCTGCAAGTGTACGTATGTCAATGTGTGTGTGCGTGCAAGAGTCCGTAACTCTACGTATATCCATGTGCGCGTGTACGTACGTCTACATATATCCGTGTGCACGTGTGCGAGTGTCCGTAAGTATGTGTTTCCGTAAATATCCATGTGCGCGTGTCTATAATTGTTCATATGTCCATGTGCGCAATTGTACTAATGTCCGTGTGCGAGTGTCGCTAGTTGTACATATGTCCATATGCGCGTTAATGTGAGTCCGTAAGTGTACATATGTCCATGTGCTCGTGTGTGAGTGTCAGTAAGTGTAAATACCTCCATGTGCGCAAATGTACATATGTCCGTGTGCGCGTGTTCGTAAGTGTACATATTTTCATGTGCGCGTATGTGAGTCTCCGTAAGTGTACATATGGCCATCTGTGCATGTGAGTCCCTAAGTGTACTTATGTCCATCTATGTGTGTGTTTTATGTAAGAGTACATATGTGCATGTGTGTGTATGTACGTAATATGTCTGCAAGTGTTCATATGTCTGTGTATGTCCGTAAGTGTACGCATGTCCGTGTGTGTGTGTGTGTGTGTGTGTGTGTGTGTGTGTGCGCGAGTCCGTAAGTGTACATATGTGCGTGTGTTTTTCCGTAAGTGCACGTGTGTCCATGCGCGTGTTAGTGTCTGTCCGTAAGTGTACACTTACGGACACTCATATATATGTGTGTGTGTGCTTGTAAGTGTATTTCTTTTCATATATGTGTGTGTCTTTAATTGTATATATGTTCATATATATATATATATATATATAGTCTGTAAGTGTACATATATTTGTGTACGAGTGTGTCTGTAAATGTATATATATTCGTGTATGAGTGTCTGTAAAAGTTTGTATATTCTACTTTATGTGTGTCTCTCTACGTGAATACATGTTCCTATATATATATATATATATATATATATATATATATATATATGAGTGTGTGTGTGTCTGTAAGTGCACATATGTTCCTATATGTGTATATTTTCTTAAATGTGTCCGTCTGTCAGTATATATATATGTTTATATGTGTTTGTAAGTGTATATATATTCAAATATATATGAGTTCATAAGTGTATATTTTATGTTTATCTACATTTATATATGTGTGTCTGTAAATGTATATATGTTCATATATATATATATATATATATGAACATCTATACACTTATAGACAAAAAAACATATATATGTGTGTGTGTGTGTCTGTAATGGTATATATGTTTATATATATATGTATATTTATATATGAGTGTGTCTCTAAGTCAATGTATGTTCATATGAGTTTCTATAAGTGTATTTATGCTACTATATATATGTGTGTGTATTTCTGTAAATGTATATAAATTTACGTATGTATATGTGCGTTCGTGAGTGTATATATGTTCATATATATTTGTGTGTGCGTCTGTAAGTATATATATATATATATATATATAGTGTATCGAGGCAGCAAATAATTTTCTAAACATATACTGTTAAATATAAAAGACAATGAATGTCTATGATGTTTAATCATGAACCGTTCTAAACGTCGTATTTTGGCTTTAATTTCTGTTGAAAATAAAGACAAAAATTCTCCAACATTTGGATAATTTTTTATTAATTTGGTTCTAAGCTTTCGGCTCCTATGAGCCATCTTCAGAGAGGCTATTTAGACGGTAAGACAATAACATCCACCATCACCGACGATTTTATTTTGTGTTGACATAAAACTCCGCTAGGCAACGGCAATAGTTACCAAAAATAACAAACGCAGTTTGCAAATTTGCAATGCGGTTCTATGATGTCACACCGCGTGATAGCGCGAAATGACAACAGAACCATTTATTCAAATGCAATGTAATGTGTTATGACCAGATTTAAACGTGATTTTATTAAGTGTGGGTTGTTTGGATTTAATGTACATGGCCTCCAATATCTGAAGGTTCTTTTTACTGTGTGTATGAGTAAGGATTATTGCATTGTTGACGAAAATCTGTCTGATATTACCTACATGTTTGTTTTTCTGAGAAATGTTGTTTAATTGTACTCTGATCAGAAAGGTGACATGTAAGTCTACGGGATAACGTGGTTGTAGTAAAACCAATATATGTACTGGGTTTTTTATTAGTACCAGAGATACAATCTCTGAACGGGCATGTAAATTGGTACACTACATTGGTTTTTTGTAAGGAATTTAGTTTAGTGCTTGTAGGGTTATTAGAGACTATGAGGTCAATTGTTTTGAATTTTTTATAATATATAATGAGTTTAATTTGATTATTACTATCCACTGGTTTAACATTTCTACGTATTATGTTTTTGAGAGTTTTTTCATCTTGTTTGTAATTATTATGTATTTGGTTGCAATAGTATAAGTTAATAGTGTTATGTTTATTTTGATGTAAACCATTATTATTAATATTATCAATATTGTTAGAGCTATTGTTAACTTTATTGAGATACATTTTAATTTGTTGATCAATAACGGAGTTAGGGAATCCATTATTGACATGTGTTTGCTTAATGTTGTGTAATTCTTTATAAAATATAGATTTGGAAGAAGATATTATTTGTGTGCGTTGAATTAAGTTTTTTATAACAGCTAACTTATATCGTTGGGGGCATTCACTATTATAATTAAGACGACACGAATTTATGCTAGTTGGTTTCCTATATAGAGAAGTAGTAAATCTATGTGTGCTAGAATCAATGAATACATCAAGGAATGGAATTTTGTTATTAATATTAAGTTCTAGTGTAAATTTGAGGACGTAGTGACTTTCAAATTTGTTTTTAAGATGTGTAATTTGATCGATATTCTTAGCTAAAACGAAGATGTCATCTATGTATGTTATATATATAGAGGGTTTATTGTTCTCATTAATTATTTTATTTTCTAAATTTGCCATATAATAATTAGAAAAGAGGAGACCTAAAGGAGATCCCATCGCAATACCATCAATTTGAGTATAAATACTGCCTAAGGGATCGTGAAAGGGTACTTGCGTAGTGCATGCTAATAATAGTTTTTTTTAATATGGTGGGTTTAATATTGATTGATGGGAGAGTAGCATTATTGTATACATCATGGACGGGAACATTAGTGAATAAGTTTTGGACATCCAAAGATGCAATTATTTGATTCTTAGGTTTTACGGAATGGAGAATTTGTAAAAATTCGTCCGTGGAATTAATACTATATTTACTAGCAAGGTAAGGAGTAATTAGTTTTAAGTGTTTTGGAAAGGTTATATATTGGTGTGGGTATTTGAGAAATGATAGGTTGGAAGGGATGATCTTTTTTAAGGATTTTTATATTTCCATAAAGGTAGCCTGGCTGATAGGATCCTATAAACTTCAAATGATTATAGTTGACTATTTCAGCATTGTTTGCAGTAATAAGTTTATTAATAGGTTTTTTAAGTTGGTTGGTGGTATTACGAGTTAATTTTTTAAATTTATTGTGATCGTCCAGAATGGCCTGTAATTTGGAGTGATATTCCTGTTTGTTTAAAATAACAAATGTATTGGTTTTATCGGCACGTCGGATTACAATTTTTTGTTATTTTTTTTTTTTTTTTTTTAGATGTGTGGCTGCTTTTATGAGAGGCGTATTTATATTATCATTAGGAGTTTTATGGTAACGGTGTTTGATTGATTCAGCTTTGAGTAAATCTTTTAAGCCTACATGTGTAGTAATATGGTTGTCTTGTTCGAGTTTAATTTCAACTGAAATTAAAACCAAAATACGACGTTTAGAACGGCTCATGATTAAACATAAACATTCATTGTCTCTTATATTTAACAGTATATGTTTAGAATATATATGTGTGTGTGTGTGTGTGTGTGCGCGCGTCTGTAAGTGTAATATGTTCACATATGTGTTTTGTAAGTGTAGATATGTATACAGACACATGTATATGAACAGAAATACACTTAGACACACATGTCTATGAAAATGAATACACTTAAACACACACATATATGAAATGTACATATGTTCATGTATGTATGGGAACTCGGTAAGTGTTTATATGCGTGCGTCTGTATGTTCATATAGGTGTGTCTGTAAGTGTATATATGCATGTCCGTTTAATACCACCTTCAATGTGCGGTTAGAGAGAAATGACTGGATTAGGTCCAACGAAAGTCCAGTTATGCCGTAGCTTCGCAGTTTTCGTAGAAGGCCGACATGCCTTGTCGAGAGCCTGGTATATATACTCGGTGATGGTCGTTAGCATATCAGCCGTAGACCTGGTGATATCTGTGTGTGTGTGTGTGTGTCTGGAAATATTTATATATTCATCTGTATATAAATGTGTGTGTATTTTTAAGTGTATATATGTTCATGTGTGTGTCTGTCAGTGTATATACGTTCATATATATATGTGTGTCTGTAACAATATATATGTTCAAATATATGTCTGCAAGTGTACATATATATATGTGTGTGTGTGTGTATGTCTGTAAGTGTATATGTTCATATGTGTTTGCGTGTTTGTAATGCATATATGTTCTCATGTGTATGTTTATATAAGTGTATCTGTAAATGTATATTCATATATACATTTACACACGCACACATATATATATATATGAACATATACATTTGTGTGTGTGTTTGTAAGTGTATATGTTCATATATATGCGTTTGCGTCTAATTGTATATATGTTCATGTATATGTGTGTCTCTGTAAGTGTATATATGCGTGTCTATCTGTTCATATATATACACTTACAAACACACACGAGTATATGTTCTCATAGATGTGTGTGTGTCTGTAAAATGTATATATATTCTTATATATATATATATATATATATATGTGTGTCTGTAAGTGTATACATGTTCATAATATGAGTGTGTCTGTAAGTGTATTTATGTTTATGTAAATGTGATTAACTGTAAGGATATATAAGGTTGTATATAATGTGTGTGTCTTTAAATGTATATATGTTCATTTATATATACGTGCGTGTCAGTAAGTGTATTTATGTTACTACCTGTAAGTGTATATAGGTTTATATATATATATATATATATATATATGTTCATATATACGTGTGTGTGTCTCTTATATGTGTCGGTAAGTGTATATATGTTCATATGTATGTGTGTTTTTATGTTCATATATATGTGTCTGTCTGTAAGTATATATATGTTCATATGTACGTTTTTAAGTGTATATATGTTCATATGTATATAAGTGTGTGCGTCTGTAAATGTATATATGTTCTCTTATATATTTATGTGTGTGTATGTGTGTCTGTTAGTGTACATGTCCTTATATATGTGCGTGTGTGCTTACCTGTAAGTGTATATATATATTCATGTATATGTGTGTGTCTGTAAGTGTATATATGTTCTTATACACACTTACAGACAAATGTATATATGTTCATATATATATACACTTACAGATACACACATGTATATATATGTTCTTATATATTTATGTGCTTCTGAAAATGTATATATGTTCATATATATGTGTGTCTGTAAAATGTATGTATATATATATATATATATATATTCACATATGTATCTATATGTGCATGTCTGTAAGTGTATTTGTTTATATATATATATGTGTGTGTGTCTCTGTAAGTGAATATACATGTTCTCTTATATTTATGTCTGTGTGTGCACATCTGTAAGTGCATATATGTTCTTTTATATGTGTAAGTGTATATATGTTCATATAAATATGTGTGTGTCTTTAAGTGTGTATACATTCATATATGAGTCTGTAAATGGATTTATGTTCATATATATATATATATATATATATTTTGTGCGTAAGTGTATATATGTTCATATATATGTGTCTGTAGGTGCATATGTTTGTAAGTGTATATTTGTTCATATGTGTGTGTAAGTGTATATTTGTCCATAGATATGTGTGTATCTGTAATGTATGTATGTTCATATATATGTGCCTGTGTGTGTCTGTAAATGTATTTATGTGCATATGTGTGTCTGTGTATCTCTGTAAATGTGTATATGTTCATATGTTTGTGTCTGTAAATTTATATATGTTCATATATATGTATATGTGTGTGTCTGTAAGTGTATATATGTTCATATATCTGTGTGTGTGTCGGCAAGTGTATATATGTTCATATGTGTATGTCTGTATTGTATGTATGTTCATATATATATATATATATGTGTGTGTGTCTGCATTGTATGTATTTTAATATATATGCTTGTGTCTGTAATGTATGTTTATATATATATGTGTGTGTGTGTCTGTAAATGTATATATTTACAATGCTGTAAAAATTACTGAAGCTGAGATGCTAGGTCTAGACAGGTAGCATTGCACATTCTTCTTTGGGTTTCATCCGGAATTTTTAAATACATCACAGAAACTCCAGACCAGATGTGACAGCAATATTCAGTGCATGAAATAATGGCAGACTTACATGTGAGATAAATTCTGATTAGAAAAATTGTTGAGCATAACATGTTTGACAAAATCAAAATCAGTGGAACCTCTACTTACAAAATTATTTCGTTATGGAAGTAATTTCGTAAAACTTCTTTTGCCCTATAAATGCCTTAATCAGTTCCAAGTCTTTAACTCGAACCCCTCAAAATCTCGTGAGACAACAGCATTAACCCGTATTAGGGGTATGTCTGGTCACCTCCTGCCAACCCATGTCAATTATCTTGAGGCAAACAACAATATCAAAGTGCTGCTTCCAAAACTCATGAAGGATAAGCTGGGTGTTTTCAGTGATGTTGAAATACCTCTTGAACATGCGTTTCATGTAGAGTTTCTTGAAGTTCAAAATGACTTGTTTGTCCATGGGCTGGAGGATAGAGGTGGTGTTAGATGGGAGGTACAGCACTTTAATAAACTAGAACTCCTCCAGGATATTATTGAGAATGCGGAGGCACTTGAAGAGGCAATGAGGTGGACTCTGGGAGCTGCGAGTAGCAGTGCATATTTTGAAAGTTTCGCTTTTCGTATCCTGAAATTTCTTTTGGAACAAGAGGCAATATTTTTCTGAAGAGGCATTTCGTAACCTTAAAACTTTATATGTATAGTCTTTCATAAGTAGAGGTTCCACTGGAATGAGAAAACAGAGAGCCGAGTTCAAATTCCTGTTGCAATCAATGACATGCAAATACCTTTGGGAAAGGTATTAATTAATCTCTTTTTCCAGCTAGGGTTAAATAGCAGGACAGATTAGGTTCTACAGCCTTGTCTACCACAGAAAATAATGGCAAACCTGTTACTGGAAAATCTTCTCTCTGATCAGTCATTTATCGCAGGCACTTAACTGACTGATAACTCGATAACTTATATACTAATTGTCAAGTCATAGTCATTATAAATACGCATCTATGGACTAAGTGTTGTAGTACTGCTGCCATATATGATCAGGCGCCCCTGCCGTTCATCTCAGTGTTCTCGACAGGCTCCAAAGGAGAATCAGTAATGTCATAGGTACTGACTTGGCGGCTCAACTACAGCCACTTCCCCACCGACAAAATGTGGCCTCCCTTTGTCTGTTCTATAAATACTTTCATGGCTTCTGCTCAAACAAACTTAATTCACTGGTGCCTCCTCAACAGGTGTTTACTCATACAACCAGATTGGCAACTGAGTCCTACCCATTCACAGTTAGAAGAGCCAAATGCAGACGACAATTCTACTCCTGCAGCTTCTTCTCTCACACTTTCCGCCTGTGGAACTCCCACTCCCATATTCTTGCTTTCCTGACGGCTACAACCTCCAGGAATTTAAATGCAATGTCGATACTCCTCTATTAACCACTTGACTCTAGTTCTTTCCCCACCTCGTATATCCTTTCCTTTCTCTCCACCTTTGAAACTGTCATCACACCTGCATTCTCATCCTTCTATTGCTCCTTTCTAACTGGTTTGTCTTCCTCTTCACTCTTCTAATTAATCTTTTTACACTTATGTAGCCCCCTGCACATCAGTGGCATTACCGCCTTGCTCGGGGTGATACGATTGACTAAAAAAAATTGTAAACAAACAACAAGCAAGACAGCCATCTGCTTTTGTCATGTTTATTAATTCATTAATAAACAAACAATAACAACAATCATTTGTCATAATCAACATAATCAACATAATAAAACTTCAGGAAAGTGTAGGCATCACTTGAGATTGTCAATTCTCTACTGATTAGTTGGTTCTCAGAATTTCATGGCAGTCTTTGCTTTTTCTGTCTCACTGGCATGCAAGCCACGGCAAATATATTGCAGTTCCTCAACTAGGGTCTCATAGCGGTAGGCAACACGAATGTCTGGCACATTAGTACGGCTCACATCATTTCCTGCAACACCTTCACGGGTGTAGTTTGGCCCCAACCAATGTTGCTTCACCTGGTGAAAGAAGAAAAGAAAAAAAATGATTGTAAATTCACTTTGAGTTTTAAATTTTTTTTGTATTTAAAGTTTTCATATAAGAAAGTACTAAAATGTTCAGAGACATTGACCAAGGGACAGAAATTACTTTCTCTAACCCCTAATTAAACCAATAACAAAGTGACTTTATATAAAGAAAAGTGGAGAGAGAAAAATAACAATACGATATTCAATTACATTGCAAGTGCTGTACAAAACTCCTGATAGCACTTAACATTTATTTGCATCTCATACTTTGGTTCAAAGCCACAAATAAAAAAAAACAAAAACGTTTTTCTCTCTCTCATATATATATATATATGAGAGAGTGAGTGTAGTGATGCTTAGTGCCAAAACTTTTTCCCCCCCATTGGTTTACTGAGAGAATAGGATTAATGTGAATTTTGTCCCTTAACTAAGCAGTGTCATGATGAATTTGAAGTCAGATTGAAAAAACGCCCTGAAGAGTGAGAACATCATAGTGGTGTCTTCACAAAACTTTGAAGTCAGCATGATTCTGCTCGGTTAAGTGACAAACCTCTCCACATTTATTTATTTATATATATATATATATATATATATATATATAGAGAGAGAGAGAGAGAGTGAAAAAGATTTCATAAAAACAGTAACTACTGATGGCTTTATGCTACATTCTTTGGTTAATGAATTGAACACTCTCAGTTACTAGTGTTTGCTTACATCCTGTGAATAACATGCTATAAAAGCTGCCTTTCTCTGACTGTGCAGTGGAAAGATGACAAAACAGTTGGATTACAATCCCAGCTTAAAGCAAATGGTTAATCTTGCTGCACTGAAGAGCTGTGAAACAGGCTTGCTTGCAGATGATATATAATTTAAAATTAATGTGGAGCAGTGTTTTTTCAGACATTGCTTAACTAAGTAACAAACTTCTCCATATTAATTCTATCAACACTCTGTCTATATAATGCTATCGAGCACTTTATGACAAAAAAACCTGCTTGCCTAAAATGCCAGTAAACTACAATTTAACACACACACACAATATATATATATATATATATATATATATATATATATATATATATATATAGTCATCCGCAGACAGATCTGTTTCGCTGTATCACAGCTCATCAGTATGGTTAGACTCCGATTGCTTCTAACCCAGGATTGAAACCCAACTGAAATGGTGTCAGTCAGCAGTTCTACATCTGGGCCATGGGCACACGGTAGAAGAAGGCAGACATTTTAGCATGTATATTATCACTATACACACCCAATAGCCAGTGTGCTCTAATTCATTAGTGAATGAGCAATGCGTACATGCCAGGGTAGCTACTGTTTTTCAAAGTCTACCATTCTTCCAGAGTGCTCAATCAGGGTGTGAGAGCGTAAAAGCAAATGTTTCTTATTTGTTCCTTATATATATATATATATATATATATAAAAGGAACAAATAAGAAACATCTGCTTTTATTAAAGTTTCATCAAAGAATGAAATATGAAGAAGGAAAGATCTTTCTTATTTATTCCTTATCCATATCTGATCCCAATTTTCACTTACACACACACACACACACACACATATATAAGGAAAAGAGGTAAATATTTTTTATACTAACAATCAAGTCAATGGCAGCCTATAAACATGTGTACATTCAGATCACTAATTATTCATTAGTGCCATTTAAAAATGTGAAAAACTCTTCTTCCTCTGTTTTGCCGTCATTCTGAAGTGTGATATTAGACAGTATAATGTCATGTAAAATAGTTTGAAATCAGCAGGTATTAACAAGAGAAGCAATTACGATTCAGTGAATGTTATTTTCTTTTTATTAAACAGAGTTGAATTTTTGTTTTTAAAATGGGGAAATAAATTGGCTGTCTCTACGGCTAAAGTGCAAATTTTTCATCAAATACTGGAAAGAGTAATTTGAATCATTTACATTAGATTGGATTATGCCTGAAGACTTCATTACATAATTTTTTACTTTTTTTTTTTCTTTTTTTAGAAGAGCATAAAACTGATTAAAAATCATAGCCAGGAGTTGGGGGGGGGGAGATTACAGGTTCATGAAAGTTAATAGTAAACAAATAAAATTGTTTCTGTTATCATCAGCATTATTGTTTGATCTGAACTTTATTATCAAATATTGGATTGTTTAAAAAAAAAAAATTCCTACTAGAAAATACCAGGATTTTATCTGAACCTAAATTTTAATCCTTTCCGAATTAGAGTTCGTTCTAAATCTTATTAAGTGAAATTTAAATTTGAGAGTGTTAACCCCTTTATGTCATAAAAGCTGAAATATGTATCAACTTTTGCTTCCTTTATACCACAGTAAAAAAAACTTGAAAAATAATTTTATTTTTTTTATCAATAACAGAGAAATTATAATCTTACACTAAATGGTTAATTATTAATGATAGACTCATTAGAACTTTTCCCAATGTGGAAAAAAAACCTATAGTTTGATGATTCTACTTGAAATCCTTTTGTCATATTCATTGAACAGGCAAACAAACTCATTTCAATTATACAGATCTATTCTAATAGAAAGTTTGATCATTTCCATGGAAACTGAATGCAATAAAATATCTACATATTGAACAAGCAGATTTAAAAAAAAAAAAAAAAGGTTAAAAGGAAAACATTTTTTTTTGTTCTAAAAACAAGAATTCCAAATAATTTCATGATCAAAACAGTCATATAAAATTTAAGTATTTTACTGCGTGTTCACAATCACCCATGACATCTATGATTTTACTGACCCCCCAAACTTTGTTTTCATAAAGTTATTTTGTTTTCTTTTTTAAGAAATTTGATTTTACAAAATCGCATTTTAGAAGCTGAGTCAAATAAGATTTGTTATTTTAAGCCTTCTAGGCTCAAATACTTTTAAAATGTCAATGTGTTCAGAAGACTGGAGGAGCGGGGGATAGTTTTGTTGTCCATAAATTTTAAATACCTTGTTTAATGTTAATCAGGTTGAATTATAAAAATAAAAAAAATGCACTGTGCAGGTTGACCTTTTAAATTTTGAATGACCTCAGATCTTGGGAGAAATCAATCTGAACAAATGTAGTTGAGACATTTGTCACCAATCTTTGCTTCCCAAGGGGATAACTTTTTGAAGAAAATGGTGAATTTTTTTTACATGGTCAGATTTACAAAATTTGTAAGATTTTAAGTCATGCAAGCTGAGTGATGAGACATTACATGATGGTAACAATTGATATTTTTGCCTTTAATTATTTGAAAAGCAAAATTCTGTTTTTGATGTGACAATAGTTAATTGTATGTGTATAAATAAAATCCTTGCATTACTGATACAGAAAATGAAACTTTATATTTTTTTTTGGGGGGGGGGATAAGTACAGAAGCTGTAGTAATAATAATAATAAAACAAAAATTCCAACTTAATAATTTTGCCATTCTACTTAATCAGCTTTACAGCAACTTTTTGGAAGAAGGCAGATGACATTAAAAAATTATTGTTATTGATTAGTTTTGTACTTTTTAATAGAATTGGGAATAATTCTCATTCATAACACTTTTAAATAGAAGTGTCATTTAAGCAATATAAATTTATATATTAATCAGTTATGCAGTCTAGCCTCTCCTGCTTGCAAATGAGATATTCTGTTTTCATGCCAATAAGCCTCATATTAAGATAAGAACAGAATGTCTCATTAATAATAATGAGAATAGGTTCCTGAAATATTACTTTTTATTTCTTTGGTTATTTTTACTTTTAATCATTTGTAAAAAAAAAAAAAATCTGTTTTTATTTTAAGTAGTAAATAGCTTCATTGATTTGCTAAATTAACATCCCATGATGAAAACAAAAATGTCCCAAACTTAATAAAAAGGAAGTTTTATCAAAATCTTTGGTATTTCCTCTTAATGATAACTTAAATCATATTTTTCACCCATTTAGAACATTTGAAATTTTGATTAAAAATCTTGCTTTTGTATCAATCCTGTGGAAATTTTAGCATCTTTTTTGTAGTGAAAAACACATTTGATCTTTGCAAGAATTTCTAAAACGAAAATTGTTGGATTTTAATGAAACTTTCAACTTATCCACAAATTAAATTATTTCAGAAAATCTTAGTTTAAAAAAAAAAAAAAAAAAAAATTTTTTTTTTTTCACTCCCCCACACTAACTTAATTAAATTTTGAACCACTTAATGTTTATATAAGTTAAAAGCAGAACTCCTTGGAGAATTTAAATCTTCAATTTATTTATTTGTAAAACAGGAACACCAATTACTGAAAAATAAAAACAATGAATAATGAATTTTTACAAGAATAATTTAAAAAGTTTCAAATCTTTTAAAGTTCTGCATTACTTCATCCCCATTAGGTGATAATGTTATCATATTGCTATTGAATGAAAACTATATTTACTAATCATACCTATAAAAGCTTAGCACAAATCATTAAACACCAATATTTTAAAAAGAATTTTTAAATTTTTATTTTTTACCAAAAATTCAATAAAACATTAATTTTCAGAGAATATTTTTTAGTAGTAAAATTTTTTCAAGATTATTGGGTACTTAAAAATTATATAAAAAATGATGTTCTTCAAGTAATTTTTACAGATATAGCCACTGTAGAAAAACATAAATTTACATCTGTCATTTAAGCTATAAACAATTAAAAATGCAAACAATTAAAAATATAAACATATTAAAAATGCATTTCTGTAATATTTTAAACTTAATATTTGTTTCAAATCAGATTAATTAAACTTTGTTGGAAGAATATTAATTTAAAGTTTCAAAAAACAGAATGACATTGCAAAGATGGAAGGCTAAAAATGGTACTAGAATAAGCAATGTTATCAATTTTGAAATTAAAACTCCTTCCAGACAATTTAAATTTTGAAAGACAGTAAAATATTTTGCTTAAGAGAAATATTAAATTTAATCTTCAAGAAAGATTTTTCATATTTAAAAAATTAATTTAAAACTTTGAGGATTGTTTTTTGGGGGTTACATACACACACACACACGTGTTTGTCTTTGCCTCTAAACTGTTTCATAAACTGCCTGCATACCCACCATTTGTAATGCCTCTTGCTGTTAGTGAAAAGTATTTAATCTAACATTGTTCAGTTAACATTTTTGTCTGTTTTTTTTTTTGTTTTGTTTCTCCTTGCAACAACAATCTTCCTCCAGAAAAATAAACAAGTAGATCAATACAACTTGCTGTGCGAAAACTATTGAAGATTCCAGCAAAGCTCAGTGGTACACAATTCATTTGGTGGGAGTGGGGATAATGTTCACCCAATACAAGACCCAGGGAAAAGGAAAGGGAGAAATGTAATGGGATCATCTCAATGTGGTACAATGCCTCGTTCAATTAATGATGACTGAATTGTGACACCCAGTTAGGATCAATGTCACATCTAAGCTACACTTAGAAGATCATTATATGATGGACTAGCAGTATAGCCCGGTAAATTTCTAAATAAAATGTTTGGAAAGTAGCTTTTTGTTTCTATAACCTTTCAGATTGTAGTATTGGTAACCTTAAGTGGGAGGAGTTTAAAATCTATCCATAAAAAAAAGTTTCTTTTCAAAGATTTTTAAGTGGTCTTAAATTTTTGATCGGGAGTGTATGTGTCTGCTTGGAATTCATTTTACATAAGACTTATAATGATTACAGATTAATAAGACTACATGTAAAGTAAACTTTACATTTTAAATCCCATTGAGGTTTGACTAATTACAGAGTGGTCATCTCTTATTATTTATAAAATTATAAGAAATGATTTGATGTTAAGAGTGGCTATCCTAGGAATGCTTTTCCTAAAATAACTTCTCTCTAGAAGAGTCAAATTAATATTTTATAATATTTCAGCCCTTGTAATGAATTTCTGGAGACTGAAACTAACAATTTCTCAGCCTTTCTTCATCTAACTTGAAGCTTCTTCAATGATGTAGAATACAAAATTTGACTTGAAAAAAAACTGTAAAGTAAATACAACAAACATCTATATCTGTAAACATGTCTTGTTATTGTTTTTAGTGTCACCAGGAGATTTCAGTTCTCAGGGAGTGTGAACCAGGTGAAAGGCAAACCTAAAACCCATCTTCTACTGTCTTTTGAACAGGACTAGCAGTTTATCTCTTGTTTCCTTTTCAATCTCCTAAAGTATTCTTATTTTCTTTCACCTCTCATAACCCCCTTGCATATTAGTGGCATTATCACCTTTTTTTTTTTTTTTTTAATCATCTCACCCCAAGCAAGGCATTCCACTGCCACTATTGCACATGGGGCTACATAGGGGAAGGTAAAGAGAAGGAGTGGATAGACATAGGTGACAGATGAGTAAGGATAGCGAGGATGAGGGTCGGACAGATGGGAAGAGTGCTTGATAGAATGGGAGCAGGTTAGTGTGTTAGGAGGTGTGTATTGACCTTACATTTAAACTCCTGGAGATTGTAGCCATCGGGGAAGCAATCGTTTGGAAGAGAATTCCACAGTCGGGAAGTGCGAGGAAAGAAACTGTTGGAGTAGAAGTTACGGCTGCATTTTATCGGTTTCACTGTAAAAGGGTGGGATCTAGTTGCTAATCTAGTATCTCGTGCAAATTCATGTTTAGGGGGCACCAGTGATCTAAGTTCATTGGAGCAGAAGCCGTGAAAGTATTTATAGAAGAGACACAGGGAAGCCATGTCTCGCCGGTGGGAGAGAGACTGCAGGCGGTCTGCCAAGTCGGTATCTATCACATTACAGACCCTCCTCTGAACCTTATCGAGAAGCCCGAGGAGAACAGCAGGGGCACCTTGCTTGGGATGAAATGATTAAAAAAAAAAAAAAAAAACAATGACTGCCCTAAACATTCTGGAGAATTTCCTCATTGCATTTCTCCCAAGATGCCAGAAATCTTTGCAAGATGAAGGTGAAGAAAATGCTTAG
Source organism: Ascarosepion bandense (assembly GCA_037127315.1). NCBI lineage: Eukaryota > Metazoa > Mollusca > Cephalopoda > Sepiida > Sepiidae > Ascarosepion > Ascarosepion bandense. Next base: position 341,909 of record JBBBDQ010001109.1, on the reverse strand, counting down.
GGATAAATTTTATACAATCTTATTGCTTTTTGTGAAATTTAAGAGATGTAAAAGCTCTTTAATATTACTATTGTTTGCTATAAAAAAATGATCTGTGAGGTATTTAATTAAAAAAAAAAAACAGTGATATGGGTTTATGCCTTTTGTGTAAACTATCACGAGGCAAAATGTGAATTTCATTTTTCATGACTGTTTTTTTTCCATGTTCTGTACCTCTTCAGTATATCATTTAGGACTATAAATATTAATAGTGAGGATTTACCTCATGTGGAAATCCACTCTGTAGGACACTGTTTCGGGCAATTTCACACATGTCACAAGTGCTCAGCTTCCAAACTTGTGCAGCAATGCTATATTCCTCCATCAATGGCTCCTGTAATGGCAAAATCAAAATAGAATCAGAAAAAGAATGGCATTGTAGAGTAAGCGGCAGTTAACTGTCTCAAATCAAAAGATTAAATGACAAAATTAAATTCACCATGCAAATGTTCCATGCAGCTTTTCAGTTTCAAGTATATTTCAAATTAATAAAAATAAAGATTAGCCAATAAATAAACATAGGCTTTTAGAGCCTACACAAAGCTATATAAACCAGACATTCATTCAACTCAGCACAATGAGTGACAGCAGTAAAAGTCAACCTCTTCGGTCTTTCTCACCAAAGCAAGAGCAGATGATCTTGTCTTCCAATTTCACTTCCTCACTGAAAGACTATTTCTGTTCATTTACTTTTCAGAGTGAAGAATTTCAATTTAGAAAGTTCTTTTGACTGAAATTTAAATGAGCATACATTTTGCTTCCTAATGAGTTTCCAATTATAGTTTAGATATAAGAAACAATAAAATTGCTAGAAGGACAATGGATTAAATATGACTTTATCATTTAATTGTACAAATACTTTTTCAAATCTAATCATTGTTCATTTAAGAAAATCGTATCATTAAAAACTTTCGATTAGAATACAATTAGAAGTGGTCAATCTACAGAAGGAAAGACTAACAAAAATCTCTAAGATAAAAGATACTTTTCTTTAAAAATCTTGCCAGGAAATTTCAGCATTTGGCACAATATAGTCATGGGAAAAGACATTTTCAGTGATGAAACATGCTAAATCTGTATTTATTGTTTTTATCATCGAAGTCTATAAATATAGACATCAGAAATATTTAATGTTTCCTGTGTACTGACTTCATACAGTCACAAGTTATTTTATTACTCATTAATCCATTGGACTAAAAAAAAAAAAAAAAATCCCATAGAATCACTAGCCACTGTCAGCATTTATTTTGTTTTTTAAAAAAAAAAACAACAAAAAAAACACAGTTTTTGTTGTTGTATTTTTTTTTTGTTTGTTATTTCCAAAAATGCAAATGTAAAAACATTACTAATTGCTGCATAAAATAATATTTTTACACTTTTACACATTGTTCGGACTGCTGTCCTCATCTTTATTATATTCACAATGTTTCAGTTGTTTTGCACTCCAGCCTTCTTCAGGTGATATACGTTGGAACTTTGAACGGAACCCTTTATTTACACCACAGGGTAGATTGTTCTAATTCCATGTGCCATGCCTTTCCTGAAGATCTCAGTTTCAGTTAATTCCCATTAGTAACTCCCCTCTCAAGTTTTTATTCACCTCTGCAGTGGCCAGGCATTGAATTCACAACTGTTTGGGTCAAATCATTGGATTACTTCAACCAACACTTTTATCCACCGGACAAAATGTTGGCTGAAGCAGAGAGTTCAGTTACTAAAGGGAATTAACTCAAACTGAGATCTTCAGAATAAGCATGGCACGAAATTCCAATGTATATCACCTGAAGAAGGTCGAAGTATATAATGGTCAAAACACTGTGAATATGACAATAAAGATGAAGACAACAGTCCAATCAATATAGTTTAGTTACAATAACTCACTCATTTCAGAAATTAAAAAAAAATAATATCCATATTGCATAAAGGAAAAAAATGTATCATTATTTTATGCAAATATATATATTATAAAAACTGTTTTTTCAGTCATCACACACACACACAAGTTTGAAATAAGACATAAGAATAATATATTCCCCTCCCACACTCAACCTAGGTAACTCCTACTCTGGACTAGAATAAAAATGTGATGAAAATTTTAATTTTTTAAACCCTGCAAAATGTCAATAATTATAAGATTTATTAAATAATAGAATTATTGTTAAGGTTTCTTTTTTTAAATTTTACAATCATATTTTTTAGTCTCTCATTGAATTAAAATACATCTGTACAGAATGAAATTGATATTGTGAAGTCTAATTCCCCTTTCTGTCTGGCAACAAGCCCGATTAAGAGGAAAAGAGTATAAGCCAAAATGTTCCACCCTTTCAAGTCATTTTAATCTGAATATATTTTCTAATAAATGTAGCATTTTAAATGGGCAATTTAGATTTGAAAGTCAATTATCTTTCTAACACATCACTCAATAAATCATGGACCTAAATAATAAAACAACTTTTAGGCAAAATTCGACTTTATTCATCAACATTATCTCCTCCCAACACTTCTCTAACAATTCGTCTTTGGCCTCAAAACACACCCCAGTTTCTGATATCACTTCTTCACTGGAGCCAAATTCCTTTGAGGTCTGCACACAGCTAGTGCTCACTGGGAGGTTGATGTGAAAGCAATTCCAGGTGCAATTCATGTAGTTTTGCCATCATTGCAATCGAATTGTGACATGGTGCATTGTCCTGGTGAGAGATCACTTTTTCCTTCTTCATTTGTGGTGATTTCTTCCTTCAAACGCACCTATAATGCTATATAATATTTGCTATTGATAGTCCTTTTCTCAAGGTAATCAATGAACAAAAGACCTTGCACATCCCAAAATACAATGACCAAAACCTTGCCTGCTGATGTTTATGTCTTTGGTCACTCTGGATGACATTCACCTGCTGCTGTCCACTCAGCTGACTGCTAATTGACTCCAGAGTGAAGTGGTGGATTCATGTTTCATCTATTGTCACATATTTATGCAAAAACTCCTTGTTGTGTTGAAACAGTTGCAAACAACACTCTGAATCGTCGACGTGTTGTTTTTAATCGACTGAGAGCAAATGTGACACCCACTTTAAACACAGCTTTCTCATTGACAAATGCTCATGCAAAATGGTAAATACTCTGCCTTCTGATATGTTCAACTTCCCTGCTATCTCACACAACTTCAATTTATGATCAGCCAAAACAAATTTGTAGATTTTTTTTTTTGTGTTTTCCAGGACAACTGCCACTTTTAGGCAACCTGAGCATTCAACATCATTCATGTCTGTACAACCACATTTAAAATCAGCATACCACTTCTTAACTGTTGCTTCCAATGGAGCAGAGTTCAAATAACACTTATCAAACCACTGCTTTGCTTGAACAGTATTTTTTTCCATCAGAAAGCAATGCTTTATCAACACACGAAATTTAGTTTTTTCCTATTGTTTTGAAAATTTGCAACAATAGCTTCATTTATTTATAGACTAATAATTTGATTGGGCCCAGATTTTGTCACAGGCCATTTGAAGGTTAGTACTTTCTAAAAATTATATGGGTCTTTTTATTAGTGGCACCATCTATATGCCAGGCCCAGCACTTATTGAATGATGTGTTATCAAGAAAGAAACAGATACCAAACTAGTTATTAATATTTTTTTTTCTTTTTCTTAATTTATTACAAAAGTAGATTTGTCCAAAATATATGAAACAGTAGTTCTCACATTTATGCCACACATTTCATTCAGTGGCCCTCTACCTTGAGTGGATCACTGGGTGACATTCAGTTAAAAGCAAACATGTCCTGTTGGATGTTGGTGAATCATCAAGTAAATAATTTTTTTTAACATGTTTGACATCAGATGAGCATTCATTTATTTTTATTGTTAATATACACAAAAAAAAGACTAAAATGTTCTTACATATTTTATTAAACTACCCTTTATGATTTTTTTAATTTATACTGATTTTTTTTTTTTAATTTTTGCAACCATGTCCAGATAATAAAAAGTTAATTATATCAAAATATACAATTAAATAGAGTATAGAAATGTACAGATTAATCATTTTATTCAACTAAAGACATTGGCAATGTTGTGTACAGCCCTATATCACTCCTCGTCAGAAACATGGACTTTAGAGAGGAATCTTAGGTGAGAATGTGGAGTAGCTATTTATATATCTGTCAGGCAGCTGTGAAATCACATGATTCTGCATATGGTAACCAGAAGGTCAACCTCTGCACTTGACTCCCCATGGTGTGATTATATTATTTTCTAGCATGAGACTACATAATCAGCTATAAAAGTTAAATGTCTAATTTTTCTCTCATCACATGTTCACTATTTTCTTTTCAGATTCTGAAAAGACTTTCTCTATCTTGTCTACCTTAAATTAACAAATTTAATTTAAACTTTTTTTATCCACCTGAAAAACATTTCTTTCATATCCTATTCAATTACAATTAATTAGACATTTTTATCCAGAGAGAGAAAATAGCAGTTAAGGGGAACAGACATTGTTTTTGCAGATACTCACTGTGTATGTATATATATATATATATATATATATATATATTCACCTGTTCAAATCTATATTGTACTAAATAAGACTTTCATTTTAAGTGTTTTAGAGTGAAAATTACTTTTTGCTATTATTTTCTTAATACCAAAATTTTTGACAGCCTTCTAATTATGCCACTTTCCATTAATAAATTAATTCATAAAAATTGATTATTTTTATGGCTTAACTCTAAAGATTGTAAGAATTTTTTTTTTCCAGATAATTTTTTAAGTTTAAGTCTTACTAATTCACCGATAGCTTGGGGAAAAAGCTTTCGGAAAAAAGTGAATCCACCTCTATTTGCCTGTAAGTGAATATAACAAAACCCAACAAGAATTGGAACTTGACTGATTAACAAGTAATTACACCACCCAGTACTGACAAGGCTCAAACCTAACATTATGTGGCAATAATGATGATTGAATATAGGAAAAACACAAGACAAACTTGGACCCAATTGAAAGAAGAATAAAACAGTAAAAATTAAATATCAAATTGTAAGTCCTTCCCTGTTCTATACCAACTGATTGATTTGTCAGTAGCTTCAGCCATCCAAATGAAAAGAACAAGTTAATGAGGATTCCTAAAATTTTACTAATATGAACAGGAATAAAGGTTTACTACTTTTCTCTGGTTTTTTATAAAGTCTTATTCTTTTTCATTACCTCTTGCATCTTAGTGGTATTATTGCCTTGATTGAATTGATAAAAAAAAGAAATCTTCAAACATTAAGTCATTAACATTATATACAAATTCTTTCCTCTACTAACTCATTTTTCAATTTACAAAAAAGATTTAGAAAAATTTAATTCTGGAGTCACTATTACCCTAAGATTTTTTTTCTTTTAACTAATTAAAATTAAGAAACTGTTAGTTGGGACAATAATAGCTTTAAGAATTAATAAAATAAAAATCAGTGTGTGCTTATTTTCTATCATTGATTTTTACCTAAGACAGAATGAACCACTTCTAACCTGAGTAATTATTGGGATTTGACAGAATGGACCACTTCTAACCTGAGTAATTATTGGGATTTGACAGAATGGACCACTTCTAACCTGAGTAATTATTGGGATTTGACAGAATGGACCACTTCTAACCTGAGTAATTATTGGGATTTGACAGAATGGACCACTTCTAACCTGAGTAATTATTGGGATTTGACAGAATGGACCACTTCTAACCTGAGTAATTATTGGGATTTGACAGAATGGACCACTTCTAACCTGAGTAATTATTGGGATTTGACAGAATGGACCACTTCTAACCTGAGTAATTATTGGGATTTGACAGAATGGACCACTTCTAACCTGAGTAATTATTGGGATTTGACAGAATGGACCACTTCTAACCTGAGTAATTATTGGGATTTGACAGAATGGACCACTTCTAACCTGAGTAATTATTGGGATTTGACAGAATGGACCACTTCTAACCTGAGTAATTATTGGGATTTAACAAAAGACAGAATGGACCACTTCTAACCTGAGTAATTATTGGGATTTAACAAAAGACAGAATGGACCAGTTTTGTTGAATCTCAATAATTACTATGATTAGTTTCAATCATTAGAAAGATGTGTTGCTTTTTCTTCTTTTTTAGTGCAGCTTTTTATCCTTGTTGTTTCTGAAGATTCTGTTATTTTTCAGCACCCCACCAAAAAAAAGATTGTTGCTATTAATCATTAGGAAAAAGTACAGAAAGACATAAATTAAACTGCTTGATTAAAGATTCAGAACAAAAATAAAAGGTATGAAAACATTTGAAATATCTTGTCATAAGAAAATTTTTAAACAGGGAAAAAATACTTTACAATCTCTTAAACTGTGCATACTTTGACTAGTTCACATTTTACAAATACTAATTTTACAACAACTGTGGTTTAAAATTCTCGATGTTGAAAAAAAAGCTATGGTTAAATATCTACAACAAAGGACACTAAAATTCCATAATAAATGAGTTTTTACAATTTAGCACTTAACTATTGTCCAAATTCTAACCACTTTGTTTTCTGTGGAAGATGTGGGTGAACAGACTAATTCTATAAAAAGTATTTATAAACTAAAATCACTCATGTGAGATTGGGTTGACTGATTTTACACAAATAAAGGGAGATAATATCCTTAAACTTAATTTTAAAAACACAAAAAAGTAAAAAACTTAAGTATTTGTGTTAGGGCGTGGATCCCCTATAAAATAAAAATTCTGCATAATATATCAAATTTCTTGCACTGACTTCAGAAAACTAAAGTTTAAGGTTACTGAATATATTTATTAAAGTGCTTGAATCATTTTTCCCCCCTTTTCTTTACAAACAGATTTCCATTTGAATCTGTTAGTCATTTCTATTTGTGCTAGATTTATCTTTGCCTTACATTAAGTCTCTCAAGTTGTGTCTAATATATATATATATATATATAAGAAACTTATTAAGCTGAAATTCTTTTATCAGAATATTTGAAATAGAAAATGCAGTTCAAAGTTAAATTCTCTAAGGATACTCAGCAGGTTGATCTCACTGGGTGCTCTACTCTTATAGCCTTGTTCCAAACTACATTAAGTAAACAGCCAGTATCAGTAAACATTTGTGCTAGTATGATAGCAAGTTTACAAAGTAGTAACAAAAATTTTCTGGACCAGGATTTCCCAACAGACATAACTAATTTCAGTTAGGGGAGAGATTTGATGAATTGACAATCCTGATGTGTGCAGATGTTTTTTTTCCCCCCTTGCTGTCCTAAACACTCATCCCTTTGAACCATTACAGTATGTTCAATTCTTCATCTAGTCTGGAGGTCCCAAATATTTTATGAATGCTTATCATACAAGTATTTCCTTTTAAGAAAAATACAGCATAATAATAAAATGATAGAATATAAAATTTACAGACAGTACAGTACAATGGCTGGTTGTTGAAATGGATCCAGCCAGATTCTCTATTATTTTACAAATAGTTAAAGAAGTAATGTAGCTATGGGATTCATGGTCAATTTAACACCATTTGACTACTATTTGCCAAGTAGCAAATGCTCTGAGTTTCTTTTTTTCTCTCTCTCAGGCCAAGGTACATAAACAAAGAAGCAAAAGATCATTTTAAAATTGTTTCAGGTACAAGGACTGACCTTGGTGAAATGGAACTGTAGGGGATCATCTGTTGAAATGGAAACATTAAGTCCACGAGCAAAATATTCCGGAAGTGGGTTTCTGTGATAGTTCAAAAAAAGTGAATTGTTGCTCAGTGGAGACATAGCAATGCCAATCTGTGCCAAATAGTACAAATATTGCAGTACAGGAACCTGGTGGGACAGAGAAGAAAAAGAGAAATAAAAAAAGTGCTTTCAAAGCAGAAATAAAACCTTTTTAAACATATTTTAAAAATCAAAATAACTTGTAAAATGAAACTGTTTATTAATAGTTCTATCCTATAAAAGAAACAAACAGACAGACACTAAGTCTGAAAACTGGAAGATGATAACGTAATTTAACTTGATTTATGGTCCCCCACTTCTCCTCAGAGATCCTAATGCATTTTTTCTCAACCTTGTCTTTTTTATTATAACCTGAGGAATCTCTAGGCAAAAAACTTCATTTTTATAAGTTTTCTACTTTGTCTCATCATTTTCACTTTTGTTTTGGAGACTATTAGACATCCTATAAGCACACACAAACACACTTTGTATTATTATGAAACCGAGGTAATAATATTTTTCTGAGATACAGCTATACAATCTTAACTCATTTAAGACAGATATAAGTTCATTTACAATGAAGTCAATTTACAATAAGTTCATTTACAAATATTGCTTTAAAATAATTAAACAGGTAAAATATTTAATTAATTTTAACAATTAATTAATTCATGATTGATGAAAAGTATTTGTATAAGATATTGAGGTATTCTTTTTTCTCATTCAATTTGCTCCAATCTTTACAGAACCAAATATATTTATCAAGAAATAAGACCAAGATTTATATTAATTTGAATGCCCACTCCCCACCAAAAAAAACAAAACAAGTAAATCATTTCTCCATTACGAGAAATAAGTCAAATTGATATAATTTTGAAACTAAACCATGAGTATATTTTGTAGATTAGAAAGATAAATTACATTTAGTTTTGAAGTATTAAAAAATATGAATCATCCAACAGGAAAATACATTTTATACAAGTTCATAAAAACTCTCATAACAAGGGAGATAACTCTTTTAGCAATAGTTTTTTTAATGAAGTTTAGCTTAGGTTGGCACAAGGCTAGAAATATCAAATAGTTACAATTTGCAATACTCTCTTTGCTAACCATTACTCTATGACAAGGTTCCCAGATTTACTTATAAAAAATAAGGAATTTAATACAAATATAATAAACTGATTTTCCCATCAAAATATTACAATTCATTTTATATACACACACACATATATATATATATATTTATTTGTTTTTTTAATAATCTAAGATTAATGAAGATACCATAATCCTGTGTATATAAAATGCTGATTTTTTTTTTTGGTACAAAATCGTGCTTTCTACTTTAGCTTCGAACTCTACCCATTTTTGCCTGGACTCACAACAGACAAAATCAGGTCAAATTGAATGTATTTGTTAACTGGAGAGATAATATTTATCTAATGGCATATTAAACGAAAAGAAACAAACAAGTTCATATTTATTTCAATTTATTTCCTTAACGTGTAGTTGGTGATTTAGTGGTCTCATATCTTAAGAGTTGTTTTCGTAATGCCTACGAATCCCAAAAGTAAATAAAATCTTTTTTTTTTCTTTTTCGTTTTTCACAAGTTTTAGTCTCTTAAAAACCAGGAGCGTTTTTGTTTTTTTTAACTGCATCTTATACTCCCTAGCAATCTGTACACAAAGGATTACAGTAAAATCTTATCACTGGTAAGTTACAAAAAAGTTAGTTTTTTTGATCATTTAAAAAAGTCATTTATGGAATCATTAACACCTCTTGGTCCTAATACTGTACACACACACACACGAATAAATATAATTGTAAGCTGTGCTATATTTATAGGATAAAGTACTCAATATCAGAGATAGATCCTATGTAATTATAAAAGCAAACATTGAAATCAATCACTCAGAGGCAAACAGACTGTTTCATGTTTAGCACAATCAGGCCACATGTGTTGGGTTTTTCTTCGGCTATATATATATATATATATATATATATATATAAAGTATGTGCATGTCAAGTTGTAATAATGCTTAGTGCCAAGATTGTTTTTTTAAGTTGTTTAAAATATATAAAAAGATACTTTGGAAAGCAGGATGTTTTTGTCATAAAGTGCTCATAAATTATATATATGCTTTAGACCTGATATTGAAAACTTTAACCCATAGATATAGTAGATCTTAAAACTATATTTTATCATATAATAACTGGTAATATTTCCACTTCTTTGTTATTCATTATTTTGGGGCCATCTTCAAAAACTGCTCACAAGAAACATTAAATCTAAAGAATAGAAATTATTGAAGGTTATGATCTCTTCTCTATATAAAAAAAGGCTTTTTTTTCAAAATGTATGATTAATAAACTCTTAATCAGGCTGGAGTAGTGTTTTTATATATTTTGCCCATAATGTTTCAAACTTGTTGGTGTACTAGTTTGACACCAGGTGGCAGTGTCCTTCTTATAATGATGGTCAATTGTTCAATAATGTTTGCAAAGCCAGCAAGAATATACAATAATGATAGATAAAGACTCACAGGTTTTAATAGTATATCAGCATAGGTATACTATTTAATATTTGAAATATAAAAATATACATGACCATTATAGAGTAGATGATGAGCCACATAAATATTTTCATGGCATTATAGTTTCCTTTATCTTGGAAGCCAATGAAAAAGCAAGTTTCATGTTTTCAGTAATTATTTTCTAGAAGAAATTCATGAATCCAATCCCATTTTCAAGTACGTTGTATATTGTGTGTAACACTTTTCTATATTATTAGAAGAGTTCACTACAAAGAAGAAATTTGAGTTAAATACCAAGTTATACAAATATATTAAAAATTTATTTCATTGTTTTAATTCATAACATGGGGACAAGGCAAATAATTGTTATTTTAATCTATATTTAAGAAATAGTAAACATGAGAAAATGCAAATAACACAGGTTCATATATAAGAGCAATTACGTTACAAGATTACTCAAATATTTTTATTATGTTTTGATAACATGGTTAAGTTTACACATCCTCATATATATTAATACATCACCTTTTGTTTGTTTTTATTTTAATTTCAAATTGGAATCAGATAATTTCATTATACAGTAGTAAGCTTTTGGTTTTTCATGGATGTTTGAGTCCTGCAACAAACTTTGTAACAAAACTCTCACAAATAACCTGCAGGTCTTTCTGGTGGAGTTGCATTCACAGGAGTTTGCACCTGACCTCTTAGGTGTGCTCTCAGGTGACTGGCTAAACCAGCCACCAAGATGGTGACTTTTCCACAAATATTAGTGTGTTGGTGTCCTAATAGCTCTGGGACAGATTCTTTTTCTCAATAAGTTCATATACAAAGTAAACTGAGAGAGTATATACATATTCACTCACAGATATGCAGTTATATGACAAAAGAAAAAAAACTTTTTACACTTAATCTCCTGAGGAACTTTATCAAAGTAAATATGAACATTTTATTTTATAACTTTATACACAGAAGTGGAGGAAAAATATAAAGTTTTTAAATTTAAGAACACTAAAATATTCTTAAAGTTAGATGTGTAAGGGAAGGTAAAATATGGACGAGGCTAAGTGATATAACTTATTGTGCATATTCATTCTTTAACCTTATTATACTTAGTACTAAAACTGTTTTACTTCAGTTTAGAAAAATGTTTCCAATATTGTAGTATTATAGTTTATCTTGTGTATGTTGCTTTATTAAGTTTTCATATTCAAGTCTTTTCTTGTGCACTGTTTTTTTATCATTTGCCACTTTTAGGAACATCTTCACATTGCCATAAAAAAAAAAAGACACTATAATAATTCGAGTTATTTCCCTTGCACTCTCAACATTAACAGTTACAGACAAAATTATCACTTTTTTTTTTTTAATACTTTCACTTTGTTCAGTCCTTACGGGCATACTGACCTTTCTAAGCATAAGTCCATGAGCAATGCTTTCACTCAACATGTACCCAGACACCAAATGAGTCACATTGCCAGCTTCACCACAGTGAGGTCGGAGAACAAAAGTATTGAAACCCCGTTCTCTGAAAATAAAAAGCAACCATGTAACATTTTAATAGAATTTATCTTTCCTTCTTACAAAACAAATCTTCTAAATTAAAATAATCACACATTTACATGATAAAATATTAAAATATTTGGAATCAAAACGCTGCAGATTCAAAAAACAAACTATAACAATTCTAATCTCTTCTTTTATTATAGATATACTGTTTTTGTTTTTTTAACTGTTTCTCACTACAAAGTTGTCAAGTTCTTGTAAGAGCAACTGTTGTTTAAATAGGATTCTTTTGGTCAAATGGGACAAGTTCAAACAGCATTGAGAGTTTATCTTTTATTTCTAATCTACATTGTCTACTCATTGAAGTTGCAACTAAAAATTTAAACATATATAAATGCTAATCAAAATTAACAATCATTGATAATGCTTCATCTAATAAAAATATATACTAACAATACTGCTGCTACATGTTCTTCATCCTTATCAGCATGTAAAAAGAAGAAAATGTTGCTAATATTGATGCTTGGTATTCATACAGATTTAAAGTTAACACGACAAAATATTTTAGTCCTATTTTGACTATGGAAAATCTTTTTTTCTTTCCTCATTTACAACACATTGTTTATACTAAATGTTTATTTATTATTTCTCATAGTAATGCTTGCATCGATTCCAAACTTCACTCTCTTTGTTCATCCATTTTCAAAGCACAACAAACTCATTGCCAAAACTTGCTAAAGACAATCATTGTTTACTTTTTTTCTTAACAAAAATATTTACTTCATCCTTCCTACATTAATTTTTATTTACAGACTAACAATAGTCAGAAAGTTGAAATCAGGGATTCTCAAACAATAAAACATTTCACCTACAAGAGATGAATTACAGTTGTAAATACAGGTTGTAAGTAATAAGGTAAAATATATATATATATATATATATATACACACACACACACACACACACAAAGCTGCTAATCTTTTTTTTTTCTTCTCCTGTCTGTGAGAACAAAATTTTTGATCGTGAGAACAAAATTTTTGATCATGATCATGAACTTAATAAATTTTACCTGTGATACCAAAAGCTTGCTTTTATTGTTTAGTATCTTTGGTATCACAGGTAAAATTTATTACTTATTATTAAGTTTATCACAGATAAACTTATTGTGTTCAAGTACATTAAAAAAAAAAATGCTGTTTTTGGGAGTTTTTTTTTAAAAAGGCAATGCCAGGTGGCCCTTATTAAAAACTAAAACATCTACTCACTGTCGGAAATGGTTCAGGACAGTCATATTGGCAAACATGTAATACAGGTAGTAGTTGTAAGGAGGGTTCTCTTCATTGGTCCAGTTGTCTGGATATGGACTATCAGCATCAAACACAACATGTTCAGGTTTGGATTCATCATCCACAGAATCAAAACCAGAAACCTATAAAGAAAATAAAAAGTTTTTTTAAAAAATGAGCATTTGTTAAAGCATTTCTATAGAAAAATGTTTAGAAAATATTAATCCTTTCATTTTAATTAGATATTTTTACTAAATTCGTTGCATAATTTTATTCACATTTTAGCATAAATGCATTTACTGTAAAAAAAAAAAATAAATAAATACACATTTTTCTCCAACTTTTCATATTTTTAAATTAAAATAATGCAACAAAAATGTTAGTAGTAGCAGTGATATCACCACCAGCAGGAGTTGCCTTTACATCCAGCAAACACACAGATTAGAGCCCATTTTTGTTTTCTTTAGCAGAAGAAAAAAAAATGACAATGATTTTCATATTTGGTTTTTATAAATAGCTTCTACTTTTTCTCTATTTGAAATGTATGCACATTTACTTATTTTTTGTTCTAATTGTAGCACCCATTTGTAAAATCTCTAATGATCAATATATACTTTAACATTTGTTTTAATAAGGAAAGAACAATTACAAATCTTCAACCTTAAGAAAAAAAAATATTAAAAGTTGTACGTCTAACTCATTCCGCCTTTTTGTCTTATGTAGAAAATATTAGTTTCTCAGGAGGGGGGAAAAAACTCAAAGAGCATTCTTTTGTTTAACATGGCTGTAGAAATTATTATCTACAAGGGTCAAGAAACTGATTATTTTTCTTTTTTTTAACATTAAAAGGTTTGAAGAAAGCTTTTATAAGAGATTAGCCAAAATATTGTAGAATTATTTTGATACTCTGAAGTGTTGAGAAAAACTAGATTAGAGTGCACTTGTAAAATAACTAAAACTCTGAAGTACACTTTAAATTTTAATAAAGAGAAATTAGTCATGAAGATCTTTAAATGCTTCACCTGTCATCCCCTATAGTAGGTTCAATAAATAAATTACCTTTAATGGTTGTCATTTTTTATTTAGCCTTCCCAAAAATGATTAGAGTTTTTTTTGTTTTTTTTTAGAGAAGCAGATAATTTAGATCCCTTGAGGAAGGCAAAAGAGAATGGATTATCCACTTTTTCTTAAAGACTAAGGAATTTAGCATTCATTATCAAATGACAACTTCTATGCCTAAATCAAGCCCTTAACTTGGTGCATGTAGCTTTTTAAAAAATTATTAATAAATTAGTCTTTTGTTAATTTGGGGCACATTTGGCTACATTTCAGGGCATATTAGTGCACCTGGGCACATCAGGCTACCTACCTTTCACTAGTTGAAAAATACAAAAAAAACAAACAATGTTCAAGTATTAAACCCTCGTGCATTTTCTAGTTGATTGTTTTGAAGGTTTCTTGTAATGTTGTTACTTACCATATTGGATGATATATAAGACACCCCCACCATTAGGCTCCAAAAATATCTTCAAGATCATATATGCAAAGATTAACTTTGCTATGTAAACCTCTCCCCATCTTCCAAACTTAAATAAGGTACATAATGCAAAATAAATATTCAGCTATTGTTTTAGTTTAAAACCCAGTCTGGATCAAAACTGTAGCCTTGCATTGAACTTGTGAGTTCAATTACAGGCTACAGACATGGTGAACAAGTAACTTAGAGAGTTGGATTAAAGGCACATAACTCTTGACAACCGAAAAGAAGCTTCGCACAAGGAATGAAAATAATATACCCCAGTGATTGTAATAAAGGGTTCGGTTCAAAATTCCTAGCACCTGAAGTAGGCCAGAGCATACAACGGCTGAAACATTGTACAAATGGCACCCAAGATGAGGACAATAGTCCAAATAATGTAAATAGTGTGAAAACATTTATTAAAAAAAGTAAAAGTAAAGGGAAGCTATGTAGAGTGGTCAGAAAGTGACTGAAGCCGAGATGCCAAGTCAGGACAGATAACATTGCAGTTTTTCTTTGAATTTTGTCAAGAATCTCCAGATTTTACACTCAAATATTTTCCAAGTACAAGGCTGATATTTAAGAATATCCTTTTTTTTTTTTTTTTTTTAAACCTAAAAGTCCTACTAATGAAAAATCCAATTTTTTTCTGCTTGTGCCTCTTCTATAAATACTTTCATGGTAATTGTCTGGATGTACACTTCATGATGATACTGAGACTTTTTAAATGCAATATCAATCACTATCTACTATCGTCTTGATTAATAATGTGCAAGAACAAAAAGAGTAATTGTTCAAAAACCCAGTAATCCCTTGTGTCTTAGTGGTGTTATTACTTTGCATGGGATGAACTCAATTAAAAATAAATTGCTCAACTGTTCTAGACTTATCTGGTCCAATGTTTCAAACAGTTTTCTGCCTATAATAGAATTGCTGGAAGATTGTCTTTCATATTGGTTATATTATCCATACCCTGTTGGAATCCAATTCAAACAGAAGTGCTCACTTTGACATTCACAGCTCAAACTTTAATTTCATCTGATTCTGTGCTAATCAACCAGAAAATGGGCCACACAGTTTTTTTGCAGCAGCCATTTCTGATCCAATGATTATGAAGATAACACTAATTCCACATAGAGGGTAGATCCAATCCTATACCCAGGCCATCAGCAGTGACACAGAAACTCTGTTACTACAATGTAATATTTCTCTGAAGAGTTTATCTCGCTTGACTACTACCTTGTGTTATAACCTGAATTAACTCTCAGTCTTCTATGACTGATACTCTCAAATGATCAAACCTCATAATCACATCTTGGCTTCATTTGTATTTTTGTTTTCTTTTTGTCACGACAACATTTTTTTTTTCTTGTCAATGGTCACGCTACTGTTACACCTTTTGAGGAAATCAACTGTTTTTGGTTGAAGTCAAATTATTTCATTTCCATTTAAAATCCAAATTTACTTTCAGCAAGGTTTATTATATTTCTGTTCTGTATATAGATGAAAGGCACTTACATACTGAAGAAAAGCATGTAATTGAGGGTAACCCTTTGGGTCATTGGTGGCTGCAAAAAGTGGTTGGAAAATATTGTCTAGAATCTGCTCAAAATTCTTCACCAGGTTATTGGAACGGTAAACATCACTGAAAGGAAAAGAAGGAAAGTCTAAATAACAACAGAAATGTATTATCATATTGATGACATGATTATCAATGCCTACATGATGTCAGATGAAGAATTTCACTAAACAAAGAAGTAATCTTTAATCCAAGTTAGAAAATATTTTCTAAGACTGTACAGGTTAACTAATAAAGAAACATTGTTTTTAAGTCATCTAATTGGTGTGATTTAACGGATAATGGCTCGGAATGAGAAATCGGAAAACCGAGTTTGAACCCAAATTGGATTCATTACAATCACTTATGAGCAAATGTCCTTAGAAAATATATGAATCAATCAAGATTCTCCCAGCTATGGGTTAAATAGTACAGATTTGGTCCTATAGCTTTAGTTGGAAACCAGCCTATTGCAGAAAGTAATGGCAACCTGCTGCAAAAAAAATTCTCTTCCTAGTTATGAATCAAAAGCAACATGAGCATCCAAGTATCTTGTATGAATTC
Source organism: Ascarosepion bandense (assembly GCA_037127315.1). Lineage (NCBI taxonomy): Eukaryota > Metazoa > Mollusca > Cephalopoda > Sepiida > Sepiidae > Ascarosepion > Ascarosepion bandense. The sequence goes on along the minus strand of JBBBDQ010001109.1, from coordinate 325,178 downwards.
ATTCAGTCAGTTAAAAAATAATTACATTTCCTTATTGCTATAAATGTTATTTCTAGTGGGCACATGTGTAGCAGAGTAGTGGCCCTGGTTAAGGCATACTGGAAAGTGGTTAGTGACTTGACATATTGAAAGACTTGATAATTCTAAGTAAAGGGGTCTTTCAGTTAAGTGCCATACGTGATACACGCTTAGATGATCATGTCTCGAAAAAGACATGACTGACTGGGCAGAAGATTATCCCGCAGTAGGTTGTCATTGCTTTCTGCCGTAGACTGGTTGCCAACCAAGGCTATAGAACCCAATCTGTCCTGTTATTTAACCCATAACTGGAGGGAAGAGATGGATTAATACCTTTCCCAAGAGTATTTGCGAGTAAGTTAATGCAAGGAATTCAACTAGAATTTGAACTTGGCTCTCTGATTTCTCATTCCAAGCTGATATCCACGTGAAGGGGTAGTGATATTAAAATGAGAAAGATATGATTGGTGTCTAATGGAAAAAAAGTATTTGTTTAAACCCATAAAATTCATAATGAGGGAGGCTCTCTGAAGAATTGAACTCCAATTAAACTAAATAAAATTTAATATAAGTGACATCCTCAACCCAACTCCATGGCCCTGGGAGGATTGGCATGACATGATTAATGAGTTTACCAAACGTCTACAGCTTTTTGGTGGCTCTAGAGTATTTTCATTGATTTCAATGTAATTTTCAAAAATTATAAATGCAGACCAAAACTGAAAAATATCTGGTTTTCTTACAGAAAGTTCTTTGTTTCAAACTCTAATTAACCTTGTCTATTTCCCAGATGGAAGTATATATGATATATGCATGCAGATGAAAGGGAAGGAGCACAACAGCTGGAGATGCCCTAATGCCTCATTCAAACATTGTGTAAGAATGATTCAGTGATACAAGTCTTACTAATTAACCCATAGCTGGGGAAAGAGATTCATACCTTTCCCAAAGGTATTTGTGCATAAGCAAATTAACATAACTGATATTGGAATTCTATTTTCCAATTAACAATTCCAAGACATTATCTATTACATCACCTGCAGATCCAATCTTAAAACACCAAGTATTCACACATCTAGATACTAACCAGGCTTGATGTTGCTTAACTTCTGTGATCATATGGGAACTGGTGTTGCAACATGATATGGCTGTAAATTATTTTTCTTTAGTAAGACTTCTCAATCTAGACCAGTTGTTATTAATTTCACTGTTTATAGAAACAAAGAGACAGGAATAACAACCCCAAACATGTGTAGCCACTAAAAATGTCATTTATATCAATAGGAAAAAAATTTGTTTCAAAAATGACTATTGACTTGCATAAAACAATAGATCTGTGACCACTTTTAAAAATGGAAAGTTGGAATTCATAAGTGAAAATGTTTACATCCCCAGAAGTAAGATGTCTGAAGATGATCACCTTCAAAAGAGAGAGAAGAAATGATAAAAATGTTCACAATGTCTTCAGCACATAAACATGTAGTGTTTTTGTGTAGATTTTTAAGCTCTACTTTTATGCATCAATTAAGGTTTTTGTTCTTTATGCAGTTGAAAGCACTTTCTCCATTTATTGGAACCTTACGACTAAAATAAATAAAATGAAGTGGACAAAAAAAAAAAATTTGTCTGTTTTTTGCAGACTGTCTCAGCAACCAATACTGCTACTTGTGCCACTAAAACAGCAGTGAATGGAGATAAAACTAATCTTGTAGATCCCTTATTATTGCAATGAGATTGAGTTTGAACTTTTGCTTTACTACTGTGTCCTTGTGCCAGATGAGAAACCAAGCCAAGTAAGCACCTCCATACCTGGAAAATTATCAATGTTATAAAACTGGCAAAAAATAATATTCTCCCCACTTGAATGGCCATCTCAACATCATCCCAAAAGATGTTTTGGAAAGTAAACACCTTCCCCATTAAAATAGTCTATTGATTGTTTTTTATGGTTTATCAACCCTTTGTGGGTTATTTAAAGTCAAGACATATTTTGGATTATAAAAACAACTCTTTTTTTAAGTAAATATTGCATTAACAATTTTTGTGAGAAAGGTGTTTTTTTTTTTCCCCCCAGATGAATATTCTCTTATTTAATTCATAGCTGAGGAGAGGAGATTGATTCATACTTTTCCCAAGAGTATGTACGTAAATGAATGTAATGAACCCTACTCAGTGATTTCTCATTCCAAGCCTGTTATTTGTAACATTTTTTCCCCTGATGGATGCATCCACTGACCTTTGACCTTATTTGTTATGAATATTGGCAATAGGTTATAATTAAAGTTTTCATTTACTTTATTTATTAAAACCATGAATAATATTATATCAAATATCTCAACTGAATTTTAGCCTACAGTTTATGCAGCTACAAGCACCACCAAAATACTAGCAATAAACTGATACAGTAACTTTGGAATTTGGAAATTAATAACTGATGACTAATTGCTTGTTGGTATTTGATAAAAGAAAATGACTTACTACAAGCGTGGAATTTGAATAAGCCAACGGACATTGTCTGAGTGAACTTTGTGTACGACTGCCCATTTGGCAAGCTTTTCCCATTCATCTGGGGAACGGCCATAAATGGACAGACGGTACTCAGCATTTTGATATTTGCTCTCCTCCAAGTCACTTATCACTTCCTGAAAGAAAGTAAAAAGAAACAAAATCAGCAAAAATCCAAAATAAAATACTGTATTTCCAGGCACCAAAAAATTGTTCCCCTCCCTAATTGTAGAGATTAACAGTACTAGACTAATACATGAATATACTCTAGTCCCCTGCTAGTCAGAAAATGAAACTCGTGTAAATTGTTAATAATAAAATTAAGATTACAAATCAAAATATTAAAATTTAAACAAATAAATATGGATGAAAAACAAAAAACAATTATTCAACTTATTTCACTCCAAGCAAAGTAATGATGCCACTAAGACACAAGTGGTTACTGGGAGTGGAAAAGAATGAGAAGCCTTTAATGAGAAGAAAGGACAATAAAAGAACAGGTTTCAGGAAGACAGAAGAAGGAAATTAGTGTTGCATTTAAATTTTTGAAAATTGTACGTCAGAAGTGCAATAAAAGAATAGAACTTACTGTTATATTTCGCTATTCCAACATACAATTATGAGATCTAGTAGCATACTTAAATTCATGCAGTTGAGGTACCAGGTAGGAGAGCCCATTAGAACAACTGCCATGAAAATATTTATAGAAAAGACAGAGAGAAGCCATGTTACAGTCATTGGAAAGTGACTGAAGTCAGTGCCTTCTTGGTGAACTTTGACTGTCTTTTGATGATAATTGGTTACACCTGATCCTATTTTCATAGCATATACTCAGTAACCCCTTTTTTCTTAGTGGCATTATTGCCTTGCTTTGAGTAAAATGATTATGATTATATATATAGCTAGGTCAGTTGCTATGAAAGTTGGTTGAGTGTTGTGCTATCTCTGTTACATATCTATAAGTCTATCGTTTGTCCATGACGAGAATATTTCTACTACATATAGTCTAGGAATCCTGCTTTGTATCTAGAGATCCTTGAAAAATTCCAAAGAATCAGCAATATTATTGGTCCTAATCTGGTGACTCAGGTTCAGTCACTTCCCACCACTGTCAAGTAGTTTTTTTTCCTATAAATATTTTCACGGTTATAGTTTGAATGAGTTCTTCACAATAGTACCTAGACTTTATGAATATAAGTACAGTACTAGACTGCCACATCAGTTTACAGTTAAGTTGGCCAGATGTAACTAAGTTCCATGCTAACAGTTTCGTTTTTCACACTTCTTGCTTGTGGAACTCCCTTCCAGCCAATTTTAATGTAAGTTTAAATGCAATGTCAATCACAATGTCCTCCTGATTACTTTTCTTTTGTTCTTCCTCCTTAGTGGTGTTTATGTATTCTAATTCTTCCACAGAAGTGACTTTAATGTTTTAGTGACTTTTTTGGGGTTAATTTGATTACATGTGTGTGCATTCCACTAAATATCTAAGAGATTGTATATCAAGTTTTTGCCTCCACATGACTGACAAGATATACCATATTTGACAAGTAATATTTAGAAAAAAAATTAATCGATATTAGCTATTGTTTTTTCAACATTTTTATTTTGATCTGTACTTAAATCATTTAATCCTGGGATCATCAGGAAACCAGTGTGTAAAATAGAAGTGCTGATAACCTCTACTAAATTGTGATTTGGGCAGAGTTCTTTGAAGAAAACAAGTGCACCTTATATGGTTGAAAATATAAGTCAGCTATATCTGCCATATTTGTACTTGTTTTGGTACTTAACCATCTGCCATATTTGTGATTTGAACTTGTATCTTGCCAGGTTGTCAAAATTCTTTTGTATTTTCCTATGGTTATTATCTTTGAAAAAAAACTAGCAATTCTTTAATTTGATTATAACAGTAAAGAGGCTCAACAAGTATTAAAGTAAAGATGTAATAAGACTTTCAGAAAATCAAGGTTTGATTAAACAAAATATATAGACAATGTCATGAAGAAAACAAAATTAAGTCCACATTCCATTTTGTTAATACTGATTATCCTCATTTTTTTTTTAAATTAAAAAAGTTTAACTGATGTGGATAAATTCTTTATGCAAATCATGCCAAAGATACAACTATCAAAAATAATTTTTTTTAAGTATTTATGCAGTTTAATGAAGAGCCAAACTTTAAAAGTCAACAGATTAATTAAATTACAAAAAAAATAGTGCATTTAAAGTAACAAATTTAATATTTGCATTTTTATTCACAAAAGATTAAACTAATTTTAGAGATGATCTTTTTTTTTATACTGAACGTTTAATGTAAAAAAAAAAAAAGACAAAAATCAAGTTTACCTTTATTACATTGGCAAAATATTTGCCTCCGATGTGATTGTCTGTTTTAATGAAAATCTCCCGCAGCTCACTTTGTCCAATTGGATTGTATTTGGCGTTGAATTTATCAAATCTATGAAATGTATTCCGATCCTAAAAATAAAATATACAAAAATGGAAAGTTAGCAAGATACAGATATTAATAGATACTTTCTCTTAACAGGTGTCTTAAAGTTACTGAATTTCTACTTGTTAAATCATTCAGTCAAATACATTAATATGTGAGCTATATTATTTTGAGGAACAGTGTGAAATATACTTGAATACTACAATTTTCTTATTTAAACAATGGCAGAGTTGCTGTAGGGGTAGTTTTTTATCATTTAAACTCATGCAAGGCTATAAAGCCACTAAGATTCAAAGAATTACTGAGTATTAGAAAACTACTATTAAGTTGAGAGGGCAATAAAAGAACAGGAATTAAAAAGATAGAAGATAACTACTGACATTGCATTTAAATTTTCTGGAGATAAAGTTGACTTGGAAGTCACCAAGTGAGAAATGCAAAAGAAGAAACTGTCAGCATAGAACTTATGGTTACATCTAGTTATTTCAAGGATTTAATGAAACCTTGCCACTAATCTAGTCTCGAATACCATTTCTAAATTAGCTTCCCATAAGGCAAGCAGAGGTGATGGAATCCCCACCATTGTCCTAAAAAAATGTGCTCCTGAACTGGCTCCAGTTCTCTTCAAACTCTACAACTATTGCTTCACTGCTTCCTGCAAGCCCTGAGCTGTAGTTTCTGTCTTTAAGATTTCTGGCGAACCTTCTGACCCCTCTAACTATTGTCCTGTAGGCTTCTTACTAATTTTTTGCGTTGTAGTACAGTGGATATCGGCTCGGAACAAGAAGCCAGGGAGCCGAGTTCGAATTCCAGTTGAATCCATTACACGCAAATACCCTTGGGAAAGGTATTAATCCGTCCCTTCCTTCCAGTTATGGGTTAAATAGCAGGACAGATTGGGTTCTATAGCCTTGGTCGGCAACCAGTCTACTGCAGAAAGCAATGGCAACCTACTGCGGGATAATCTTCTGCCCAGTCAGTCATGTCTCTTTCGAGACATGATCGTCCAAGTGTGTATCACGTATGGCACTTAACTGACTGATTCAAAGCAATAATCAATGCTGAAGGGGTTAAGCATCTTACATGCCATGACCAACAATATAGCTTCTGCTTGACCAAGGCAACCACTGATGTGCTAACAACCATCACTGAATTTTGATATACTACTAAAAACCAACCAAAATATTTTTTCTAGTTTATATCTTTCTTACAACGCATGGAAATTTTGATTTTTTTTTTTCATTTCAAATATCAATTATATTTACCCATAATATGATGAAAAACTCAAGTGGTACCATAAAATATCACACCACCAAATAATTTCATATAGATTCACTTAGATAAACCACACATTAAAGCAGACTGATATCATCAGACCAGAAAAAGATCCCAACTGTAAATCACACATATACTATAAACACACACACACAGTAAAATTAATGACAGCAGCAGCAGACAGCCAGGAATGACCATTCTTTGAAAGGCCAGGAACACACTCGGACAGACACATGCTTCTCTGCCATTCTGAAGATGAGATTTTGATCTCGAAATATTAATGTATAATAAATAGATAATACCCAAAAACTTCTTTACCTTCCTTTATTTTACTCAACGCATTGTGACAGCCCTCAAGACATAACCATATACCTATTATACACAATGCTTCAAGCAAATTACAAAACTTTACTAATTTCATATATATTTTCTAATAAAAACATATAACATGAAATACACATATCTGTGATAAATACATTCTGAAAATGTTGCCAACATGAATTGGTTATTCTTGATTTAAATGGACAGTAAAACCTTACAGTGTATGTGTTTTTTTTATGTTAAGAAATAAGAACTTATGATTCAGATGAATAATTTATAAATACTTTTTCATACTTATTTACACTAGGACTATTGTTCTCATCTTCATTGTTCTTATCCCAATGTTCCGGCCACTTTACCCTTGGGACTTCATCAAGTATATATCAATCTGGAGAATTCTGAACTAACCCCTTTATTTAATCTACAAGGGTAGACTGTTCTTGTACTGCTGTCCATATCTAGGGGAGATAATTCTTCTAGTTTTTATTTTTAGTAATACTTAGTTATTGCTTGCCTGTTTCCACTGAGTTTAGGCACGCACCACACAGACCAGGGATTGAACTCACAAATACTATGTCACCAAATTCACAAATCAATTCTTTAAGTCACTAGACTACTGTTCTATAGGATAATATTCTTTGAAGCCCGTCAGGAAAAATGGATGAAATGTTGTGATAAAAAAAAAAAAACGAAGATTATATTTTAAATGTAAATAGTGTAAATAATAACTATTCAATTCAGAAATTTTTCATATTTGTTTTTGAAAAACTAGATTTATATAAAAATTTAAGAACTACATACATGAAAATTAAACTTTCCTTGTATGTCAATTGAGAAGTGATACAAAAAAGAAATTAAATTTACCGCAATTAATATATTGGCTATGAAATTAAATATGGAAGTTTTTTTGTTACTCATCACCAAAAAAAATAATATCCATAATTTTAAAGTATAAAAGCTTAAAATGGAAAAAAGAAAAGTTTCATTTTCTTTTTGTATTTAAACAGAAACTCTATTTGTAGTGTGTGTTTGAAGGGTCAGATTTTAACAGCAGTTTGATCTGGGGGAATCAAAACATTTCAAGCTTTCTCCTGAACAATCAGATTTGTATACCTTTTCAGTTAAATGCTAGATCAGTCAAGTTGCTAGATTTTTACAATTTGGCATGAAGAAGAGGTTAATGCAGTCAAAAGTTTTAAATAAGAAAAGATTAACAATATAAAACTGATATTTTATGTTTCTTTGTTAGACTCCTCCAACTCTTAAGGCGACAAGTTAAGATTTTCATTTTGGGAATAAAAGATGATAATATTTTGAGGTTTTTTGAAAGGAATCCAAAGTTGGCATTTAGAGGGAGGTTAACATTGAAAGCAATGGTTGCCCTGGACTGGTGATAAGAACGTTGAAGAAAGAAATTCCAGCTATGAGTCATTTCAGGGCAGCTGATGAGAAATGACTTGGTTTTTCTTATTCTGGCAGTGAACTGTACAGTAATTCAAGACAATCCATAGATTGAAGGCAGTGAAAGCAATGTTGCCCTGCCCTGAACTGGCCGACAAGATGTTTTACAAACATCCAACATTGATAGTATACAGAAACTTTAATGGTAGAGGTGATTTTTTTTTTTTTTTTTTTAAATAGAATCTTGCCTGAGGTAAAAAAGAATGAAGAAAGGCAAGTGGATTAAGTGTGAGGTGAAGAAAAAAAGCTACTTACCGCATGGACATCTAACATATCAACATTCAAGTCATAGGTATTAATTCCCAGACTATCAAATACCTGCAAAGAAAGAAAATCAATAAGAATTTCTGAATAAAACTGAAAACTTACGTGATCATGTTTGTTCTCAACCAAGCAGAGAAACAAGAAAATCAAACAAAATTAATAAGCATTAAGAAAGACTAGGTTAATAAAGTTAATATTAGATTTGTTTGCTTTAGAATTTATTTTCATCACATAATAATAATGTTCTCTCGCCAAAAGACAGAACCTTTTCAACCTAAACAATAACAGAAAATAAGCAAGAAGTTATTTTTATAACTAATTTTCATTTTTTTGTTTAGTTTTAATTAAAATTTAAAATAATTATCTCCCCTTTATAAACCAATGCTCATGAACAAATTTAATATTTGTCTATATTTCGGAGATGAGGTATATTAATTATTTGCATTATTGATATCGTTTGAACTGTTGTCCTCATCTTTGTTGCCATACTCAGAACATTTTGGCCATCATACACTCTGACCTTCTTCGGGTGATTCCTCAAGAACACATGGCTCAGTGGATAAAAGCATTGGTTGGATCCAAAAGTGACTTGACCCAAAGAGTTTTGAGTTCAATACCTAGTGACAACAAAGGTGAACAAAAAACACTTAGTTAAGTTAAAGGAAGAAAACTGATACTGAGACAACTGGAAGTGGCATGACATGTGGAACAATCTACCCCAATGAATGAAATAAAGTGTTCAGTTCAAAATTTCAATCACCTGAAGAAGCTTGGAGTGTACAATGGTCAAAATGCTGTGATGAGAACAACAGTCTGAACAATGTAAATAGTGCAAATAAATTTAATTTAAAAAAAAATGTTTGGTTAGATATTATCAACATTAAATCATTTCCCTTTTGAACATCAGGATAAAAGTTTACACGTTTTTCAAAATTATAATTCTCACAAGACTACAAAGAGAATTGCTTTAATATAATAATGATGCATTTCTTCAAGAAAGTACTATGATCTATGCTCTATCCACTAAACTATACCTGCAAGCACATTTTTAAGGACTTTTTTTTTTTTTAACTATATTTTAATCATTGTTGGTCTAACTGTTCGATCTATTAATGTTTATTATGTCCAGCTTAAGAAATGTCATCTTTCTAAAATAAGCTACAATGACCAAATTTAAGACGTGTTTTTGTTTAGAATTCAAAATTTACAATCACCTAATTGTGGTAAATTTAATTTCGTTTTTGTATTTGCAATTGCTGCAGATTAAAAATATCCAAAATCTAGATAAAAATCCCTCACTTATTCCAATTAAGTTTATATTATCTGATAAAAAAAAAATCTTTAACAGAACAAATAATTTCTATTTGTGCAAAATATTTAAATACAAAACTGCCAACATCTTCCAAAGTAACATTTCCAGAAGCAGACTTGGGTATAAATAGATAACATATACAAGCAGAGGCCATGGTAGTAACACTAATTGAGGGACAGAGACAAAATTATACTCAAGACTAAATGCAAAAACAGACTATTTTGTTTTTTTGTTTTTTTTTCCATAGATAACTCTAGGGTTCATATAAAATGTTGGGTAGTACATCTAAAGTGGGGTGACCTGGACCTGTGAGGTGGAGCAGGGTCCCTTTATGATCTTTCTTACATTGAATCATCATCAATAGCATTTTTTCTCGTCTTACCTCAGTTGCTGACCAAGGAATTCATTTGGTTTTATGCCTGATTAAACCAAAAATTAGATTCAGAAATTAAGTTTCTCAACCTTAAAAATGTTGAGAAAAATGCTTCAAAGGCAAAATGGATTTTGTTTTTTTTCTCCCCAAGCATTAATATTTTATGAGTTTATCTGAAATAGAAATAAGGGCAATAATATTTGGGTGAAAACTTCTTTTTAACTGCTTTCTTCTTATTAAAATTCATACTTTTAAAAACATTAAAAGTAGTCTTAAGTTATTTTTTTAATGAGATTTTTTTCATTCCTATTTCAAATAGAGTAAAAATGATATTGAAAATGCCATGATGACTGCTCTTTCCCCATTTCAGGACATGATTTACTGATATTGATGTCTGTAAAATACTGCATCAGTAAAGGTAATTTTTGTTTGTTTTTTTTTTCTTAGCCACAAGGTATATTAATATATTTTTAAAATTTCACATTAATAAAAAAGATATGTTCAAATAAAGAATTACAAAGAAAAAAAGAAAATGACCAAATCACCCCACTCGCCCTTTTCACATTTCTGGTCAACCTATGTGCATAAATGGAAAGATTTGACTTACGGACAAGGAAGCCAATGCCTGCAAGGAATTAAATGACAAGCCAAAAAATGAATAAAATCCTCAAAAATAATTTCATGGTTTCAAAATAGATTTCAATTATCACATGGTGATTATTTCTATAATAACAAGTCTCAGAACATAATAAGATAAATAATTAAAAGAAGCCTATAAGAGTTGTTTGTTTATAGTCCTGTAAACATGTCAGAAATTTTTTCAATTATGGCAAAAAGCTGAAACCAAATAGTTTCTATTTTATTGTCTATAACAGTAAAAGTTTTTGCATGCATTAAAAATTACAATAACAAACATTCTTTTTTTTTTTTGTATTATTTTTAACATGAATCAGCAAAACAAATTTATTATAGTATATGAAAAAGTTGAAGTAAATACAGAATAATATTTAGTGAATAATTTCTTTTTTTTACTAAAAAAATGAAATTTTTTAAATTTCCAGATGAGTTGTTAGTATGAAATAATTACATTAGGATTGTTCTAATTTCTTCTGTTGTTGATCAGATATGGGCTTTTGAGAAAAATAATCTGAATAAAGGTGCTTTCCTTAAAAATATACCCTTGCTTTCTGTGATATCCTTCATGGTTGAGCAGTAAAACATGCCAGATCAAATGGTGGTTTCACCTTACAAAGGGGATTGCAGGTTCAATCCCTGCTGGAGAACACATTTTCTTTACAAAAATTTATTGAATGGATAGGCCGATAAATGCAATACACATCTTTTAATAAATAAAAATGGGGCATATATTTGAAATATGAAATGAACCACTATAATAATGTTTGAAGTAGTAAAAATGGTAGATTAAAAAATAATTCTTCATTGTGTGTGTGTGTGTGTGTGTTAGTTATTTATATTATACTTATATATCTGAATATTGTTGATATTTTAACCAATATATCAATGTATAAGTTTGTGGATATTAATATTATTGCATCCATTTAAACACCATTATATTTATTGTAGAAGCAGTTAATCTAAATGATTGGAAGGATGTGGAGGATTTTAAAATGATTACTGTTAGTAGAAGAAATTTCAAGAATTAAGAATAGTAAAAAATTTAATTATGTGAATTTGACAAGAATTGCAAAGACAACAAAAAAATCATAGAAGTTGCTTATCTAAAATAAGGAAATGATTTTATGATAGTCTCCACACAAGCTTGTATTCTACTTATCAGTTTGGTCTATACTTGTATAAAACAGAGACAGTAGTATTAAGGTATTGTTTACTGGCATATCAACCTTATGGAGACAGATGCATTTAAGAGAGCAAAGAAGAGGCTAAGGTCAAATATAGTTCTTGTGACATTATTTTCTTTAGGAACCTCCACTTTTTGCTATTTTTTTTATATGTGGGGTGGGGGAGGAGGCTATCAGCAGTGTAACAAAACTGACTATAGAAATTTTAACACCTTTGTTTTCTGGTAAAAAAACACATTAACTTGGAAATTCTTGTAAAAATCAAATAATAGTTGAATTTAATAAAACAAATTAATTACTGCCATTACTAGATTAGTTCCAAGGGACATAACTCTCGTGGCTTTAACTAACAGTGTTAAAGTTACCTGCCCTTGAAAAAAAGAATTCTTGTAATTTATAGTAGTATATACTTAAAACGTAAAAAAATAATGTCATTATATGATAAATTTTCCATATAATTTTAAAACTTGGCTTAGCTTGGTAAGAGATTACAAGAATGGGGCACCCAGTAAGGATCGAATTCACAAATTCAACATTATTACACTACGGCAGGGCGTCTAGTTATTTACCATTTACACAGTCTTGCTTATAGTACCTTCTTTTTCTAAGTAGTCACCCATCTAAATACTACAAATGACCATTGCTTCTTAACTTCGGTGTTCTGTTATCTTTCATACAGTTGACGGTGATCGATGAATTAGAATCCATGGGAAATAACTAGGTTAGTGTCAATCAGTTGCTAGAGTTACGCCCCTTAGATTTGTCATTAAAGTTTTAGATTTTTTTAATAAAATACAATTTTAATAGTTGATTATAATATAAAAAAGAAATTTATTTCGTATATTTTCGGGCCTTATATCTGATTAAGCAATTTCAAAATTATTAATTTTGTAAATGTTTTTCTTGTTTACATAAAGCATTAATGCTAGATCTGCTTTTTTATAAATGCTAATTTCCAACATTCAACTTGTAAAAATAATTCAAAAATACAATTTTGCAGACCAAAAAAACACAATGAATTGTCAAAAAGGTGGACATATTTGTGTTTGATTTGTCTAGACAAAAGGTTTTTTAACCTATTTAGCAAGTATGCACCTGGAAGGTATTCCTTTTTTGGTGGGGAAGAGGTCTTACCCCTATGCAGAAGACATGGCCAGTATGTTGTAAACCATGTCAACAGGGCAGTCAAGAAGTGATTTAGATTGAAAATGTAACTATTATTAATTTTTTTTTTTTTTGACAAAAATGATTTCTAAAATTGCTTTTACCTTTTTTCTATAAAAAAAAAAAAAAATCGTCAAATTCTCCATCAAGACTTCAATCTACAACCAAAAAATACAATAAGCCTTTTTATTAATAAAAGAATTGATATCATAATATCTTAATAATTAATCAGTGAACTAAATAAAGAAAGCATTCATTTTAAAAATTTCATTTTATGAAATATCACTTTCCGTTTTTGGAAAATTTTCTGCACAAAGGTAAAAAGGAGTTTAATAAATCTTTAATAAGCTTTTATTACCATCATTGTTAACCACCTGATGAGACAGTTTTTTCAATGTCAAAACAAAATGTACAATTTTGTAGTGGCTACTTACATGTTCTTAAGTAACAGTGAAAAATAAATATTTATTGGTTTATTTTTATATTGGGCCCTGTTTTAAATCAATGTTTTGAATGTTGCAATTTCAATCTTATATATATATATGTTGTTTTTGTATATAATACAGTCTTTGAATCTCAACAGTTCATCACATTTTTCTTAAGAAATATTCAAAGGATGAAATTTTATTGTTCTATTCTTTTCAGGACAAAGCTTTTCAGTGACTACAAAAATAACCTTCTCTTGACAACACTCTTCTCACCATCAACATGAAAATGAAGAGATATTTTTTGCCTTGCATATTGTAACCTTATTTTTATTGATGTATTTTAACAAAAATAAACTTTGCGATATATTTTTCACTCAAGTCATTGTTTTGTTATTGTTGTCTTCCATCATTCATTATCTGTCAGCTAAGTGATAAATTATTAATGCTCTACCTTTGATAACAAGGACTTTTTTGCAAAAATCAGTAAAAAGGGCATTTAAGGCAAGCAAAGCCTTAAATGCCCTTTTTTCAGATTTTCACTGACTGGCAGCATTTCTGGTTTCATACTATCTTTCTTAACACTAATTTCATATACAGTAGGACTTTGCAGTACAAGTTTAATTCAGTATCAGGCCAAGTTTGTATTGAAATTTACTTGTATTACAAAGCAATTTTTCCCATTGAAATAATTAGGTAAAAATGTCTATTTTTAAGGGAACAAATATTGAAAAAATGAGGCCAAAGAGGCACAGTGTGTTGCTCTCAAAGCGACTTGCATCAGGCAGGTAAGTTTCTCTATGGTGGTTAAAGAAGAGCAGTTTTATTTTGGAGTCATTAAAATTTACAAGCCTTTTCCTACCCCAGTTATCCACTGATTGAAGCATTGTCTTAATTTTTCACTCATATTTCTTTTATCTTAATTCCAAATTCATCTTAGTACAAATCATAGATTATTAAGCAAGCAGTGCAGATTGAAAATAAAGAATATGCCTCCAGTAAGATTTGAACTCACAGATTTGAACTCTTAGATGTTTGCCTTTCTGTAGCAGATGTATGGGGTATTGTTATTAATAAAATAAATAAATAAAAATAAGTAAATAACAAGATAGATATTAAATAAAACAGACACAAATAAAATAAAATTTACCCAGCATGCAATAAAAACCTTTCCCGCCTAATTGACCTGAGTAAGACAAACTACATCTGGCAGTAAGGCCTCTAGTCGGGAGATTGGAGCTTTTGTTGTTTCCAGACCCCCTCTAACCTGGAGTGATAGTACCTGTTAGGGTCCCAGTTAGAAAGCCAGACAACAAAGAAACTCTTAAGATTGGGGAAATCTGTGATTTCCCTAAACTAGAACTCAAAGTAGCCTGGTGAGTTCAGCCAAAGCCGAAGTTGGAATTGCAGTTGAGACGAAAGACCACATTGCCTGCTTAAAAAGAACTCAGACTCAAACCCTGTGCCAAACTTAACCAAACCAGCCAAAGTCTTGCATTTCGACTTAAGTTGTGGGTTAGGACAATAAATGTCTACCTGAAAGTAGATAGAATCTGACTGCTGAAATGACCAAGCATTGTACCAAAGAACGAAGATACAAAACTTTGAATTCTATGAAAATATTTTTTTTTACTTCTTGTGATTTTTCTCAAATTGAATCGACCTATTACAGCAATTTCTGAAGGTCACTCAGCTTCACCCATCTTATGCTCAACCTAATCACAATGGTAAGGAGTAAAATAGGGTTTAGATTGAAGAGATCGAGTTATTGATCCAGCCACAGGAATTGGGTAATTTGAAGATTGAACAGAGGGTAAACGTCATACCCGCACCAATATTTATTTTGTAGAAAATGAGTAAAAGTAAAATACTGGGAGGTAGGGAGTTATAGTAAAATCATTGGGTAGAGATGAAAAAAAATGTTTACATATATATTGGGCTCAAATGTAAAAATTCAACCATGATTATTATTAATCTTCCAATTTTTTTCCCCTACCACCAAATTGCTCTTAAAGAATATGCTGAATGCATCTCCTGCAATGGAGTAGGACACCCCACTCCAAAAAAAAATGGAGCCACTCATCAAGTAAGTACTTACAGACACAAATGTAAATGGTTAATATTTACTTATTTCCAAACCAAGTAAGCACTTATAGATTCAAATATAATAAAAAGAAAATAAAAAAATAAAACAACTGATTTTGGCATTAAATAAGCCAGCATAGATTAACATGTAAAATTGGTCAACTTCAACACCACTACTGCTAGAACTGTGTTACTCTATCTGTAAATATTAGAATGACAATTTTACTAGTGATAGAAACAATTGTAGATATTTTGCTAAGTTTAGTCTGGTACACAGTTGGAAAAGGAAGATTATGTTGTTCCAATATTTTAGTCTGAGGGATCCTGCTTGCCTGTGTTTAAAATCAACTTTGACCTCTGACTTTATATTACTTATCATGAATACTAGTGGAAAAAAAAAATCAAACCTCTTTTCAACCACTTAAGAAAGGACTGAAAAATGCATATTATGCCTGTAAAAAAGCCAATTCTGTTAATCCATTTTATGTGCTTGGAGAATAAATGACACACATGGTTGATGCAATCCCAGTGCACTATATTCACCAGGTCATTGAGAATGCAAAGTACATAAAATATATAAGATCTCTGGGTGACAACTTACATCCAGACCACACAACCGGTTCTTGAGCAACTAAAAACAGTGGCAGGATACATTTTGGACAGACCTCACACACACATTTCATATATATTATATATAGTGTGTTTGTAAAATTTCAGATATAACTAAAAATATATCTGTAAAAGGACAATATTACATACTATATATTATACAAGATTGCATTGTCTCTCTCTCTCTGTATAAATATATATATATATATATATATATATATATATATATAAAAACAGTTATTTTTTATTGTGTGAATTTGCAGTTACATTTACTTACCTCTTTCAACTTCATCATCTTTCCATTCTTGTTGCGGTAGACAATTTCATCCGAATTAATTTTCATCTGTTTTTTAATGAATCGCAGCAGATGCTTTTGATTCATGCACGAAGATGCATGAATATGTGTGTCTACCTGCAATCACAATGCAACAGTTAAAAAAAAAAATCAAAAACAAAAATTTTGAAAATACATCCAATTCATGAAAGAAAGACAGAGTCCAAAAAATATGAAAAATATTACTAAGGTAGTCCTATTCAGGTGAGATCAAACTCAAGGTTTTACATCCAAAATAATAAGAGAATTTGAACAAAGTGATCAATTTCTTCATCTGTGAAGAAACCCAACATTTCTTCCCCCACCCATCCCACCAGATATTTCACACAACTGTCAAAAATCACTCCACCAAGTGTAACATTTCAAATGTAATATTGTTCATTCACCTCAACTCTGACAAATTAATGTTGGCCATGAGGGTGCTTTAGAAATGAACATTTGAATCTTCTTCATGCAAAAGGTAGATAGGTTTTCCTATCATCCAGTTCACACTCCTCTTTGCTCTTTTGTAGAGGTTCATCCTTTGTTTTCTGTTTGGAACTGGGTTTACAGTCACTTCTAAAGTCTGTTTCAGTTCTATACTGGTAACATCTCTGCCTAAACTCTGAAATTTTATTTGCTAATTAAATCTTGACCATTTCAAGTCTAGAATTAACTATATTTCCTGCTATCACAACTCCACACAGTAACCCTCTACCTTGAGTTGCCCTTGGGCCTTGTATTGGGTGAACATTAGTAAAAAAAAAAAAAAAATGGGGACTAATTTTTCCATCACGAGTTGGGGTATTTATACAACTTCCTGTTGTCCAGTTGTTTTGCATGTGTATATCTTAAATTCAACTGGTTTCACTTTCTGTTTATGTTGAGGCAGCCATAGACATCCTTTGAGGTCCAATTATGTACTTGGTGGCTAAAAGGTTAACTTCTCGGTGAACCTACTAATCAAGGGGTCAGCAACATTTTGCTAACCATGTGCTGACTTAGGGTTTTAAAAACATTCAATGTGCCATCAGCATATGTATTTTTATACAAGGTCAATATACCTGTTCCACAATATATCTAAATCTAAATCTATCTAAACTTATTTATAAATAGAACTTTGTGTGTGTGTGTGTGTGTGTGTGTGTGTCTGTCCGTTACCTATAGACTCCGAAATGGCAGAACCAATTTTCTTGAAAATTTACACAGTTGTACTATAAGCATCTGCAAGTGTTCTTAGCTAGGTTTTGTGTCAAGGTACTCTCGATAAATATCAAAAATCGATAATAAAAAAAAATTGGGTTATAGAAGGAGTGGTCTGATTATAATCAAATTTGATACACTCATAGACAAAGACATAAGAAATGATATTCAGAAGTTTCAAGGTTGCAGTTTTTACAATAGTGCAGAAAATCGATAATATATATATAAAAGGCAAGCTATTTGTGTGTGTGTCTGTTTATCTGCCTGTCTGTATTTTTTCAGCCCTTTTTTAGTTTTTGCTTCAGGTTTGGCTCTAGGTAGGTATAATTGTAGTTCTTAGTCTCAGCCATGATACCATTTACTCAGAGGACTTATTTAGCCTTCAAAATTCAGTTTACAATGAAAAACTTATTTGATATAGATACCAGGAAATCAAAATTTGACTTACATCCATTCATTTTTCTTTCAGTCTACGGTTTCGCTTTAACTGGAAACAACTACTGCTTTTTAGCCTTTTATGCCAATGTCCAAAGAGTCTGAGCTCCAGGACCATGGATTAGTTTTAAAGCTTTCATTACACCCAAGCAACACTGGGCTATACTGCTAGTCATATATAGTAATGTATACAATAATATGTAAACCACATTAATAGCTTTTTTTAAGTTTTTTTATTAATGGGAGCGTTGCCCTAACTTGGTTTTAGTCAATTGCTCAATATTGACAACATACTTTATTACTTTGAGTTTTATACAATTTTCTAAATGTTCAGGTGTTAGGCAACTTCATTGTGGACATAACACTGCTTTCATGTAAGAGAAAATTTGCTCTTGAGAATAAGTTGAAGCCAAAAGAACAACAAAAGCAATTTTATTCAAACAGATGAAACATCTCAGAAGTGTTGTCCAGCAGTTGAGAATAACAGCAGACCTTTCTAAATTTTTGTCTTCCAGAGACTTACTTAGTTCAACAAATCATGCCACTGGAAATTACTGTACTAATCCATCTAGCTCTTTTAACATTTTGGTGCAACATTGTGTACATAGTGTACTTTGGTATTTCTTAGAATAATCCTGTATATATTGAATTATTATAGATAAACTACTTTTAAAACCATCATGGACAAACTGTGACCTTTTAGGCTTTCTGACTAGCATGCCTAATTTAATGAGGAAAATAACGTTTACTAAAATTTTGTTTTCTTTGTTTTGTTTTCACTTATATTCTCTCTGATATATATATAACCTCATACATAAACAAAGATTAAGTACAATGTTTCTTAAATTTTTTACTTTTCATTGAAGGTAATGCTTTCCTCATTTTAAACCATTGGTGATTTTTCACTAAGAAAGATCATACATGTAAACATCTTTTGATTTAGAAAAGGCAAACATTCATATTTTTTCCCCCCCTGAAAAAGAAATATATTTTTCATTTAAGAAAAAATTTTTTTTTATTTTCAAATGAATAAATTAGAAACAAGTTACATGTAGTGGTGTGTGTTAATCACACTGTCATCAGTTATGGCATTTGACCAAGACTTCAAACTTTTTTTAATTGTAGAAAAACCTTTGCTTGAGAGAAAAAACACACAATTTTCTCCACTTAAACACATGCTTGTATGTAAGGTCTCTTGTAGCGAAAAAGTATCCTTAATAAAAATTTACCTTGAATCCTTTTAGCAGTGCAGTCAAATTTATGATGAGCTAAAGGTTTATGACTGACATTAGATTTTTTCAAACCTCCAGTTTCCTAGCATGAATCACATAAAATAGCAGAGAATAAAGTGAAGGATTAGAAAGAGAAAAAGTCCCAACTAGAAAAAAAAAAACACATTGCTGGAAACGTATTTGTATTTCTGAAATTTATTTACTGATAGCTGACAGTTACAAGTCCCACAAATATAAAAGGAAAAAGAAGGATATGGAAGGGCGTTTTCATTTAACCCATAATTAGGGCAATTAGTTAGAAGATGAGATTTCTTGGTTTTAAAAAAGAAAGTTTTTTTCCTCTCACTGACTAGTAGTTAGAAAAATTTTCCTACTGGGAATGAACAAGAAAAGTAGAGACTATAAGCATTGTGTTATTTAATATTCCGAAAAAAAATTTTTCCCTGATGAAAAGACAATTTGAATTTTATTAAGAACAGGCAAAAACATTGCGACTTTCATTTATTGACCTGAAGACAGCTGTGGAGACTAACACGGAAACACAGAAACACAAATAGCTCTGTGGAAACACAAAAACACAAATAGCTCTGCCCACTAAAGGACAATGAGTATCATTGCTAAACATTTTGAATCATGTACAACAAGCAATAAAAACCTTATTTACTGTCAAATTTTTGTTTCTTTTACTGAAGTTATTTTGCATATTTAGTTTTCTGAAAGTCCTTATTTGGTGACGGACAATAGAAATAAAAAAGAACAAAAATGAAACAAATTTCTGTTTGTTCTTACCTTTCTAATGTTATAAAAATCTCTGTGAGGAACTTCCTTTTGAGCAGCTGACTCTTTCAACTCATTCAACAGAACATGCAATTGGTATTTGTATGACAAATAGCAAAGACGCTGGTAACAGAACGATTTCCTGAAAGAATTTGGAAGAAATATTAAATACTGTGTCCTTTAAGAAAAGTGGGGAAGAGTTACTATTATTTCTATTTCTTCATTTATATCAGTGCTACTGGTACCATGTAAACCACTACTATCTGCTGCATAATTCCGTCATCAGTGACTAAAACTGGTTCCCCCAACAGACTTTGTTCATGAGGAGGGTTGCAAAGACATTCAGCAGGATTAAAACCAAGACTTGTCAAAGAAGCAAATAAATCTTCTTGTAGGGGCCAACAGCCATCTAGCACAATGGGGGTAGACTAGTACCTGTAGCTATGTATGCCACCAGGTTGGTGATGACTCAAAATCACTGGGTGGAGAGCTTCATGAACGGAAGTCAACAGCCAAAGTGGACGGTTCTGTCAATGGAATCAACATGACCAAGGTGAGCCTTCAAATTGGAGGAAATTGGCTGTAGCTTGATTTGAAGAGAGATGGGATCCACTAGGTCTCCTTCCCCAAGACATGCTATGCATAAATGAATAGCTCTCTGGCTTTAAATCCCAGTATGAGGACATGTTTTGTGGTGGGTGTAATGGATATCAGCTGAGAATAAGAAATCAGAAATCCAAGTTCAAACTCCAGTCAAGTTTGTTGCATTCACTTACACACAAATACCCTTGGAAAAGTTATTAACCCAACTCTTCCCCATCCAGCTATGAGTAGAATAGCAGGACCGATTGGGTTCTATAGCCTTGGTTAGGAATCAGTCTACTGCAGAATGTAATGACAACCTACTGCAGAAAAATCTTCTACCCAGTCTCTTTCAAGACATGATCATCCACATGTGTATCATGTACAGCAATTAACTGACTGATAAGAAGTGAACTGGTTTGGTGCTCATTTGTACCGTGACCATATAACCACACCCAGTCAAAGGACTGGTGTTGGTGATGATGGCATTCATTAGAAAAGAACTTTTTTTTAAATGATTTTTAACTCTTTAAATCTTCATAATGCCAACTCTTTATTATTTCTCCAATTATAAATTTAAAGTAAAATTACCATATTTGTCTATTTTTGAAAGTCTAGCACAACTAAATTTTGAATTTCACTGTTTGTGACTTTAGGGGCTACTTTTACAAATAAGCTGAACTAACATGTTACTAATGCCCAAATAAAGAAATTTGACCAATGTCTATCTGAAAGGTGAAAAATATTTGAAAGAGAGAAATGAGGTCTGATTAATTCTGAGGGAAGACAAAAGGACCTGAGCAAAATCTCTTTTCTGGCTTTTCTTGCTTTCACTAACATGGCTAACTGATTAATCTTTATATCATCAAGGATAAAATCACATAATTATAAATATACATAAATCATGGGACCAGATTATATACTTTACTTTCATTTAACTAAGTATAAAATTAATGTAATAACCAAAATTCAAACTGTTTGCCATTTTCATATTTGTTATCTCACCATGCATCTCCCTTGTATAAAGGCACAATGAATATAAGGGAGTGAGAAGGAGAAAGGAAAGGTCAACTCACAGTGGTCCGTCACTGATGAGGGTGTACATGATGTTCTGGTCATTAAGGAAAGTGGTAAGGTCAGGGTATTTCCAGTCAAATGGTTTGTTTTGTTCCATGCCAGTTTTGTCTCTGTAAACCCTCATAACACCATGAACCATCCTGTATTCACAGTTGACACTGCCAGGCAATGGACAGTTAAATGGGTCCCCATAAGTCCTTGGAGGGTGGATAGGGTGATCTAGACAAGAGATGGGAAAAAAAAAAAAAAAACAACACACAGATTAGATCCAGAAAAAGGAAAATAAAAACAATTTAAAAAAATGTTATCACAAAGTATAAAGAGTTTATTTCTTTTCTTCCTGACTTGATATTTGGAACTTGTTGCAGTTTTCATTGTGACCTGCCACAGCCTTCACCATGCTCTTCTTTGTTGCAGTCTTTGCTAGGGTCTAATCAGACCTGCTGCCACTTTCACTGTGTTCTACTGACACTTTCTATGGGTTTACTATGTTTTACTGAGACCAGCTGTGATCATTACCATGTTCTGCTGAGACCTGCTACCACCTTTACCATGTTCTGCTCAAACCTGATGTGGCCTCTATCATGCTCTGCTGAGACTGGATCTCTACACAGACATAAATATTGATAAAATAATCAGGCATAATCAGTAAAAAAAAAAATCAAGTTGTTGAGTGAATGAACTCAAAATAAATTTCATAAAACAGAGAATAAAAAGTTTGTACTTCATAACAATATTCTTTCTAAAAGATCCACAACAATTGGATTCTTATTCTTGTAGAATTCCTTGAATAATTATTTATTCTGGCTTTTGAATTGAGAAGACAACTGCTTAAGCTTCTAATCCTAAAATCTGAACATAGAAGGTTCAAGTATTTTAATTGGTAAGAGCATTTTTATAACTTCAAATTGATTGTCTTGTATCATATATTAAAAAAAAAAAAAAAAAGTAAAAAAAAAAAAAAAAAGTAAATAAAAAAATAATTGGGGCCAGATATGTCTCTCTTTTAACAATGTTTTGCTATTTTCTATTTTAAATATGAAAATCAAAAGATAGATTTTGAGCATTATGAATTTTACAAGTATATAGATTTACTGATCACAGTAGAAAAAATAACATCTATCAAGATAATAACTAAAAAACATTTTAACTGATCAAATAAAATTATTAAAAAAGTGAACAATTAATATGTATTAAAGCAGAATATATCGAAAAGAGATTTACTGCCTTATATAAGATGAATAAGCTCTTATAAAGAGATTATTTAAAATACTTGTTTCAAATATTTACAACCAAAAAAGAAAAGTAAATATTTTAAAGTTTATGTGGCAAATGTACATTGGTAAGACACAAAAGAAACCGCTGACTGCTGATTGCATACGGACATATCTGTCAACACTAGTTACATCCAGGTTTTCTCCACTAACAGCAGGACAGCTTGGTATGTCTACATACAGACCTCTCTGCAACTGGTCAACATCTGAGTTTTTGTAAGATGTTTAATGCCAATAAAAGCAACAGAAAAACCAGCAGTTGGAAAGACACAGTGTCTTATAAAGTTGGTTAGGCATTTTGTTCCTAAAGTTGCTGTGGTTTCCGAGTTACCTGTCTCTTTTTCCTCTCTAGCTATTACGCCTATAGTTTCTAGAAGAGCAATCAGTTAGATATTTCCCCCCACCCTTAACACAATCTTGTCATACATTACATTTTATTATTAAATGAAAAACTGTCAATTATTAATGTTTTGCTTTTATTTCTGTCATGCTAATGTCAATTGCTTTCTATCACAACTACTCAAACAGGTATCAGCTTTTTTTTTACTTAATGTAGGAGTTCAAATCTTACTAAAAAGCTATGCTTTATTTCAAATCCATACTGCTTACTTGTGGCTATAAAATTATTAGCTGAGTAATACAAGTAAAAATATTCATGGGTTTGGATCAATTCTAAATGACTCAATCCCAAATTACATAATCCTGAATGAGAAAAGCCACAAATTTTAATTCCTGAAAAATCAAATTCTTGAAAATATAATTCAAGAAAAACAAATTCTTTTAATAGATATTTAGTTTTAAAAAAAAAAGGATTTATTTATTTTAAACATTTACTTAAATTTAAAAAGACAATCCACCTTATAAAAAAAAGTGTAAAATTTTATGATCACAAATTATATTTTGAATTCTAACTACTGACCCTGAACATATAATCAACCAGAGTGCATATTAATTACTAATTTGACTTTTCTACTATACTTATTTTGCCTTTATTTTTGCTGATAAATGCAGTTCTTGGCATTTTGATTTCCAGGATTTTAATCTTTTAGGATTGAAGTTTAAAGTTTCAAAATTCATTTGAAATGTTTTGGATTGTGTATTTTAAGATTATGAATGGCATTTAACAATAACGCTTATTTTGTATTAAAAAAATTATTCAAATAAATTAATTGGATTTTTTTAAAATGTTAAATAGCTTTATTTACCCAGTTTTTAGGTAATATTTGATTTTTGATCACTTAAATATCTAAGCATCAAATCTACAACATATTTTTTTAATCTTGAATAAATAATAAAATCTTGTGAAGAAAAAAAAAACAATGCTTTTGATTGATCCTATTTAAAAATAATTATGAAAATGCAATTTTTTAGGTTTTATGTAAAAGAAAGTATCTTATTTTAAGACAATGTTCAAGTTACTTTAAATAATACCATATTGTAAAAAGGACTGTTTTTATTTAAAATTTAATGCCAATATCAAAAACAAATAAAATAAAAGTTTGCAGCAAAAGTTGTTTCAAATTTGTACAGAAACATTACAACTTAAATAAAACCCATAGAAATTAATTCTATTTTAAGCAATTATCGAAATTTATATGGTTGAATCCTGAGGTCTTGTAGTAGAAATGTCTTTGTGATCTTTAAAAAGACTTCAATATTTACTTATTTTTCTATAGTTTGCCAGTAAAAGGGAATTTTAATTTTCCATTCTTTAAGTGAAGCTGAAGCTTCTAAGATTTTGATCAGCAATTTAATAATTCAGTGATCTGAAAATATAAAAAAAAAGAAAAAAGTAATTGTGTTTATTATTGTTATTTTGATTGCAAAATTTCAACCCGTTTGCTTAACTTATTTTTTTTTTTTTAATTGTGTGTTGTAATTTGTGTTTTTGAAAACATTATAGAGTAGGGATTCTCAACCAGGTGGGGAGAAGGGACAAATTTTTTACTTTTTCATGTCAAACACTCTTTTTCCAGATTGTTGTTCATCTGTAACAAGGCAAAAAAGAAGAATATTACACACTATTTACAATGTTCGGACTATCATCCTTATCAGAATAAATTCAATTTAAATACCCTGACCTTTTATTAAACATTCCATTGACTGAGTTATAATACCCTGGCATTGTATTGACATTTTCATTTACTGAATTACAACACCCTGGCATTGTACTGACCTTTTTGCTTATTAAAGTATGCTTCAGTTTATTTAATAATCAGTTATGAATTAAAAGAAATTACTGTACATGGATTCAAGTTTAAAACTCCATCAGTATTTTCTATTAAATTTGTAAAACTCCTATATAAAGATAATCCATGTAAATATATATGTAGTAACTAGCAGTATAGCCCGACATTGCTTGGGTGTAATGAAAGCTTTAAAACTAATCCCTGGTCCTGGAGCTCAGACTCAGCCTAAAGAATATTTGTGTGAAGTTTAGTAAGAATTGGATAAAAATTGTGGATTTGTATAAAGGACATACAGACAGATAAACAGATATACACACAAACATCTTGCCTTTATATATATATATATATATATATATATATATATATATATATATAATCGATTTTCTGCACTATTGTAAGAACTGCAACCTTGAAACTTTTGAATATCGTTTCTTATGACTTTGTGAGTGCATCAAATTTGATTAAAATGGGATCACTACTTCTATAACCCGATTTTTTCGATTATCAATTTTTGATATTTATCGGGATACCTCGACACAAAACCTAGCTAAGAACACTCACAGACGCTTATAGTACAACTGTGTAAATTTTCAAGAAAATCGGTTCAGCCGTTTTGGAGTCTATAGGTAACAGACACACACACAAAGTTCCATTTATAAATAAGTTTAGATATGGAAAAGATTGAAAATTTTCAGTCAGTCAGTTATGTGCCATACGTGATACACGTTTGGGCGATCATGTCTCCAAAGAGACATGACCGACTGGGCAGAAGATTATCCCGCAGTAGGTTGCCATTGCTTTCTGCGGTAGACTGGTTACCGACCAAGGCTATAGAACCTAATCCGTCCTGTTATTTAACCCATAACTGGAAGGAAGAGACGGATTAATACCTTTCCCAAGGGTATTTGCATGTAAGTGAATGCAATGAATTCAGCTGGAATTCGAACTCGACTCCCCAATTTCTCGTTCCAAGCCGATATCCAATGCACCACAATGTAAACATCCTCGCACAACACACATTTTCAGTAATATATTCATATTATTTGGTATGCATGTTTAGAGTCAGACAATCTTGGAAAGGAGGGAATGACATTCTGACTTATGATGAAAAGGGTGTATGGGGCAAAAAAGGTGGAGAATCACTGTTCTAGAGTCTTCAAATAAAAGTGCTTATTTAAATTCAAATGGATATTAAGTTTAAGTCTGATGGATCTTCTTCCCAGCCTCACATACCAAAAATAATATCACTGAATTATTCTGAGAGCATAATGTTCTCACTTTAACTGAAATGAAGAATAATCTTTTAGTAATGTAGTAAAGCCTACATATACACACTTTAGAAAGTATCAATGAACTACATAGCACCACTAAATTGAAAAATGTAGTCAGTCATTAATACCAACTATTTTCATTCTGTGAGTAAATACACAGTAATTATTAATCTTTTAGTAATGTAGTAAAGCCTACATATACACACTTTAGAAAGTATCAATGAACTACATAGCACCACTAAATTGAAAAATGTAGTCAGTCATTAATACCAACTATTTTCATTCTGTGAGTAAATACACAGTAATTATTAATCTTTTAGTAATGTAGTAAAGCCTACATATACACACTTTAGAAAGTATCAATGAACTACATAGCACCACTAAATTGAAAAATGTAGTCAGTCATTAATACCAACTATTTTCATTCTGTGAGTAAATACACAGTAATTATTAATTACCTTATCAAACATTCAAATTCTGTTTTGCCTCCAAATTACCGAAAGCATTAAATGCACAAAGATCACACCAAAAGTAACGCCTCCTATTAAGTTGGCCCACGACATCAGAAACAGATGTTGGTGATATAGCTTTAGAGATTGAACTTTCTCACCAATAATTAACTGACAAATAGCCCAGGGGATAAAAACAGTGATAATTCAGGGACTTGACCAGATGAGTTTTGAGTTTAGCAGAGGTGAACAAAAACTTGGAAAATTGAGTTAAAAGGGAGATAACTGATACTGAAATATCTGGAAGAGGCATGGCATGTGGAACTAGAACAATCTACCCAAGTGGACAAAATATAAGCTTCAGTTCAAAATTCCAATCACCTGAAGAAGGCCGGTGTGTACAATTGTTGAAACGTAAATATGGCCACAAAGATGAGGATAACTGTCTGAACATTGTAAATAGTGTAATATAATTCTTATGTTTAGTTTTCTTTTTTTGCCTTGTTACAAATGAACAACGGTCTGGAAAAAGAGTGTCTGACATGAAAGTGCATATAAAGCAGAGTTCTTTAATGCTCAAAAAAAAAAAAAATTGCATCTAGTGATTTGCTGAATGTTTACAGAAACCAAATGATGAAGTAAAATATGTTTCTAATCTAGAGTGTTAACAGCAGTGGGTGTGACAAGTCATATTTGGGTTGATGCATTACTACATGGATAACATTTTCATTGAGTTGAAAAAGTGGGAAAATAGATTTTGTGGCTGAAAACTTGCTCTATTCAATCGTGCTCCATTTTATCAGTTGTAGTTTCCATAGAAATAAATAGAAGGCATTACTTTCGGAGCATCACTCATATAATATAAAATCTTACTAAGTAAATTACCTTTAGAAAGTTAAACGTTGATAAATAAAATTATTATTGGTTAAAATCAGAATTAGTTAAAAATAAAATTTTTAAAAAAATGATAATAATAATAGAAAAATTTGGTTAAAATTCACTTTTCATTTAAATTTGAGATTTATTATGTTCAATATTCAAATATGACATATTCCAAAGAGTAACAAAATAAAGATCCTTAGGCACGATATACAAGGAAACTGGAGCAAAATTTTAACTTTTTTTTTTTTTTTTTAATGATCTAGATAATTTAGATCATAAACTAAATTTAGGGTTTTTTTCAGTTAAGGAGAAAGTGGACGGCATTTGCTTAGGGTAGGAACAAAATTTAATAAATAAAAGAAAAGAAAAATACAGATTATGGTTGCGCATGCGTGCATGCGAAAAAATACAGCAATCAAATCAAGAAATCCAAACAAATCAACAGACTTAAAAAAAAAAAAATTAACCTCAACTGGAAAAATATGATATAAAGGGAGGTAATTAAAACACTACTATATTTTTAAGGACTAGATCTGAATTTTAAGATTCAGTAATAATCATTATTAAAACTACCTAAAGTTAGAAAATAAATGTAAATTCAAAAACTTTATTATCAATTTATGCAGGATTAAGTTACTATTTTTAATATCTTTATCTTGTGAGAAAAAATATTATAACTACATAAATCATTTAAAATGATAATTGTAATTTAAAATTATAAATTTATAGTGATGACAATTATTGGTAAGACTTCTAATTCTCTCAGTGAAGGTTGAATAAGTCTGGTAAGAAGACACATCCTTGTCTTACACTTTTATTTTTGTGCATTTATTAAATTCATTTTCTGTCTATGTGCAGGTGGTTTGCTCCTAGTATAAGTTCTGTATTATTCTAATATCCTTCCCAAATATGTCAAGACTAACTAGTAATACTAACAGTTCTTTGTGATGTATTTTACCAAATGCTTTTATATAATCTATAAAACATAGGTATACATCTTTTTGCATTAATATTGCTGTTTCAGATATCATTCTGAGCATAAATACTGCATTCCTCACCCCAGTGTCTTTAATGAAACTGTACTGGTTTTATCCTATTTTCGCCTAATTCTGTTGCACTCTATTCATCAGAATTCAGATGATAAGTTTTTATATGTGGCTCATTAAGCTGATTGTCCGATAGAGTTTGGATTTGTTTGCACTTGGTTTCTTAAGCAGTGCTATGAAAATTGATCTACTTAGGTCTTCCAGTATATCACCACTGTTGTATATTTCACTTATTATGTTTGTAATTTTATCAATGCTGAAATCATCTAAGGCTGCCAACATCTCTCTTACAATTCCATCTGGTTCCGCTGCTTTCAATTTGGCAAGTGATGATTTCACTTCAGACTTGAATATATCTGGTTCTCTGATATTTCTGTGTATTGTAGCTTTTCCTCTTTTAATGTGGAAGAGTTTCCCCCCGATGTATTCATTCCATCCCTAGAGTATTTTTTCTTTCTCTAATATCAGTATTCGGTTCTTTTATAAATCCTGTTGATGAGCATGTCTTTTGTTCTATTAGTTCTCTTATGTTTTTTATGTATATCTGCTTTAGCTATAATACTCATTCAATCTATTTCTGAACACTTTTCATTGAGCCACCCTCTATTACTTGCCTGATTTTTTTGTGCAATGTTCTATATTCTGTGTCACAACTTGGCATTAGTTACTGTTTCCTTTTCATCATGTCAAGAATTTCATCTGCTTTCCATTCTTTTTTATTTTTTGTCCAGTTTTCATTGGGATTTCATTGGCTGATTTTTAAAAAAAATCTCTTAATGTGTCCCACTTCGAATTTCCATTCTCATTTAGTTCATTGTATCTGCATTTAATGCTGTCTGTATACTTCAAAAGTTTGTCATTACAATTTGGGGGCTGCCTTGGAGCTCTTGAATTTCTGTAGTTTCCCTCTAAGGTTTACTAGAATGTGGTTGCTTCTGCAATTGGCACTTGAGTATGTTTTGCAGTGTAAAACTGCATTGAATCTGTTAATTATTATGTCATCAATCTGGCTCTTCATTTCACCTTCTGGGCTTCTGCATGTCATTTGTCTTGGGTCCTCATGAAATCAGGTGTTAGCTACTACCTGATTGTTCACCATATACTATTGAACCCATTTTCTCCATATTCATTACAAGTTTCATTACAAGTTTCTAGCTCAAATTTGCCAAATATTTCACTATCTCTATCTCTAATTTGACTTTCAGATCTCCCATAATGATTGTAAGGTCCTATGGTTTGCATTGACATTGTCTAACATACAGTAAAACTTTTTTTTTCTTCTGTACTTTGTGCTTTCAGTGCATATACAACTACAATGGATATGTTAAAGGGCTTCCCTTTCAACTTAACTACAAGAATTCTATCAGATATTTGAATGCATCTCAGATCACATTTCTTTCTGGCTTGGATTAATATGAGTCCTACTCTCCTCTCATTTTTCACTCCATATATATATATATATATATATATATATATATATATACACAGGGTGCGATGAATAAATTGTCATCTAAATTATACAAAAAATGAAAATAACACTGACACCTTATTTTAACAGATATATTTAGCAAAATTACATAAAAATATCTCCAAATACTAAAGAGTAAATTTATTCAATAAAATCACCATTGGCTTTAACCTCAGCCTCCAGACAACTTCTGAATCTCCTGTATCTTTTCTGAACAGTCTCCTAGTTTATGTTGGTGAATGCTGCCTTAATCCTTGCCTTCAGTTCATCTTCGGTCTTACAAGGAGTTTTGTTAGTCTCTCACTCAACTGCACCCAACACATTCTCAAGGAAGTGCAGTCTGGGGTGTTAGGTGGTTAGATGTAAGAGGAGATGTGGTTGCAGAAATTGTCTGACAGCCACAATTGATTTCCCCTGCTTGTGTGGCATGCTGCAGAATCCTGTTGCTAGACAGAGTTTGTTTATGACCCAGGGTAGCACTAACTTCTAAAGACACTCAATGTAGGCTTCCATGTTGAATCTGAGGCCCTGTAGGAAGATGAATGGAGGTATAATATCACCATCAATAGAGATCACTTCAAAGATCTTCATAATCACTATTAGACTCATCCAACTCTTCCCAAAACCTCGGCATTGTTTTGAGATTAACATCCAAACACTCTGAAAAATGTAGTACAGCATGCCATTTCCAAATTCCTGGTGGAATGAATTGTGTCATGATGCTCTTTTTCTCACAGACAGTGCCCAACTGACCCTACTATACTGTGCAGTTGACAAATTAGAAAACAAACAACATGAATGCACAAAATTAAAATGTAAAATGGCGACAATTTACCCATCGCACCCTATATGATCCTGTTTTTTGTCAATGCCTAAAATATCAGCATTTAACCTGTTCATTTCTTGCTTTATATTCTCTCACTGGCAACATTGATTTAGCATTCTGATGTTCCATGTTCCTAAAACTAAAAGAAAAAAAAAATAGTCTTTTTTAAGTAGGAGATATATTTGGCAAAATAATTGGTCTCAGACTAATCTCAGAATATGGTGTTAATTCAACCTGTTGAGCCTCTCTGGCTCTCCAGAGGTATTTTATTATATAGTTAAGAAAGAAATATCTGAAATAAAATTTTAATTTAGAATTTTGAAATAAAATTCTGATGAACTTTTTTTTATTATTAAGAATTTACTTACAGCTGCATCAGCAGCATCTATTAAAGTTGATGCCAAGTCCATTTAAGATTCATCTCTTTAGACTATCCTAAATATCTATAAGTCTACCATTTGTCCATGCTCAGAATATTGCTGCCACATATGGTCTGGTGCCCCTGCTATTTACCTTGAGCTCTTTGATAAAATCCAAAGAAGAATCAGCAATATTATTTGTCCTGATCTAGCAGCTCAGTTTCAGTCACTTAGCTATCACAGTAAGGTTGCTTCTCTGCAACATTTTTAATAAATACTTTCATGGTAATTGTTGGCTGCGCTCTTTGCTTTGGTACCTAGACATTATGAATTTAAGCACTGTACTAGACTGGCATCAAGATCTCATTAACTTACAGATGAGCTGGCTGGATGTAACTGTAAGTTCTATGCTAATAATTTCTTTTCCAAGTACTTCTCACTTGTGGAACTCCCTTCCGGCTCCATGCTTTCCAGCCAACTTTAATGTGCAAAAATTTAAATGTAATAACAGTCGCTATCTAGTGTTCTCTTGATTACCTTTTCTCCTTCCACTCATTAATGTTTCAGTTTGTAATTCTTCCACAGCCTGTAATTCATTGCGTTTTAGTGGTTTGTTTGGGGCGATACCAATTAAAAAATAAAATTAAATACACATTTAAATAAGGGAAACTACTCTAAAAATAGCATTTTCCTTAAGTTATTTCTTTTGAGAAATCAGAATAGTGAGCAGAAGTGCAGACCCACACACTATTAAGTTACAAAATTAAACTGGAAATTCCTTTATTTCTCTAAATTAGAAAATTTTTAATGACATGCCATCTTTGCTATATTGCAGTAGCAAGCACAAAATGATAAAGAAATGTTGATAGATGAAAATTATCTTGCATTTTTGTGGCATTAATGCCTTGCTTGGTGGGTGATGCTGATTAAAAAGAACATAATCCCACTTTTACAAAAAGTGTGAAAACAATTTGGTTGTAATTGATGGATTTGTTTTACATCCGAATTTCATGAACCGATAAGCAGGTCAATCTGATTTGTGATTTTTGCCCCAACTTATATTAAACCTGCTGTCCTCATCCATCATAGATTTTTCTTCCTTTCCTCAATCAAGCAGCTGAACTATACTTTCCTTATCAGTCAAGCTAATGGCAGATTAATTTTTGCCACCATTTTCATAATTCTTTTTATTTTCCTCACTTTCTTCTTCTGCAAAAACCTGAACATTACAAACACATAAATCAATCAGATTCATTAATAATATAGACCAAATGTCAAAGTAGCTTTTATTAAAAGCAATAGATGCATACTTCAGTCAGTCAGTTAAATGCCATACGTGATACATGCTTGGGCGATCATGTCTCAAAAGAGACATGACTGACTGGGCAGAAGAGTAGGTTGCCATTGCTTTCTGTGGTAGACTGGTTGCTGACCAAAGCTATAGAACCCAATCTGTCCTGTTATTTAATCCATAACTGGAAGGAATAGATGGATTAGTACCTTTCCCAAGGGTATTTGCACATAAGTGAATGCAATGAATTCAACTGGAATTTGAACTCGGCTCCCTGATTTCTCGTTCCAATGCACCACAACATTAGGCTAAAATCTGGACATCATTCAAACAAAAACATTATATAAAATGACTGACTACTCATTTCTGAGCACACCCGACTGACAGGCTAACAAATCCTCATTACCTGCTCAATCCACAGAGCCCACCTATGGTTTATACTGCAACTTTGCTGAGCAGACTTTAGTTATAGTTTCTGGGAGAGAGTACATAATCTAGTGCAACCAATTTCTTGAACAAGGCCAGCATGCTCAAACCCTTGGTGATGTCTAGTGAATTTGTGCTAGCATAACCTTCAACCAGTTCCAAATATATCTGTCTACCCAATTTCACTCACAATTGAATTTTCTCCCAAAGTTGATATTATCAAGAAGTCTTTATAAAATGACCATGGCCAGATTCAAACCCAGGCCTCATGGCCAGAAAGCAAACATTCTAACCACTAAGCCATGTTCACATACATAATAGGGTACAAAAAAATATAACACTAAATCATAAATTATAAATGTTACTAAATCTAAATTATTAGACATCAATTATTAGACATATCCTAAATGTTACTAAATCTAAATTATTAGACATCAATTATTAGACATATCCTAAATGTTACTAAATCTAAATTATTAGACATATCATATTATGAGACATCAATTATTAGACATCCTAAATGTTACTAAATCTAAATTATTAGACATATCATATTATGAGACATCAATTATTAGACATATAAATGTTACTAAATCTAAATTATTAGACATATCATATTATTAGACATATCATAAATGTTACTAAATCTAAATTATAACACTAAAAGAATGTTCACATACATAATAGGGTACAAAAAATTACCCAGTCAAATCCACTTTCCAATAGCTGGTCAAATATAAAATGTTTTTATTTTTGATTAGGACTTCTTGTGTGAGCTGAGATCTTTTCAGCATGTTTGAATGTGTCTGTGAGAGAGAGTATATAAGTATTATATAATTATCCCGTCTTCTCCCATTTCAGTTTTTTTTTAACAATTGTTCTAACTTCTTGCTTTCCAGTCAACTTTGATCTTCAAAAAATTAAATGCAATGCCAATCGTCATCTTCTGTCTTCTTAATTCCTATTATTTTATTTTTCTGTCTTAATGACTTTTTTGTCTAATATTTTCTTACTCAGTAGCCCTTTATGTCTTAGTGACTTTATTGCCTTACTTTGGGATGAAATAATTTTTTCTTTTAAATTTTCATTTGTACAATGCACTAAGGAAGAATCAACTTTCCCTTTTCCCCACTTTTTTCCTCTGAAGCTTTGTGTCATTAATTCATTTTCATTTCCTTCAGTCTTTCTAGATTTATTTCCTCCTGTTGAATTAATTTGTGGTACAAGCTCTGATTTACATAACGAATTAAAAAGTAATAAAATCATTACTTCTGTAGCAAATGATCTACACTAGGTGCCACATGCTTATAGTCTTCTGTTATATAATATAATGTTATATAATATAATGTTATAATATATAATGTTATAATGTTATATAATATAATGTTATAATATAATGTTATAATATATAATGTTATATAATATAATGTTATATAATATATGTTATAATATATAATGTTATATAATATAATGTTATATAATGTTATAATATATGTTATAATATATAATGTTATAATAATTATAATATTATAATGTTATAATATATAATGTTATATAATATAATTATTAATATAATAATGTTATAATATATAATGTTATATAATATAATGTTATATAATATAATGTTATAATAATATAATGTTATAATAATATAATGTTATAATATAATGTTAATAATATAATGTTATAATATATAATGTTATAATAATATAATGTTATATAATATATGTTATAATAATATAATGTTATAATAATATAATGTTATATAATATAATGTTATAATATATGTTATAATATATAATGTTATATAATATAATGTTATATAATATAATGTTATAATGTTATAATATATAATGTTATAATATATAATGTTATATAATATGTTATAATATATAATGTTATAATATATAATGTTATATAATATAATGTTATATAATATAATGTTATATAATATAATGTTATATAATATAATGTTATAATATATAATGTTATATAATATAATGTTATAATATATAATGTTATAATATATAATGTTATATAATATAATGTTATAATATATAATGTTATAATATATAATGTTATAATATATAATGTTATATAATATAATGTTATAATATATAATGTTATATAATGTTATATAATATAATGTTATAATATATAATGTTATATAATGTTATAATAAGCTAAACAACCTCAGTCTTGAAAAATCCCTTTTTTCTTTTTTTTTTTTCAAACAGTCTAACACTGATCAACTTGTTTGGGCACTACGAATGAAGATCAAAATTCAGATTCTTGGATTTGGTGTCTAAGTACCTAAATCAAGAGTACCTCAGTCATAACTCACAAGTAATAGATATTTTAAATTTGTGGGATGAAATCTCTGCCTAAAAAGTATAAGGTAATTTAAATGTTATTCTTAGACTGCATAATTTATACCATATTTAAATAACATTTTTTAAAATATTTGTCTTTTCTAAAACTGAAAAGAATTGATTCATGGTTGTTAAATACTTACTATTCAATTCAATGAGTATCCTCTGTAATGATTGCTAAAAAGCAAATTTATTGATCATTCTTTGAAAAATATTAACATTCCATAAAATATTTGTGAAAATTTTAGAAAGTGCTTTGTTCCAAAATGGAATTTCTTTAATTTTTATGGAGATTGGTGAACATTAATAACAAGAATAAATCTATATATTTTCCTTTTTTAAATTAACGAAATGAAACAAGACAAGAAATAATAATTAAAATTCTTCTCTAAAACCAAAAACACAATTTAAAAACAGAATGTATATATATGTGCAAGCATTGTGTGAGAAAAATGTCAAATGGAGAGAGAGACAAAAAAATAAATAAACAATAAGTGACATGTGAAAGAGAACTGTGAGTTAAGAAAGAAATGGTGATAATGAATAATTGAGAAAGAAAGGAAGAAAGTAAAACCAATGTGCAAGAGGAAAGCAGGAGAATATGTGATGAAAAAGGGAAAGAGAAAAGAAAATGTTAAGTGTGGATAAATCTTTTTTTAAAAAGAGGCAAAGAAAAATAGTGTAAAGAACGAGATTTTAAGAGAAAGGGAAGGTATATGAGAGAAAGCAGAAAGAGAGAAACACATAAGAGAAAGAGGGAGAGGGGGATCAAATGAGGAGAGAAAGAGGGAGATCAAATGAGGAGAGAAAGAGGGAGATCAAATGAGGAGAGAAAGAGGGAGATCAAATGAGGAGAGAAAGAGGGAGATGAGAGGAGAGAAAGATCAAATGAGGAGAGAAAGAGGGAGATCAAATGAGGAGAGAAAGAGGGAGATCAAATGAGGAGAGAAAGAGGGAGATCAAGTGAGGAGAGAAAGAGGGAGAGGGGGATCAAGTGAGGAGAGAAAGAAGGAGAGCACGTGAGGAGAGAAAGAGGGAGAGGGGGAGCACGTAAGGAGAGAAAGAGGAAAAAGAGGGAGCACGTAAGGAGAGAAAGAGGAAAAAGAGGGAGCACATAAGGAGAGAAAGAGGAAAAAGAGGGAGCACATAAGGAGAGAAAGAGGAAAAGGGGAGCACGTAAAAAGAGAAAGAGGAAAAAGAGGGAGCACGTAAGGAGAAAAAGAGGAAAAGGGGGAGCACATGAGAAGTGAAAGAGGGAAATGGGGAGCACATGAGAGAAATAGTTTACTTATCTATTTATATTTTAGTCTGACTACAGCAACAACACGGATACAAACCGTGTCATGAATCTTATGCCTGTGACATCAAGAGGTTAGACATCAATTGTATGTAGTGAGGTGCTTGTAAAAATGATAGACAAAGTACTCTTTGAAATAAATACGAAAGGTATTTGTTCTTTTTGCATGGACTTCTTGAACATTATTGACATTGACTGCTTTTTATGACTTATCAATTCATTGTTGGTTATTTAAAGCCAAAGCATATTTTGGGTTGTAAAATTTCTTCCAGATACAAGTCCTGTTATTTAATCGATAGCCAGAGGAGAAGAGATGGATTTATATCTTTTCCAAGAATATTTGCGCATAAGTGAATATAACAAACCTCGGCTCTCTGGCTTCTCATTCTAGGTCATTACCATATACACTTATGTATCATGCAACTTTTGAAGACAATTTTCAAGTGAATTTTAAGGGGGTTGCATGATACATGAGATTACACAAGATATAAAATTAGCATATGTATTAACAGTACATATGCTAATTTTCATCTCCTGTATGATGTAACCCCCTTAAAATTAGCTTCAAAATTATGTCTTCAAAAGCCACATGATACACAAGTATATACAGTATCTATTACACCCACTACACATGATTTTCTTTAGAAAAGAATGTCTACTCGGCACTGATTGGTTGAATTTGTAAACAGTATGGAATTAGTGTAACTACATTTAAATAGAAGTTGCTTCTCCAGTTAAATCCTGGCCACTTTAAAGCTTCAGTAGAAAACTACAATAGATGAGACTGGGTCAAATATAAGACTGCAATGGATGTGACTGGGTCAAATATAAGACTCCAATGGATGCGACTGGGTCAAATATAAGAACCTCCAATGGGAAATGCCGGACTGGGTCAAATATAAGAATCCAATGGATGCGACTGGGTCAAATATAAGACTCCAATGGATGCGACTGGGTCAAATATAAGACTCCAATGGATGCGACTGGGTCAAATATAAGACTGCAATGGATGCGACTGGGTCAAATATAAGACTGCAATGGATGCAACTGGGTCAAATATAAAACTGCAATGGATGCGATTGGGTCAATGTAAGACTACAATAGATGCAATTGGTTAAATAATCAAATGTGCTTGATATATTACATCATAAAATTTAATTGTTATACAAAGAGAAAGCAAATGGTTCTTGTAGTCATTTGTTTTGAAGATTCAGAAAGGAATTTTTTTCTGTTATAATAAGTTTCAAATAACTGTATTTCTCTACCCTACCACAGTAAACAGGTGGCCCCCTTTTTTTTTGTTTGTGGGATACCATCAGGCAGTCAGTGTATTCTTGGCACCAACCAACAGGGTGATCATCCTGTGTTAATATAAAGAATATCAACAATAATAAAAAGTGGAAAGGTGAATAAATGAGGAGGCAGGAGAGGGTGTGAAAAGAAGAGGAAAACTGGGAAAAAGAGTTGAGGAATTAAAGGGGAGAAAGAAATAAACAGAGAGGGGAGAACCAGTGAGATGACAATAAATGAGAAAAAGAAAATAAAAACAGCAATGAAAGGGGATCTACAAAATTATTCATACATCAAAAAAAAATAAAAATAAAAAAAATAAAAAAAATAATAAAACTCAAGTCAAACACAAGCAAAAAAAAAAAAACAATGAATTTGAATTTTGCTTTAAAAAAAATTAAATAAAAAAAATTAAATAAAACAATCTGCAAATTGGCATGAAACAAAACTAACAAAAAACATACATTATTAAATCACACCATTACAATTAATAAAGATGCTCCTGTATCTTTCTCTATGTTCCATGTATCTTCAGGACATGAGTGATCATGGCACTCCACAGCTTCCTGCCTTTCACATCTCAGTGATGCTTGCTCCTTTATGACCCTTCATTGTCTTTACCTTATTTGTTCTTTCATCTATTTATTAAAACTTTTGAAAAAGGTTAACCACTGATTTATTTTGCTTATCTTTAATGCAATGTGTCCTGTAAGTGTTAAATTCTCCAAGCTTTCCTTCTTCAATATTTAAAAATTCAAATATCTCTTTATTAGCATCATATTTCTTTTTTGCAGTTCTTATTCTACTTGAAACTTCCACATTTGTCATATGTTCTATGATATTCTCAACAATTCTCAGTGAAAACAACTCAGTTGCCTCAAGTTTTTTCTTATTCTGTGGTGTCAGTTTAAACTGACACCTTCACCTCCCTACCCCTTATATTGTAACCATTTTCCTTAAAGTTCATATTTTTTTTTATATTAAATGAAAACTTTAGAAATTTTTCAAAACATTTTGGCAGCATTTTCACTTTGCAAAATTATAGTTCATAATTATAATGTATATATGTTATTTGTTTGAACATTATTTTCAAAATATGTCAGTTGTTAATACATTTTGTAAATCTTCAGAACTTTCCATAATATATATATATATATTTCATTTGTAAACAGTTTCTACCTTCCAGTGTCTTCAGGAAATTTATAATAATAGATTTTACCAGTTTTTTTTAAAAAACATTCATAGAAATAAAAAATCCGTTACATGAACGTTCTTTAAAAAAGAGGGGAAAATCAGTTATTGTAAATCACCTGAAGACACCAGATGATAGAAACGTGGATTTTCTAATATAACTCATTTACAAATGAAAAATATTCAAAAGTTCTACAATTATATTGAAATCTTTCTAATACAACTGTGTACTGGTCTAATTTACTGATGACCAAAAACTAAATAAAAAATATATATATATGTCAGCTGCATCTAAACAAAAAACAAAAACTAAATAATGAAATAATAATAATAATAATAATAATAATAATATATATGTCAGTTGCAACTAACTCCAACAGGATATGGATTGATCTGTGACAAAACTGCCCAGTATTCACTGCTCAGTAGGACATTAGACATTACATAATCCAACAGAACTCTTCTCTTTGTTTCTAATGTTATTTTTTTCTTTTAATATCTCGCTTAGTTTCTGAAAAGTAGATTATGTTATTCCTATATGAATTTATATGCCATACTTTTCACGCCATACCACTTAGATTGCTGAACTTCTGCACCTTAACACTAATCGCTTCTGCTTACAGCCATAAGCTGAAGAATTATAAAGTTTAATGCTGAAAACAGTGGTGATGTAAAGAGATTTTAGAATCTTCGATTGAATATCTTGCTATATAATACATGAAAGAGCTCACACTAATGCCAACAAATTTTCTTTTTTCTCCCTTTTTTCTTTTTTTTTTTTTTGCATTTTATGCCTTGATCCTTTTATGCCTTGATTCTATTATGGCCTGATACTTTTATGACTCTTATGAAGTTTTTTATTTTCATTCCTGCTTTCCTTTGTCTTATTCATTTTTTTTTTTAAATATTTCACTTTCTTTATCTTTTCTTTACATCATGTGTTCATTCTGTAATCTTTGTCTTAACAACAAATCAAAAGAGAACAATTTCATCACTTTTGATATACAATACAAAAAATGTCTGACCAGTCATATCCAAAGATGCATATCTACTAGAGTGGCTAACCAATCCCTGTTGCAGACGCCTGCTCAGGCACATCTGTGTTTGTTCAACATCCACAGAGCCCACCTGTGGTATACTACAACTATGTTGAGCAGACCATAGTTACAATTTCTGGGAGCACATTATCTAGCATGATCAACAGTCTGAAAAAGGCCAGCACACTCAAACCCTTTCAAAACTTTCACCACACACATACATACATACATACATTCACAATTTCATGCATAAATACACACAAGTTAAAAATTAGGACAATCCCAGAACCAAAAAAATAAGAGAAGAAAATAAGAAAGAGAAGGTGATTCCACACAATCAAAATGATCAATTGTTGACCACAAACACAATACATAGCAAATCCCTGGCAATTAAAATATTAATCATTTTTTTCTTTTTTTAATTTTGAAAAGAAAGTTACATAATTTTAAAAATAATGACCAGTATCATGTTTTCATGAGCACTTAACCCATTAAAAAAAAACTGAAAAAGTAAATATTAACAAATTGTTACTTAAATTTCATTGTTCTCTGAGCAAAATGTTAGTGATTGCAGAATCTCCTAACCCACCCACCAAAATATTCTAGCAGTAATTTGAAAAGAAAAAAGATTCTACTACAAATAGACTATAAAAAAATAATCCAATAGGAATGAAATCAAGAATAAATTTTCTTAATACACACCAGTAATGACAACCCTTTATCATTGACACATCTATCAATACACCTATCACTTCTCAACTCACACACCACACTCCCCACCCCTGGCTCTGAGCACTGTCTTTT
Source organism: Ascarosepion bandense (assembly GCA_037127315.1). Classification (NCBI taxonomy): domain Eukaryota; kingdom Metazoa; phylum Mollusca; class Cephalopoda; order Sepiida; family Sepiidae; genus Ascarosepion; species Ascarosepion bandense. The sequence goes on along the minus strand of JBBBDQ010001109.1, from coordinate 284,000 downwards.
CTCCTCTTATTCACAAGTTGATAACTCTGCTAGATTTATTGAATAATATCAACTTTGCAGTCATTCAGCTTTCTTTGCCCCCCTCAGGTTGAAGACAGCGTGTTGTCTCAATAGGGCTGATTCAGGTTTACCAAAGTCTTACAATATTGTAATTGGCAGTGAAGTCTACCACAGGAATGGAAGTTCTAGGTGCAACCATTAATGTGATGTCCAGTCAACTGACTCAATTCTTTGGTTATGTGAGTGTCTGTGTTTTGACATTAGCAAAGAAATTGTGAGTGTGCTTTTTAGCAAAGACTGTCTTACAAGCAATTCCCCACTATTCTATGTCAACCTCTTTGCTACCCTCCCCCCTCAGACAAATGATCACCAGGCTTCAGAAAATGACAATTCACAATGCCTAATTTCATTATCTCCATATTCCTGTAAATTGACCAGCTGGCTTCTCTCATCAGTGCAAGTAACTTCAAATAATGGTAACTATAAAAATTACAGATGATTGTCACAGAAAAAGGCATATCCTAATCTTAGGTGATCTTGCTAACTGGTCATATGATATTTCCTTTATATAATCAAAGTCTTCCTAGATATCGCTCTGTAAAGATAATTGTTTCCTGGGTAGTCAACAGAAACAAATTCTACATAAACCAGATGTTTTTTTGTCTTTGTTTTTTTTGTCTAAAATAATTTAGATCATTATTTTCTGTGACTACACCCATTCTCTACAAATAGTAAAATTCTAAAAATTCTAAGTTCTCAGAAACCCAATGAATTCAGACAACACATCAATCATCCTTCTCTTACTGGTGGGAAGTAGATAGGGTTGGGAATCTTAGTTTAGCTCAATCTTGTCTATCTAAATCTGGGTTAACTCTCCTTGAAACTGTTAATTTAATTTTATTTTATAACATTTAAAACAGTTAAAACAGTTTTTTCTTTTCTTCTCAACCATTCAGTCCACTCTCCTGAGAATTTCAACAATTATCATCCAACTAATAGTCTTTCTAAATCACCATCCAGTAAAAATCAAATGGTATGTTTTAAATTTAAGTATAGTAATAGACTGGCATGAAGATCTCATCAATTTACAGTTAAGCTGGCTGGATGTAATCATAAATTCTATGCTAACAGTTTTTCTCTTACTTCTTGCTTGTGGAATTCCCTTCTGGTTCCATATTTTCCAGCCAACGTTAATCTGCAAAAATTTAAATGCAATATCAATTGCTATCTACTGTCCTGATTATTCTTTCCTCTTCCCACTCGTTATTAATGTTTCTGTTCCTAATTCTTCCTCACCCTGTAACCCCTTGTGTCTTAGTTGCTTTTCTGCATTGCATGGAGTGATACCAAGTAAAAAAAAAAACATGTTTCCAGTATATTTTATGAAAAAGTTTTCTGCATATCCAAGTTACTTTTCAAGAAAGATTTGTATAAAACTAATAATATAAGCTATAAGTCATTTATATTGAAATTTGAAGAATTTAGTTTTTCAGTGTTATTGTATTCTAGTCAAATAATTTACATTAATTTCACATTTAAAGTAAAAAAAAAAAAAAAGAATCTTATATTGTGCATTTTAAAACCATTTCCATCAAATATTTTTAAAATTGAGAATGATACCAAGACTTTTACTGAATTTGTTCTTTATCTTTTGCCTTAAGAAACAAAGATAATGGTTTTAATTTTCTACATTGAACTTGAATTTCTGAAAGAATAGCTTCAAAGATTTATTCTCTTTAGCTGATATTCTACAAATAAATCCTTTAAGTTATGATCAAAATGATTTTCTCATTTAAACAAAAGCAGAATACTTCAAGATTGGTTGTTGGAATATTATTTTAAAAGTTAACCCTTTCCATATGGACTATGCTTTTGCTTACATTGGAATCAAATAATAGCAGTTGACTGTAAACAGGTATATACAATTAAAGCAGCCTGAGGAACATGGCAACTTCCTCACAGTGGTGTACTTTAAATTAGTGATTTCTTTCAATGATAGATAATCAAATTTCAATTCCTGAACAAGACAGACTTATGAATGCCCAGGAGGGATTGCAAATCATTCTTACCTTGTTCAACGCAAAGGAACTAGATCAATTTACTTCCAAGGATGACCCAAACACTGGCAGTAGGCCAAGCACACATATAGCTGATGTCAGTACATTCTGTAAGCTAACCAATGATCAAGCTGACCAGGTTGCCTGGTTCTGATGGCAAAAGAGATCATTTTGATGATTCATTCTACAATCCTGACAACTACAATTTTTACAATGTTAATACTACTACAATTTTACTGTATTCATTTTCCATATATATATATATATATATATATATATATATATATATTCCTAAAGAATTAGTGGATTTATTTTTAATCTGACATTTTTTTATTACCTCAAATGTTATTTTTAATGGATACTCATATTTGAAATATATGCACCATTTTTTTTTTTGTTTTAAAAAGCGGGTCTACCAGCTTGTGCACTTGAGAAGAAAGAGAATATGCTTAAAGCTTAAGAGAATCAAACCAGCATCCCCCTTTTCTAGAATCAAATAGTGATTTCTCCAAAGTAGGATGCAGGTTTGAACCCTGCTAGAAAACATTTTCTTTATAAAGTTTTCTTGAGTGCATGGGTATTAGCTGAAAATAACATTTGAAGTAATAAAAAGTGGGGGTGTACTACATAAATTGACTGGTCTACTTGTAAAATAAATATGGAAAAATTTGATGGAGAGTAATTTTTGTAGATTAGCATTTATTAGACCTTCCTAAAGTAACATTTGTCAGAATTTGTTGTTTTTCTACTTTTAGAATAGGGGTTCCTGTTCATATATGACTAGTGTCAAATTGATCGCTAACTACTTAAATAGTTATCTATACTTTGTTTTTATTTACAAATGTTTAGTTTGAAACTGTGTTTAAATCATTGATAATTGCATACTATTACAAATTGTGGAAAAGGAATTAATCAGCAGTACAAAGTTATCAATGACATAAAAAAATTCAAACTCAACATTTGTAAATAACATAAAATACAGATAATTCTTTATGAAGCCAGGGATCGAGTTGACACCCTATTCATATCTTGAATAGGAAACCTCTTCTAAAATGATTAAAACAAATTCAATGTTTTTCAATATAGATAAAGAAGGGTCTAATGAATGTATTTACAAAATTATCACTCCCCTCAATTTTTCCTTGTAATCAGACAAGTTAAACTACATAATGTATTTACATCAAACTTAGTATAAAATTAACGAAAAATGAGAAAAATGACAATTGCTGAAACCTCTTGACGAGTAAATTGAACAGTTGCAAAAAGATTTGTCTATGAAACTCTGGAACCTAGGTGCTGAATATAACATCAATCAGTTAAGTAACAAATTTTACTTGTGTTAATCCTACCTCTCTCTCTCTCTCTCTCTCTATATATATATATATATATGTGTGTGTGTGTGTAAAAGTGTCACTTAGCTGAGTAGTGTTGTTTCAAAAAGACATTATAATGTCATCACTCTTCAGGGTCATTTGCTTTTTCTGCTGCTGTTTCTGATTTTTTTATTATTTATATGAAGTTTGGTGTAATTTGATATCTTTGCATGCAAGTGATTTTTTTGCTTCATGAATGTTTTTTCTTAAGTGGTGTAGGATTTGTTGCTGGTTCTATTAACACTTTATCCTTATCTCAATATTGAGAACTTTATGAGAAAAAAATCTGCTTGCCTAAAATGCATTTCCACCAGTAAACTGTCATTTCTATCGATTAAAATAACATTTTTTTTCAGGTCATATTTCTCACTTTGATTCTACAAAAAATTAATAAATTTTAAATCTCACTTATCATCCCAGAAATATTTTTCAGGCACAAACTGAACAAGGATTTTTAATTCAATGTTCTAGTTAGTAACAATGCTGAAACCAAAACAAGCAAATTAAATCTATGTGTAAAAATGGTTGAAGTGATTTTTTTTTTTAAATTTACAAATCACAAGTCTAAGGACTTAATTGGCTACATTTTTTAATAACAGTTTCTAAGCATATATGGACAAGTAGTGAATGTAAACAAAAATATCACCACTGTCTCCTAAAATTTGTTATATTTAATGTATGAAATGTGTACACAAAAGTAACAATTATTATTAGAAATAAGAGGCACATTTTTAAATACCATTTAGATTAAAATTTTAGAAATTTATTTCTTTGTACAATTCATATTACACTTTGCTCAGAACAATAAACTCTCATTGAAATACGTAACTTTATAAACATTCATAAGACAATATCTTGAATGATTATCTAACACAAAATTAACACTAGTTTTAACAAATATAATTGAAATTTTATAATTTTTTTAGTAGCATCCATTCCAGCAGATTTGTTTATTTAAAAAAAAATCTACAATAAAAGAAAATGTTTTAATTTTAATGACACTGATTTAAAAGTTGCCCAAGGATTGCCAGTTATTAGTGTAAGTGCTCGAACACATACCAAAATATAAATGCCAACCTTCTCGGCCAAATGGACTGGTGCTATCTACACTGGCCACACCTTGAAGGACAAAATATGACAATGGAAGATCAATTTACAAACAACAACAACAAATGAACAAATAAACACTACAACTCATTCAACTGCTGGTTCGTATGTCCCTCCCCCCTCCACATGCAAATATCTTTGTTCCCACAAAAAAAAGATCCAAAGATGGTTCTCAGCTAAAAAAAAAAAAAAAAAAAAAAAAAAAGAATTGCCTGCAAATTTGACACACAAAATGATTTTAGATGTTTTATTCAGTTAAGGATTGTTAATTTCTGCATCTTTGTATTGACAAACATCCTCAGCAAAGAATGTTAAAAACATTGAAATGAGTTTTAAAATATCATCTGGGTTAAGTAGTGAATTTATTTTAAAGAAGAAAACAAAAAACAAATGTATTTCCTTTTCACCATGTTAAGTACATTTCTCCTAGGAATTTATACAGTGTGCAGCAGAAATAACTCCCATTGGTAAGACATTAATGGCAATGGTATCTTCATCTAACTACTGTCTTCATTATGTGGGAGGTATTTATGCCACACCTTTTATTAACTTAGAGGAATAGGTGATTTGAAAACACGATATATAGATTATTTTTTAGAAGGGTGTAAAGGAAGGAGTAAATGAAGGCTATGGAAAGTATAAAATAAAAGAAAAATTGAATTTTATTTTGCTAGTTTCCCTATACCATAAAAAATGATGGTATATTTTATTAAATCCTTACTATTATTAGGTTTTCACATGTGGGTCTTTTATCAGTCCCTTTTTGTGTGGGTGTGTAATCTTATGTTCAGAAGTGAAGCGTAAGTTGAACTACATTAGAATATTCATTCAAAGTTTCTTTTCAGAACAAAAAAAAAAAAAAAGAAAAGAAGAATGGTAAGTTAGAAGAAAGTGAAGAATAAAATAATTGGGGTATCTGGAATAAGAATGTGCAGATAGATTCATATCAAAATTTAATAGGTCCCTCTATTCCAGACATAAGAGCATATATATATATATATATATATATATATATATATATATATACACACTAGCTGCATAGCCTGGCATTGCTTGGGTTTTTTTAGTGGTTATGTTGAAATGGTAAAGTCAAGTGCTTATTCAAAAAGTATGAAGTTGCCATGACACATACATTAAAGAGTAAGTATTGGTTTTTGTTGTATTTGTAAAATGGGATTCATGCCTGATCAATTTTGCCAATAAACGGAAATGAGGTATGTACAATTGGAAGAACAAGGCAGGCATTACAGGAGTCTGTAATGCAATGCAATGACATTGTGACGCAGAAGAAGGGGATGCATTGTCCCTGCAACTTCGGAGGGGTTGGCACCTTGTAGAAAATGTGAAATAGTTATGGTACATAAGGTAGAAGTTACAAAAAAGGCCCAATTTTTGTTAGAATACAGCTAAGCTTTTCAGAGAAATAAACGGTTACAAAAAGCAACATTTTTCATTAATTTTTGCAGCACCCTATGTATCAATTGAAATTTTTGTTGACATATCAAGGCATCAGACATTGATTTACCAGTGACTTGATTTTGGTTGAGTTTGAGTGAAGCGTCTTGGAAAATTGCATAAAAGTGTGCAAAAGACCACCCAAAATTATGTTTTTAGTTGACTGTTGATGAACCCTGTACATTGATTCAAAAAAATTTTGTATACATCAAAAGGTTCAGACCTTGATCTACAAGTTACCTGATTTTGGTTGAATTCACATAAGGCTCTTCAATACCAAGTATTTTTTTTTCTATAAAAAAAGTAAACTTTAAACAATGTATGTATTTAAGATGTGCATTGTGGTGCAGTAGATATCAGCTCAGAACGAGAAATCAGGGAGCCGAGTTCAAATTTCAGTTGAATCCATTGCATTCACTTACGCACAAATACCCTTGGGAAAGGTATTAATCCGTCTCTTCCCTCTAGTTATGGGTTAAATAGCAGGACAGACTGGGTTCTATAGCCTTGGTTGGCAACCAATCTACCGCAGAAAGCAATGGCAACCTAGTGCGGGATAATCTTCTGCCCAGTCAGTCATGTCTTGAAAAAGACATGATTGCCCAAGCGTGTTTCACGTATGGCACTTAACTGACTGACTGACATTGAAAATAATTAATAAGCTGAAAAGGGGTTGTGAAGTAGGGAGATTGTGAATTTGATCAATGTTCAAGCTGGGGAGGGGATTTCCGCCTTAAAATATCATTTTTTGAAATCCTAACATTTACTTTTATTAAATTATTATTTTTTAGGCTATTATTCACTCAATACATATTTAAAATCTTTATTCTTAAAAAGCTAGAAACGTAATGCACACAGCTTTGATGTATAAGTCTTTCTTTATTTGATATTTTAAACTAGATGCTTAATTCCTTAATTTTTAAGAAGGTGTGAATAATCCTTTCTCTCTTGCCTTCTTCAAAGCATAACATATAAGAAAAAAAAAGTACAAAATTTATCAATATAGAACACATATGAGAGTATCCAAAAAATTTAAGTGATACATTTTTTCTTTCAAAATAAATGCTAATAAATTTTTTCTTTTTGATAACATTCAACCATTTTTTCTTTTCTTTTTTATTATTATGATAATCAAAATTTTTGTCATACTTTTTAATTACTTTATCATTATAATATATATGTTTTGGCTTTAAATAACCCACAAAATGTTGATAAGCCATGAAAAACAAATCAATTCTTTCTGCAGAACTTTTCTTCTAATAATATGGCTTCCTTTTTCCTTCCCTTTTTCTAGTCTCTATATCAGTGCTTTTCAAATGGGAATCATTAATGCCCCCTGAAAGGTGGCCAGGTGTGCCCCAAGTTAACAGAAAAACAAGTTATGAGTTATTTGTATATTTAGAAAAAAAATCTTTATTTTTACAAAGCTGTAGATACCAATCTTATGTCTTTCATGTATAAGTCAAGTCACTGCCATTTGATATTTTAAACTGGATGCTAAATTCCTTAATCTTTAAGAAGGACTGGATAATCCTTTCCCTTTTGCTTTCTTCGGGGCATAACATATAAGGCATATTATTCAAAAGATTATCAAAGCAAATCAAGTGCAGGTTTCACACAAGCAAACTTAAATATACAATATAATGTTTTAAAAATAAATGCTTATTTCAGGAGACTTTTTTTAATTATTTTCCTATTTTCAAATTTCATCATTGATTCTCCTTATTAGAATTTAAAGTACGCCCCAGAGTTTTAGTTCTTCTACAAATGCACCCTGAAGTTAAAAATGGTTGAGAAATGCTGGTGTAAAGTGTGGAAGAAAGAGGTGCATATTATGAGAATGCACATTTCACTCAGCCAGGAAGCATCAATATATTAAAATTAAAAAAAGATCTGCCAAAACACTCGCCACAAAAAAAGAAAAAAAACAAAGATGTTGAACGAAGTGAATTAAAAACAGTCTCCCAAAATAAAAAATAAATTAATTTTTTTTTTTTTTCAAAGATGCTTTAAGATATTTTTATCAATCTGAAGTTCTGAGACAGAGCAGAGCATCATGAGTAGGTGATTTACTCAAACTTCTTATTTATTGCTTTTAACCTCCTGGGTGATTCAATTTGCATTAGGATTAAAGTTTCTTCAAACAAAACTCATTTTATTCTTGGGCAAATGCACATTTATTATAGGCCTTCCGAGAAATTGAACAATGTGTAACACTTTGTTACTTTTTTATTCAACAAGGTACTTTTGAACCACTAAACACACAATACCAGTTTACCAATACAATGCACTTGTATCCAATCACCAAAAAGAATTACAGACTAATATGTAAGTTTTTTTTTTAGTTTTTTTTTATCATTTCACCCCAAGCCAGATGGTAAAACCACTAAGGTTACTGAGTGAGGAAAAGTAGAAAAATAAAAATTTTATTAAGGAGAGAGAACAATAAAAGAGGAATCAAGAAGGCAGTAGATGACATTTTTTTTAATCGTTTCACCCCAAGCAAGGCGGTAACACCACTGATGCACAGGGGGCTACCTAAGAGAGAAAGATTAGATAGGAGGAGAGTAAAGAAAAAGATGAGCCAGTTACAGGAGGTGTCAGAGAAAGAAGAAAGAGAAGGATGGGAATACAGGTGTGATGACAGTTGCAAAGATAGAGAGAAAGGAAAAGATGTAGAAAGGGTGCTGTAGAAAGAACTGGAGTCAAGTGGTTAAGAAATGGGTATTGACATTGCTTTTAAATTCCTGGAGGTTGTAGCTATCAGGAAAGCAAGAATATGGAAAAGAGTTCCACAGGCGGGAAGTGCGAGTAAAGAAGATGCTGGAGTAGAATTGTTGTCTGCATTTGGTTGATCTAACTGTGAATGGGTGGGACACAGTTGCTAGTCTGGTTGCACGAGTAAACTCATATGGCAGGGGCACCAGTGACTTATGTTCGTCAGAGCAGAAGCCATGAAAATATTTGTGGAACAAATAGAGGGAAGCCACATCCTGTTGGTGAGAAAGTGACTGGACTCAAACTGCCAAGTTGGTACCTATCACATTACTGATTCTCCTTTGGAGCATGTCAAGAACACTGAGATGAGCAGTAGGGGCACCTGACCATATATGACAGCAGTATTCCATGCACAGACAAATAGTTGATTTGTATATATGCAAAATGAATTCAGGCGGAAAAACATCCTGGCCAAACACAATGATCCAACCTTCCCAGCGGTTAATTTCGCAATTGACTCATTTGATATTGCATTTAAATTTTTTTTTTTTTATATAATCATTTCACCTTGAGCAAGGCATTCCACTGCCACTATTGCACAGGGGGTTACATAGGAGGGAAAGTGGTGAGAAAGGATGGTTAGATATAGGAAATGTCAGAAGGAGGGTGATAGACAGGTAAGGATACCGAGAATGAGGGTTGCGTAAATGGTGAGAGTGTTGGGAGAATAGATGCAAGTTAGTATGATAGGAGGTGTCTATTGACCTTACATTTAAACTCCTGGAGATTGTAACTGTCGGGAAAGAAGACATGTGGAAGGGAATTCCACAGGCGGGAAGTGCGAGAAAAGAAGCTGTTGGAGTAGAAATTACAGTTACATCTTATCTGCTTCACTGTAAAAGGGTGGGACCTAGTTGCTAATCTAGTATCTCATGTAAATTCGTACCTAGGTGGCACCAATGATCTAAGTTCACCAGAGCAGAAGCCATGTAAGTATTTATAGAAGAGGCACAGGGAAGCCACATCACGCTGGTGAGAGAGTGGTTGCAGCCGGTCTGCCAAGTCAGTATCGATCACATTACAGATTCTCCGTTGTATTTTGTCAAGAAGCCCGAGGAGAGTAGCAGGGGCACCCAACCAGATGTGGCAGCAGTATTCAATACATGGGCGGATGGTAGAATTATATAAGTGTAGGATAGATTCAGACAGGAAAAACTTCCGGGCCCTGCACAGAGAACTAACTTTCATAGCAGCAGATTTAGCAATTTAGCAGTCATTCCATTTGAGGTCCGCCGAGAGTGTAAGGCCAAGGAGGCATAGTGTTTTACTCTCTGGGAGGCAAGCCTGTTCCATGCTAATGGGAGGTAGATGCAATTGTATATGGTGGTTAATTGATAGCAGCTTCGTTTTGGAAGCATTGAAATTTACTAGCCATTTCCTACCCCAGTCCACTACGGATTGGAGGTCCTTTTCAAGCTCGGCAGCAAGGTTCACTTTGTCGCCCACACTGGGTTTTGGAGAATCAAAGTTGGCTGGAAAGTCAGAAAAGAGTTCCACATGAGAAGTGCAAGAAAAGAAACTGTTAGCATAGAACATAGGGTTACATCTAGCCAATTCAACTGTAAATTGACAAGACCTTGTTGCTTATCTAGTCAGTTAGGTGCCATATGTGATACATGCTTGGGTAATCATGTCTCTTTCGATCCATGACTGACTAAACAGTAGGTTGCCATTTTTTCTGCAATAAACTGGTTGCCAACCAAGGCTACAGAGCCTAATCTGTCTTGCTATTTGTTGTGGGGAAACACCTATTTCTCAGATAATGGACTCTCCCTCCTATATTAATAAGAGTTAACAGGAAGCTAACGGCAGAAGTTCTTAAGAAGTTCTTTGGAAGTTCATATGAGTTCTTTAGAGTTCTATTGGAGTTCAGTAGAACTGTTAGGCAGTTGATATTAGTCGGCAGTTAGCCGAATACTAAGGAGTCAGCTTTCAGTGGAAGATTACTAAGTTCCTAACATTTTGGGTGTGTTAAGTCGATTAACAACTGACATAGCCCAATAATAACCTTTAGGGCAAAAACTACTCCACAACACTATTTAACCCATAGCTGGAGGGAGAAATTAATACCATTCCCAAGGGTATTTGCACACAAGCGAATGCAACAAATTCAACTCTACTCCTTTCTCATTCCAAGCCGACATCCATTACCTCATGACGCTCATCTACATTGGACAGCATTTAACATGCTGGTCTTCTTTATACAATGAAATGTTTTCATATTTTTTAACAAATTTTTCATTTGATTCAGTCTTGCTTATTTAATCACAAAATGAAAATTGTCTTGAACAGCCAGTCTTAAAAGTATTTTTTTTTTTACATTAATTCAGGTGTACTGCAGGGTTTTCTCCTTGCACCTACATTGTTCCTTATTTATATCAACAACTTCCCTCATGCCAACTCAGTATTTATACTGATGACAAATATTTACTCTTGTCTTAATGGTAAATCAGCTTTATCTGTCACATCTGCAGAAAATAGTGCCATGCAAAGATTGGTCTGTTAAGCCACTCCAAATGCTACTTGCAAAAAGACAATGTTTGATCAAAGAAGGCACTACCATTTATCTCACAAGATAAATGGATGCTTATTTACTACTCAATAAGCTGAAACTGACAGCAGATCTCAAAAGTGACATGCAGTCTCTTGTTAACTGGGGCAACAAATGGTTTGTCGAATTTTAACACCTCCAAAATAAAGTCCGCTCTCTTTTAAATCACCATAGAGAACTTTTTTTCACCTTGCATCAGTAAGGTTAATGCAAACCTCCAAGAAAGCAACTTGTAGCACCTTCTCAGGCTAACATTTTCCATTGACATGAAGAGGAATGATTATACTGAATCAATTGTTAGACCTGCTACTAAGAAAGTTGGTTTATGGTGTTGTGTTAGACAATTTTTCTCACTGGAATTTTTCTTACACCTTTATAAGTCTACCAGTCATCCCTGAGCTACAAATTGCTGTCACATCTAGTCTAGTGTTATGGTTATGTATTTAGAGATTTAAAAAAAAATCCCAAAAATAATCTGCAATATTATTGATCCTGACCTGGTATCTCAGCTTTAGTCACTTTCCCACTACCATAACATAGCTTCCCTGTGTTTTTTTCTATAAATATTTTCATGGTAATTGTTCTGATGAGCTTCCCTCTTTGGTACTTGACAAACTTACGTGCAGCATTTGACTGGCAGCTGGGTTTCATTGTTTTAAGATTGAAATGGCTAGATGTAACTGTAGGTTTTATGCTAATAGTTTCTTCTCAAGCACTTCTTCATTATGGAAATCTTATCCCAGTCAACTTTTATTTTCAAAAATTTAAATGCAATGGCAATCATTACTTTCTGTCTTCTTAATTATTGTTATTTTATTGTCTTATCTCCGTAATGTTGTTTTTCTCACATTCTCCCACACTCAGTAACTCTTTCCATCTTAGTGGCTTCATTACCTTGCTTGGGGGTGAAATGATTAAAAAAAAATTAAATTGAAAGCATCTGTGCACATGAGCAACTTTGTATCAGCTATTTGCTGCTCATCACAGCAAAATCATATCAAAATCCTATTACTTTTTTTACCAACTCAGTTATCGGATAATATTTTTAGCTTACAGATTTGGGCTTAAATAATAAACAAATAGTCAAATTGTAGAATAAAGAGTTTTATTGAATAAGCTCCTTGGTTCATTAATTTGGTGACATAATAACAGAGTTCAATCCCTGGAACAAGCAGTGCAGAGTTAGACTTAGTGGAATCAGATCAAGCAATCTAAATAAGTACTAGACGATATATTCATAGACATGGACAGCAGACCAAAGACAATATCATAGATTAAATAGAGTTTAATTTGAAATTCCCTAAAGGTCACCCAGATCAAAAAGAATCTGATAAAGGCCAGATAGCACAATGGCTAAAATGTTGTCATTAAAACAACAAAGATGAGGACATTAATCCAAGTATAAACAATGTTATTAATAATAATTCCTCATCTTAGAAATTCAGACAGAAAATATATAAGAGATTGAAAAGCATACCAGTTAGAAAATTGCTTTTAAAAATCAAAGAATTGTTTGATTAGATCACCAAACATTCACTTATAATTATTTCTTTTCACATTTAAAGTATTTTTGGAAATAAATTATAAGACATGAAAATTAATTTTCAAGGTGCAGAAAAGTCCTTTCTTACCATTTTTGACAGCATTAATAGTACTTTCATGATCATGTGAAAATACTAAACAGAAATACAAAAAAAAAAAAACTTGCAATAAAATAAACTCAAAGCATTTATTAAAACTGCTTTTACTTGATATAATAATAGACTATAGTGATTTTTTATATAATGTATAATGATATGAACTTTTTCACATTCTGTCCCTCAGACAGAATCAATCATGAAACAAAATATTAAAGAATTGTTATGAACAGATTTTACAACATGATCAAATATTTCAAATTCTTTTAAGATTTTAATTTAGATAGACTGTTTTACATGACCTTGCAAAAATATTAATGCTGCAAAATTGTTAAGAAAAAATTTCTTATTGAAAAATATTTTTCTAAGTTTTATAAGGGATTTGTAATAAAAAAAAAAAAGAAATCAACAAAAAAAAAAATAAGTCTTAAGACAAGTGATAAAAATATAAAACAAAAACAATACATAAAACAAGAAAAAAGACACTAAGTAAAATGAGTGGCACTTTTAGAAATATCAAAAAGATCCCATAACAAAATTTAATATTGCCTAATCAATGACAACTTCACAAGAAAACAGGAAATAAAGAAGTAATGAAAGAAAAATTAAGAGAAATCAAGATTGGAAACAAAGAAGAAGTTAGCAGTTAAAAAAAAAAAAAAAAAAAAAAAATATTTCATTACCAATATCCTTTCACTATGTCACAGATATACCAAAGCCTTCAATTATTACTAAGAATAATTTTTTGATCCATGCCATTTCTGCTGAAACTATATTATTGTACTAAACTTAAAATCATGAAATAAGTAGAATAATTTATCTTTTTACAATAGGGATCACAGTAATTAGAAACCTTGTTTTTGACATAGTTTGTACAACCCTATCAAAAGAAACTATATTTGAGTGATATACAAAGAAAACAAGTTATATAATTAAAATTTACACTTGTTTACTATAATTAAAAAAAAATTACTGTTAAAATCTTTTTAAAATGGTTATAAAATCATGGAGAAATAATTTTAACAGTTTGTTTTTCTTATTTCGTTATTTTCAACAAAAATAAGTAAAGAAACAAATATCAGGTTGTATTTAAAAATTTTTTTTTTTCAAAGAGCTTCATAGTCAGGCTGAGAATTTCATAATACATCTTCATATCCAAATGCCATAAACTTAGAGACAGATAAAAACCTAAATAGAGAAAATTCATTTTATTGACTAGGATATAGCTATCATACATTTACACTACTGGCTATAATTAGGCCACCCCAGTTTTTTAAAAGAATTGATGCATTTCATACTATTTTTAGTATTTATTGCCAAGTGGATAATTCTAAATAAAATGGAATAGTTCTTTTGTTATTACTTTGCAAAATTTTACAAAGCAAAGAAGCAAAGATGAACTTGTCCAAATCACCCTACATTTTCTTCATTCTTTCATTGATGAAACTGCAATATAGGTAATTATTAAATATTTATAAATTCATTTGATGCACATGTTATTGTGCAGTATTAACAAAAGAACCATTCTATTTTCATTTACAATTATTCATTTGGCAAAAAATACTAAAAAATAGTATGAAATACATCATTTTTTTTTTTAAACACTGGGGTGGCCTAATAATTATGGCCGGTAGTGTACCTTTAATTGATTTAAATATTTTAAAGTTTTAGGTTTAACAATCTAGTCTACCAGTTTGAAAGCCTCACAAAGCTAATATTTTTTATTATTACAAATAACAAAAACTACAAAAGAATCAATGAAATATTTTTTTCATAAAACTAATTACACTGGTAATGTGCATTTAGATGTACATGTAACAATAAGGACTCAAGATTACAAGCAGATCAGATTATTTGAGTCAACCCATCTCTTTATACAGATTATTTTCATCATCTAATTCATAATCGTTCTAGTTTCCATATCTACCATCATTTTTAAGCTATTTATTATACACAGTAGTCCTCATTGTCTTACACACAGGCAATATGTTCTAAGACCACCAATGAATTTTTAAAACAGAAACTACAAATAATACCAAACCCTATATGCACTATGATTTTTCCATTTACATATATAACTATGATAAAGTTTAATTTAAAAGTTATGTATAACAATAGATTAACAATAATAAGAATAAAATGAAACCATTATAACACTATACTGCAATCATTCTTACACTTTCAACATACAACCTCTTCTTTCCTTAGAGTATTCCTATTTTTACTATTTAAATATTTTTTGTTTAATGTCCAATCATGCTCTGCAATATGACCATTATTTTGCTACCGTCATCAACGTCTACAAATTGTCTTAATTCATTGCCTGAGTAAGAAAACTCAGGGCAAAGAATTCTTTTAAATATCTAATTATATGTTCCAAACATTAAAGTTTGTATTAAAAAAATAAATAACCCTTGCATGAGACACATTTAAAACAAAGAGATTTGCAGAACAAGCCAACTAGGTCATTAATTTTTTTTTTTCTTAAACCAGCCTATTGTAAAATAATTTAACTTCAAAATTTCTATCAACGTTTACTCTAAACTTTTATAAAAGATTAGGTAAATACTTTCAACTGTAGTTAGTTCTCATTCGAAACTTAGTTAAAGAAAAGTTAACTCCCTTAGACTTCACATTTTATTGATAATATCAAGAAAATAATTTAAGAAAAATAAATCTTCAATATATTTTTATTTAATTTTTAAATAATAGAAACTAGTCAATATTTTTAAGAAAATCTTATTCATCTAAAAATATTGTATAACCCACAGTTTTCTTATATGAAGGAATAAAATTTGATAGTGGGTAGCCATTTTATTTTATGTCTAGTAACACAACATTTTTTTTACATAAACTATTTTATATTTGGACAAAACTTGTTTGACAAGAAAGCATAAGAAATATAATCTAATGTTTTCGGGATGATATCTAAAAAACTATTCCTTACAATTTAAACATGCTTATTTTGATTGAATATTTGAAAACGTTTACAGAAGTGAAAGAAAAGAATTCAAATGTAAAATTAACAATTTTTCATTAAAAAAAAATTCTAGCCCACCTTTGTCAGAAATTCCAACACCAAAGAAAAGAAGTTTTGGAAAAGAATAGATCTTTTATTTTTTCTTCAAAATCAATAAAACGTTTTGATTCCATTTCGTTTTTTGTTTTTTCCTTTTTTTAAATCTTTAATACAAATCAAATATCTATTAGAAATATACAGAAATTTGGTGGATACAGTTGTTAAAATGTCATGTCCCTTCAAAATGTAAATGATTATAGTTTTTCATAGCTTGCCGTTTTAAATTTCTCTATGCTGTGCTTTCTCAAGCCCATTCTTGAAAAAATAAAATTATTTCATTAGCATTTTTCACTTTTGAATTCTAAGTTGCTTTTCTATTAAATCAGCCAGTCAAGGTTAGAGAATACAGTTTACTCTGCCACTTAACATACAATAGAAAGTAGGGGAAAGTGATTCATACCTTTCCTAAAGGCATAAATGCATCAGCCTTAGCTAGAATTTGAACTCAGCCTGTCAGTTTCATTTTTACTTGAATAACCATTAAACTACTCTTACATCCAACAACAGTAATGATCATAACAAATTGAGCCATTTCCACAAAGGAAACAGTCAACACTCATTGGTCTAACAGTTAGCATTTCTATCAGTTGAAAGTAATTTTTCATGAAATTAGATAGTACACTGTTTTTGCTCTTTTCTTATTAAATATATATATATTTTTTTTTTCCAATTGAGACAATTTTTCTGTCATAGCAGTCAATTTTTTTTGTGAATGCAAAAAGAAAGTATCTACTGATGTGGCCTTATGTTGCTGTGAGATCAACATGGCAGGTTTAACAACGTTTTATTTGATAAGTAAATTTATAGATCTATCATTCATCCATGCATCAAATACTGTCATCATATCTGGTTGGATGCTCCTTTTCTTCATCTTGAGGTTCTCAACAAAATCAAAAGGAGGATCTGCAATATAATTGATCCTGACTTGGCAGCTTGCCTTCAGTCACTTTGTTATCAACATGATATGGCGTTTTTCTACCTTTTCTACAAATATTTTCATGGCAACTCCACTGACGAGTTTTTTTTTTCCTTGGTTCCCTGTCCACATATATTTACGCACGCTTCTACATTGGCATCAAGGTCCCACTCTTTTACCATCAAAATAGTTAAATGTAACCACCAGTTCTACTTTAACAGTTTCTTTTCTTGCACTTCCCGTTTGTGGAACTCCCTTCCATTTGCTTGCTTCCCTGATGGCTACAATCTACCTAAGTTTAAATGTGGCATCAATTACCATTTTCTATCTCCTCAATCCCCATTCTTCTCTTATCCTTTCTTCGAGATCACCTGTAACTTGTTTTTTCTCTCACTGTAAGCCCTGCACACCAGTGGCGGTCCTACCTTGCTCGGGGTGAAAGGATTATTATAAATTTTTTTTCTTTTTTCAAATTATGTTGTTTATATATAGTTGTTTGATAAAATATAATGTCATCATTGCAACTCTTACCAGAACGAAAGTCAAATTTGGTTGTTAGAAGTTGAATTTTACAGAATAGCGTGTGCCAAGTTAGTAAAATATCCAGAAGTACTTTCATCATATTGAAACCAATTGCGATAACTCAGTACATATGAAGATCTTCAGGATTACCTTTATGTTTCTAAAGTTCATTTATGCTTTCATTTATAATGGTTCATTATAATGGTTCATTTATAATGTTCATAATGGTTCATTTATAATGGTTCATTTATAATGTTCATTTATGCATGACAGGCATCAATGATTTGGGGGATGCTTTTAATTCCAGACTTCTGTAATAAAACCGAGTAAATTTGCGTGAAGATTTATTGAGAGATGGAACTACTTTTAAAACTTCAGTCTTGATGTCAAGGGAGGCTTTATTATTTTTTAATATTTTTATTGCTTTCCCAACTTTTTCATCACTAGGTTCATTGTTATTTATGTTGTCAGATAGACATGCTCAATAATAATAACATTACATCTTCTATGTGCCATGTTCCTTCAGAATGTGTAATCATGATTCACTACAATTTCCTATATTTTGTAACTTAGTAAATTTTGTCTTTTTGCTATCTCTCCTAATCCCTGTTCTTCCAAACATTTACACAAGCTCGTTCTTCTTCATTGTGCTTTGTTCTTTCAAACATGGCAGGTTTAACAACTTTCTATTTGATAAGCAAATTTATAAATCTATCATTCGATGCATGGATGAATGACAAATTTATAAATTTACTTCTCAAATAGAAAGTTGTTAAACCTGCCATGTTTGAAAGAACAAAGATAGATTTCAAAATGTGTTCCTACTCTTTAAGGCCCTTAGTGAATTTTTTTTTTTTTGGCTCTCTCTACTAATCCCTGTTCTGGGGACCATTTATGCAAACTCTTTCTTCTCATTATCTATGTCCCATGTCCCTTCAGGTTGTAGGTGATCATTACTCTCCACAATTTCCTGTTCGTTGTAGCTCATATTAAATTGTCTTTTCACTATCTCTCCTAATTCCTGTTCTACTAACCATTTACGCAACTTGTTATGTAGGTTATGTGCTGTTTCCTCTGTCTCTCTTGCTTTCAATATGTCTTGTCAGTGTCAAATTTTCCAATCCCTCTTTTCTCATTATGTGCTATAGAAATTTCAACCGTCTCTTTCTGATGTTAAGTATAACTTCTTTTTGTTTCAATTTTCTTTAAATTTTATTTGTTGTTCACATCTTCAGATATTCAAATAAACAATATTTATTAGATATTTACAATAGAGTCTCAATTTATATACAAACAATTATTTCTGCTAAAGTCTTTGGCACTTATTGCTGATGTTAAAAGTCAAATTTCTAAATACTGAGTATCACTAGTGCGCAGAAGAGAAGACAGAAGGTGCAACTACCCTGAGCATTCATATTAGGGGTCATCCGATCACAAAGTGGAATAAAAATTTAGTTTATGTTTAATTTGAATAAAGTGTTTACTTTGTTTCATCTGGTTTTACATATTTAAAATGTCTTCATTTCTCACATTCTCAGTATTAGGTCATATAGCCTCCTAGCTATTTGAATCTTAGGGACATACAATCAAGGAGTTGACCCTAAACATCACCAAACCTCTGAATGTCACCCCTGAGTATGAATGCAGTCAGTGACTTGCTTGATTCTTGTGAGATACACTGCTATTCTTAAGCAGTGAATACATCCACGTACTTGTAAAATCAGCAATATCTGCATGGTATAAACTTTTCATCAATAAATGATCACTAAATGAGTAAGTAACATCTGACATACAGCTAAGTGTCTTTACCCTGCCTCTCATTGGGGCAAGTTGTGATACAAGGTCGGTTTTTTAAAGTGGACACTCGAGGGTGTACAATCAGGCTAGGGATAAAAATTGCCCAGATACGGCAACCATCCATCACTTGCGCTGGCATTGGTGGCAACCACTGATCCACCTCTCTAGTGCAAACAGGACCATGCACCTCTCAGTGTTCTCAGAAGCATATCTGTTCTTGACAGAGACACAACTGAGCCGCACAGAGACATAAACATAACTAAGAAGTGAGGATCTCTACCTGGCAAGCAGGTAAGTACAGTTAAGACATTCATGTAGTGTCATGGTTATTGATTAAAAAAAATGTTCAAATTCCAGCAGTTTCTTGCATTCCCTTTGCACTAATGTCTCTGGGAAAGGTATGAATCTATCCCCTTTTTCCTCCAACCATGGGCAAAATAACAGAGCACACCAGTTTCACTAGCTTTGATTGGCAACCAGTATAGAAAGACAACTTTAAATTCAAAATTGCAGAAAAGGCAATTGGAAACCATTCTATTATTCTTCCCCAGGAACAGTCATGGTAAAGAATTCATAATTTGATGTGACTGGGGTCCCTAAAAATTTTGGTATGTCATTGGCTAGAGTCTGCTCAATGTAAAGACCAGTACAAGTGCCATATAGTTTGTTTCATTCCATAGCATATTTCAAATATATCTTTAAAATTTTATTGAAAGTTTTTTAAAGATTTTTTTTTTAAACAAATAATTACAATAAAGAGTTTTAAAAATAATAGCAATTTAGAAACTGGATGAAATAAACTTTTTGCTTGTATTACAAATTCACCAATTCACTATTACAATTCATAGCAATTTTGTTCAGTTACTTTATTTAAAGACAATTGGAAAATATAAAAAACTAAAAGCAATCTTTTAACAAGAAATGTATACTTTTTTAATATTCTATAATCTAATCAATCGCACTAGTCAATTGATCTCCCTGATCACTCACTCTCACTCAAACACCAACCAATTATAGCAAAATTAATTTTTGGGCATTAAAAGGTTAAAAAAAAAATTGTTTTTTATCATTTCATCTTGAATCCAATTTTAAGTCGATCAAGCAGTTGTTCATTCAACTCTTCCAAAATGAGCTGGTAAATCGTTTATAAAAATGAAAATAAATTCACCCATTCTTTGTAAATAAATATATTAGTTTATCAAAATAAAATTTGCATGTTTATAAATGATCCCAGTTCATACTGTGTTGAATTGCTTGCACAAATTTCAAGTGTTGTCTTACCTGCAATTGTTTTCTTCTCACAGGCTGCACAACCATCAGAAATCATGTGGAAGTCATTATGGTCAATGGTACTTTGTAAACATCGATTGATGATCTTAGGAAAACCCTGTTGGGAAAGCATCATGTACTTTTCTCGGATTGACAAAGCCATGACTAAACTTTTTGAGGCTTCTTCCAAATCCTTCAGTGGCACCTGGAAAAAAAATGTACAGAACAAAAAGTAAAACCATTCGATGCAAATAATAGTTAAAAGCCAAACTTCCCAAGACATTTCAGTTTCACAAAGATAAAACTTAAGACAAAAACAAGCTTAACACATCACTCAATAAATCTCTCACCTAACTAATAAAACAACTTTTAGGCCAAATTCAACTTTATTCATCAACATAGTCTCCTGGGGTGATTCTATCACTTCTTTAACAATCCGATGCCTTTTTTGTAGAACTGTGACATGATAACTAGGCATATATGTATTTTATTATAATAGATTAAAATAGAAAATAGATTAGAATAGAAAATAGTTTAAAAACATATTTAACAAAAGTGAAAAAGAAGAGGAAAAAAAATAAATAAATAAATAAACGCTTTTTCTTTTATGAGGAAAATTGTCCTCCGGTAAATATTTGACTCAGTGATAAAGTTCAGCAGGTAGGTTTTCGATGACCCAGTCAAAGGCTGTCCTTTACTGTATCTTGACCACACATTAAGCCTTTTCCTGCAGAAGCCTTATTAAGATAAAAAAAAAAGATAACTAAAATTTCAGACTTACAGTCGCCGGTGTTTGTCACCGGTGGTCTAAAGCATTTCCGGATTTTCATTTAAATAAATAGAAGTCAGTTAAGTGAGTCAGTTCAGAAGTTAGAGAGTTGAGAGTCCTGCCGGGCGCGAGCTTGAAGTAAGATTCTCCATTCGTCTTGTTTCGTTCAGTTCAGATTTGTTGATCTCCATTAATTAGAGCTGTGTGTCACATTCGCCTGCCCCAACCGAAAAGGCTAACTCAAACGAATAAAGCATCCTTTTCAACTCATCCAAGTTGTGGAAGTTCGTTCCTTATAGTCAATCTTGTACCCCCAGCTGTCCGGCCGACATTTTCTACAAACTTCCGGCAATATCAGTGTGGAGAACGGCTGCCGGAGAAAATTGTTAGGATGGACCGTTGGGGTGTTACAGAACGATTTGTTATTGGCCTCAAAATACGTTTCAGTTTCCGATATCACTTCTTCATTAGAGCTAAATCTCTTTCCCTGGAGCATTCGTTTGAGGTCTGCAAATAGCCAGTAGTCACTAGGGGCCAGATCTGGAGAGTAGGGTGGGTGCAGAAGCATTTCAAAGTGCAATTCATTTAGTTTTGCCGTCGTTGTGGTCGACTTGTGACAGCGCGTTGTCTTGGTGAAAGATAATTTTCCTTCTTAATTTGTGACCGTTTTTTGGTGATTTCTTCCTTCAAACACACCAATAATGCTTTGACTGGGTCATCGAAAACCTACCTGCTGAACTTTATTTGCTATTGATGGTTCTTCTTTCCTCAAGGTAATTGATGAACAAAATACCTTGTGCATCCCAAAATACGGAGGCCAAAACCTTGCCTGCTGATGTCTGCATCTTTGGTCGCTTTAAATGAATTTCACCTGCTGCTAGCCACTCAGCTGACTGCCGATTTGACTCTGGAGTGAAGTGGTGGATCCATGTTTCATCCATTATCACATATTTATGCAAAAACTCCTTTTTGCATTGAAACAGTTGCAGCACCCACTTTGAACACAGCTTTCCCATTGACAAATGTTCATGCAAAATGGTCAATACACTGCTTTCTAATATGTTCAACTCCTCTGCTATCTCATTCTAGTAGAAATGGGAATTTCCTTCCAATCTTTTTATTTTTGGTAGTATGGGAAAGATTGTAGAGAAGACCAACTTGCTAATTTCTGTCAAGTGCTTTTGAGATACTTAAGGCCACAGCTTGAGCTTTGCCATCCTTATCTAAAACCTGATAGACAAATTCTGTAATAACCATTAACACATTATTTATAGACTAAGAAAATCAAAAGCCATACTATTTATCTGAAAGAAGGCAGAAGAGCTTAACTAATTTGGCATTTATTAGAGCCTCTAGTCAGTCAGTCAGTCAGTCAGTAAAGTGCCATACATGATACACATTTTGGTGATCATGTCTCTTTCATTCTATGACTAATTAGGCAGAAAAGTTTTCCACCATTAGTTGCCAACCATGACTATAGAATCCAATCTATCTTGCTATTCAAATCATAGCTGAAGGAAGAAGAGATGGATTAATACCTTTCACAAAGGTATTTGCACATAAGTGAATGCAACAAATTCAACTGGAATTCAAACTCGGCTCTCCGAATTCCAGAGTCGATATCCATTACACCACAAAAGAAACTCTAGGACTTTGTCAAAAAGAAGTAAAAGATTGATAGGGCAATGATTTAAAAAAAAAAAACAGTGGTGGATTTCCAATAAGCTGTGGTATTTATTATAATAACTGGAGCAAAAAGGAGATGGTCCAGGAGCACTTTTTATTAAGACAATTATATGGATATCATCAAAACTGCCAGTCTTATGGGGATCTAATTTAGAAATGATAGCAGAAACAATGAATGAAGTTATATGCATATCACTCAGTAGAGATTCATCAAAATAGTAAGCTACAATGGAGGAATTAAAAACTTATGCTACAAATGCTGGAACCGCAGAAACAACAACAAGAAATATGTTTGTAAGAGCAAAAGAACCAACAAGAACAAAATTTTCAGTTGAAATCACAACAAATGTTGTTTGACTTACTTCTGAAAAATACTGCAGACAAAATATGAAAGACTCATTTATGCCAGACACCATCACAAACTCAATAAATGAATTCAAATACAAACCAGAGAATGGTATCACCTTCAAAACATACTGTATAAGATAAGAAGTTTTCAAGAAAGATTATGCTCTCCAGAAAGAAAAAAAATGTCTGTCTACTATTAAGGAAGTTAGGTGAACATGAAAAATATATTAATTACATTCTGCCAAAACAGCCTAAAGAAATAAGCTTTAAAGAAACTATTAGCATCTTATCAAATATTTTTGTTGAAGGAACATCATTATTCAATGAAAAGTGGAATTGCCTAAACTTACTAAAAATTAGGAAGATGATTTTACCACATATGCAGGAATCATAAATAAAGAATGCAAAAAATTCAAGCTTAATGAATTGACTCAAGACTCTTGTCTTAAGTGTTTAATATTTGTCCTAGGCTTAACGTCAAGTGCAGATGCAGACATAAGTTCAAGGATCCAAACCAAACTTGAAAGGGTCTTAAAAATAACTGCAAAATATTGCTGAAGAATGTCAGCGCACGGCAAATTTAAAGGTGGACACTGAAAGAATAGAGGAGGGAGATAATTATAAAATACACAACGTGCGACCATCCAATGAAAAATATAAGCATTTTGAAACTTCTGGCCAAAAAATAAGAAAATACAGAAAATCCTCCTCAAAATCAATTAAAAAATATGACAAATCTTACTTAGCACCTAATATCTGCCATGGATGTGAAGGAAAACATTTTAAATCTGATTGTTGTTGTTTTTTTTTGTTTTTTTTCAGAAATAAGAAATGTTATCAGTGTGGCTGAATAGGCCATAAAAGTAACTGCTGTAAAACTAAAAATTGAGCAGAAAAATCAAGAAATTTGTAAATAATGTAAATGCATTGAATAAAGTCAATACGCAAAAAAAAAAAAAACAATTACAATTACTATGACCAAGATATCTACGAAAAGGAAATTTCACTCCTTGTAAGCTTACTAGTGACTGAGTGTTCACCCATATGCAGTAAGATCCTCTCTGATTAGTTGCTAAATGACATTACAACTAGTAAGAGAGGATACCATACGGTTTATCAGAGAAAATTGAATTGAGTATTTGAATTTTGTTTAACGGCATATCAACAACCTCTGTGGGTTATTTAATGCCAAAATAGGTAGGGTTTTAAGGTATTTTTCTAATGTTTGGTTATAGTGAGAAGGTTGATTTAGTCAGATTTTGATTAAAAAAATTTTTAATTTTTTTTATTATTTTAGAAAACTGAAGATACTTTCTAGTTTTGTATTCAAAAATATATTGCTGGTAATCATTTTTTTTTCCTTCAGAAAATTATTGTTGATAATATTTTTCCTTTATGTTTTTCTATAAAAGTCTATTTTTATGTATATATATTTCTATAAAAGTGTATTTTTATAGCTTCATAGTGTTTTGACCCCAGTTTGGGGGTTAACTATTTACTCATAGGTGGGACCCTAACAGGTGCTACCACTCCAGGTCAGGGTGGACCTAGGAACAACAGCAATTAAGAGGTGGTTCCATGCTCCTCACAACCTCCTAATCAGAGGCCTTGCTGCCAGATGCAATTTACTGTCATACCCAGGACCTTTAAATTTTGAGTATGCTTGTATTTGATTATCAAGACTGATTTAGGGAAAGGCATAAGTATTTCTCCCTTGCACTTTCAATATGAGAAGGTGTGTGTGTGTGTGTGTGTTAAGAAAGAATCATTTAATAATTACAATTTTCAGTCTGATTTCTTCTCTCTCTCTCTCTCTGCCATATGGTCAGAGTAACTTAACATTTAAAAAACAGTACATGTAAATTGCTGCTTAAAAACTGAAAATGAACATGAATAAATAAAAGAAAATAAACAAAAGCAAGTAAAATAAATTAATCCAAACAAACAAATAAACTAAATATGTAACAAATAAATTAACAAACCACACCCACCAAATTAACCATTAGAATAATACAATAGATTACCCACAATGCATCACTGACCTGTGTACATAAAATGCCAAGCAAACACACAACACATGGCCTGATGATTGTTGTTAGCATGAAACAGACTGTTGCCTCCTGTTGCTGAATTCAATATCCACTTTATATTCCCATTTTAGAAAATTTATATTCAAAAAAACAAGGAATATTAATTTGAATTGATATGGGTGACTTTCATTTTACTGCCATTGTATATTTAATTATCTGAATCAATGAATTTCCAATCAGAATCTTGCAGAGATTTATAAGTCTATAATGTTGACATGCAAAATAAAACATAAAAAAAAAAAAAAATGAAAACTTTTATTTAACTGTCACCAACTCTGAATTTAACAAGTGAAAGCATATTTGACAGAAAAATAGTGCAATTAAAACCAAAGATCACAAACAGCTGCAACCATCTCACTAAATCAAATAATGAGGAGGATATTGTGTAGTTGACTGGGGCAGCCTGCAGCTAATAAAAGTCATATGCCAGTGACATTTCAAGAAATTTAACAATGCATATAAGAGTGAAAATGCAAAAAATCCAAATCAAAAGTAGGAGCTGATTGTGGCAATTGTATACGAATATTTCAAGTTAATTACCAACTTGAATTACAACCCTGTAGAATTCCTCATATAAAATACTTTATATGGATCTTAGTATTAATTTTTGTTAGTGTGTCCCAAGCTATAAGGTTATATTGCATATCCATTTTTTTCTAATATGGTAGTAACATTTTTGAATACAAAACTAGAAGACATTTTCAGTTTTCTAAAATAAAAAAGAACAAAAACAAAAAATTTTCATTAAAATCTGACTAAATCAACCTTCTCACTATAACCGAATATTAAAAAACCCTTAAAACCCCATCTTTTTGGCATTAAATAACCCACAGAGATTGATATGACGTTAAACAAAACTCAAACTGTAGCTTCCAACAAAACTACAACACACATATCACTACCTCTAGTAATTATGTTTGCACAAACATGTATATGCACAAAAGCTGAGTATCATCTACCATGTATTCAATTGTGAAAGCAGAATAACATTTTTATTACTTTAAAGATACCAAGAAAATTAAACTTCAGCATTAAATGATCCATAAGAAGATAATATGCTGTTAAACAAATCAAAAAACTTGAGGCACCAAACACATGGCTCTACAGGAGGATGCTGAGAATATAATGGATAGAAAATGTGAGCAATCAGGAAGTTTTAAGGAAAATGAAAATGAAAAGACACTTTTACTTTGAGTAAAAAAACAATAAAAACACTTGACCACATAATGAGGAAAGAGAACTTGGAGAATTTAACACTCACTGGACATATTGAAGGTGAAACAGAGAGAACCATTGAGTAACCAACCTAACAAGCTTGTGTAAATGAATGGCAGAACAGAGACTAGGAAAGATAGCAAAAGAACAAACATTGCTTAAGACCACAAAGAATAGGAAGTTATGAAGAGCCATGATCGCCTATATCATGAAGGGATATGGCACATAAAATAAGTACACCAAAAGAGAGAACATTATTTCTTTTCTATTTATTTGGTCATGGGAAAAGTCTGCTGTGAAGTTAACCAAGACAGACCTGCTTTAATGATTATGATAATACTGATCAATAATCTTCCCTCCTTTACTTTTCAAAATTATTACACATGAAAGATACAAACCTGTATTCATAAAAATAAAATAAAACTTCCAAAACAACTACACTCAATGTTCATTCATTTTGAATGTAAAAACCAGTATTTTTTGCCACCATCCACAAGCTCATTATTAGAAGACAAAAAACATATACAGGCTGATTGGGCTAAATTTGACAGTTTTTTGGGTTTTTTTCTTTTAAGGTGAATATCTAAACAAAGTTCTTTTTTTCTTTCAAAGTGAATATCTAAGCCAACAATCAATTTATTTGGAAAATAGAAAAGTGACATACAGGTTATAACAATCAAAAGACAAATCACTCAAGCCATTCTCAGCATCTACCACAGCCTTGATCAGACTCCAGAATCTGGCACATGGAGCCTTTATGGTGTCCTTAGGAAGTGCTTCAAACACCTACTTAATCCTGTCGATCAGCTGGGCCTTGGTGTTACAAGAACTGTGATTAATGTCTTAACTCCATCCCACACATAATAATCCATGGGATTACAATCAGAGGACTAGACACTGATGCTATTCATCATAAAAATTATGACAACCACTTTTGACTCTTCTTGGAGGTGTGGCAGGGAATCAAATCTTGCTACCATACACATGCTCTTTCAGCAGCTACCCACTCCAACCAAAGCTTGATCCTAGTGTTCAACAACTCTACATAGTAATCCAAATTGAGCCTGAGACTGTTCAAAGATGTGAGGTGGCATGGCATCACCCTCACTGGAGACAATAAAAATATGACAATTTGGAAAAACTTAGTCTTCATGACATGAGGAACATCATATAACTTGATGATAAACCATCTGTTGTTCTGTGTACTGTGCAGCTGGTCCTAACAAAAATTATTTTCATCAGAGACGAACAAGATTGTCCTTGATTCAACAAAATGTTTCACCTTATTTAGGAGTTTCTTTGTCTTTGTTAGACAGGTTCCCTGAGTCTTTTCATAAGTTGACCTTTACACCTCTTGTATGACAAAATGAAAGTACTCATCTAAGGGCAGCTTCATCGTGGAAATTACAACACTCATTTCCCATAATAAAGTCTGCATTCTCTTGCCTTATTCTTCTATCATTTGCTCCTGAAGTTGTTCGATGAATTCTGGTGTCTAGAGGCAATCAGAACATCTGCTGCATTCTTTCCTACAAGATGCGGCCTCGTAGCCTCCATTGCTGCTCTCTATTCGACATCTTATTGTTTTCACAGAGTTCAAAGTGCATTAAGCAGCTGTCATGATTGTGGCATTTTGATACCCAGCACAAATCATCATGAGGTAGGTTACACTTTTCCAATATTCAGTGGTTTCCACTCATTCATTTCGACACCTCTAAAACTGTAGTGATTAGGCTTCACAATGCCATTCAATGTTTACAGATATTCCAATCCAATTTGAAAAATAAAAATATTAAACTGTCAAATTTAGCCAAAACACCATGTGAGTGTATATATATATATATATATATATATATATATATATATATATATATAGGTAGGTACCTAACAAGAAAAAAAAAAAATCACAATACTTAAGATTTAAAATGAATTTTCAAAAATGAAAAATCTTTCTTGAAGCTTTTATTTATTTTTAATTTCAAACTAATAAGATTAAATTTAATTTTTCCAATAAGCAAAATATGTTGCTGTATTTCAAAACTAATTTGAAAGATTTCTTTAAATCAATGATTTCACTGCCATTTTTAACCATCTGTCAACACAATTTTCTTTGTCAAAAAATATTGCAAAAATGAAATACACTTTGCTTTTTTATACGAAAAATATATCTGTAAAAATTACCTGAATAATGTGAGTGCCTGCTTTATATAATTTTTAACTACCCAGTAATCTTAAAAATTCAATAAAATATTCTTCATAATCTAATATTTTGTTGAACTTTAGATACTTTGACTTTAAATTTACGCTTATATTTTTTGATAATGTGTTTGGATGTCCATATTTACAAAAATCGACACATTTATATAGAAAAAAGTTTGTAAATTCTTTTAAAAATATAGTAGTAAACTATAGTTGTAGTAAACTTATGATTAGTAAATATAATTTTTACTTAATAACAATATCACCTAACAAATTAATACAGAAATTCAAAAGATTTAAAACTTTATAAATTGTTCTAATTAAATTTTTTTAAAAATTCATTATTCACCAATTTTTTTCTTAGTTTCCATATATTTTATACCATAAAAGCATGTCGGAAATTTACAGATGTAACGGGTCTCCTGATTGGCTGATTTAACCCGAACCTCATTTTGAACTTTAGGCGGGCTTTACCAGAGGTTTTTTTTTTTTTTCGGATGGTTTTGTTCTCTCCTTTTTTTTTCAGCTAGCACGAACAGTATCGGACGTATTTGTGCCGCTCCGGATTTTTGTTGCAGCGGGGCCTAAATTGGCGCCCACTTGTCTCGCTATATCGAGACCATCTTACCAATTCTTTGTAATCTTTTAGGCTAATGCCACAACTTTGTAACAGAGAAAATCTCTTGTTACCCTTCTTACCTTAAAAAGGATACCCTATGGGCAAAGCCTAGCCTTCCTAGAGAAAAATTCTCTAAGCACTATCATCTTATACCAAGATAAGAAACTGTGAAAGAAGCTGACCCAGAAGAAAGTTCCTGTACGTCGCGGATCGCAGTTCCTTGTGTCTTTTCCATCCCACTCCTAGACGGAGGATACTATACCAAGCTAAGCAGAGAAAAGAGACTATACCAAGCTACACAGTAGCAGCAAAATTCAGCATATTTTTGCAAGACAAATAAATTGTTTTTTCTATACCAGGTATGTCTTGTTATGTTTGATAATTTCCTTTCACTGCTTAAGCGCTAAGCTATGTGAATATATTTCTCACAAGCAATTAATAGATTTTCTAATTAAATAATATCTTCACTTTATTGCATTCTTTTATTTTATGATTAAGACCAGATTTTCAGTAATTGGGGGTCCTGTTTTACAAAAAAAAAAAAAAAAAAAAAAATTGATGATTTAATTTCTTCAAAAAGTTCTGCGTATAACTAATATAAATATTAAGCAGTACAAAAATTAATTTTTCAAAATTTCGTAAAATTAATAAGTGGAAGGCAACAGATGTGAAAAAAATGTTTTTACTAAGATTTCATAAAGAAAGAAACATTTCTAAAATAATTTCATTCATCAGTAAAAAAAAAAAAAAAGAAGTCCTGAAAGTTTCATTAAAGTCTGACAATTATTTGATTTTTTGCAAGGATTCCCAAATAAATGTTTTTTTGGCACGAAACATAAATTAAAACTAAGTAAAAAAAATGTTTAAATGCTAAAATTTCCTACACTAATCTTTACTGATACTTTGAAATTTTGAACATTCTAAAAAGAATAAAAATTAATGTCAAAAATTAATTAATAATATAATTTAATAATGAAAAATGTACTTTGTTTTTTCCTCTTAATAATAACAGAAACAAAGATTTTAACAAACTTTGTTTTTATTAAGTTTGGGTCATTTTTTCATCATAGTATGCTCATTTTTAGTGAATCTGTGAATATGTGTGTGTGTGTGTGTGTGTATATATATAAAGGTAATATCTGTTACTTTAAACAAAATACATAATGCTAGCAGAGAAATAAAAAAAATAAGATAAAATTAAGATAGTAATAAATTTCCAAAAAGTGTACATCACTAATATATTTATGAGGAAAGGACATGCCAGTTCCGTGGTTCATTCAAGTTGCTGCCAACTTTTTACAGAAAATTTTATGACTGTCACAAAGATAAGGTAGTCTTAAATATTTTTAAATTAATGAGAGACTTGAAAAACAACATTAGATTATATAATTCAGCCCTTTAAATATTTTACTAGAGATACAAAATTTAATAATTGCAATAAAAATGGACATATTAAGATCAAAGAGCAAGAAAGAATAACAAAAAAATTAGTTATCATAAAAAACAAATCAGAAGGCAAAAAACAAAGCTTAACTAGTTTTTATTCTTCTCTATCAAAAACTAAAATATGGACAGTGAATAAAATAGGAAAATTCTGAAAAACAGGATATTATGTTTATTAAACATAATCATCAAAGGTTTTATTGTCCTTTCTCCCCACTAAAGTTTTCTCATTCTCTTTCACTCCCAGTAACTCCTTGTGTCTTAGTGGCATTATCACCTTGATTAGTGTGACATGATAAATAAAAAAAATCTAAAAAAAAAAAGAACTTAACTTTAGCATAAATGTCTAACTCCAAAATGTCAATAGGGTTATAGGAAATAGACCCTATTTCCAAAAACATGCCCAAACTATTTTCTACCCAATAACAGACAATATTTACAAACATGCCAAAAAGATTCCACAATTCAGCACACACTGTTTAAATCAAAGTGTCTATTGTTTAGCAAATGAAATAACCATGTGAAATATTGGACCAATGAAAATAAAATAAAATCCTATTTTTCTCAAGCCTACATCTAGAAAAATGTCTTATAAAAACCTACAGATTTTAACTTTCAGAGGGCAGAAATGCAACTGTCTCCAAGCTGAAGAGAAGATATGGCTACATAGCATTTTCTTTTTTCTCCCCAGTGTGTAGTGAAAGAAATGTGTCAGGGACTTCAAACAAATTAGCTACAACAACAAAGGTTTGGACAGTCTGTGAATCTTTGTTGACAATCATGTGTTGGAAACTTCAAATGAATCATGTTCAACATCAACAACAAAGACAGTAAATGTTTGATAACAATAAAAGTCTTTTCTCAACAACAACTTTTTATGGTAGACCAACTATTTAAAACAGAAAAAGATAAGCCTCTTTGGTCACTCAGTTTGTGGTCAGGATAGTTCCTATACATTTCAAATGATATTTTAAATTTTGTTGTTGTTATTTTAAAAAAAAAAAATTTTAAATCCTTTTTAACACATTCGAAATTTTAATTAAAATTTTGTTTCTTTGTTTTCTGTCAGCGATTCACGCTATGTTTATGTAAGGCAACTATTAAGAAAATGGAGTCGGTCGAGGAAAATGATTTTGGGGCAAGTAAATTTTCCCTCACTCTCAACTGCTGGTCGAGTGATTTCTCTTTCAAATCTCAAAAGCTGCTTACTATACAACCATGGAAAAGATTATAGAGTTTATAATTAACCGTGGTGCAGGGTTGTGGACGTTTGGTCAAGGAGGTGGGTATGTAGGTAAATAGATAGGTGTGTCCATTTCTGTTGTGATTCAGCTCTTTCATTTGTATTCATGGATGCACAGGATGCTGACTAGCCATGATCCCTGCTTTTTCAGAGTGCAGGATGAAATCTATAACATTAAAATATTATCAGATAACACACTACTTAGAAAATAATGTATAATCTTACAAGATGTAAATAAATGGTTAACAATTTAGCATGAATGAGAAACATTCAATATTGTTGAATAATACAAAAAATATGTTGGTTATTTCAAATTATATTTTCCAAAACATTTGAAAAATGAACCGAATACAGATGCAGATTCAAGTGGTGGGATCAAAAACCTCACCACTTTTATCCTGATTCCTACTTAAACAATACTCATTTTTTTCATTTAAATAAAGAAATGATATAAATAAATAATTACAAGTAATCATAAATTAACCTTAAAAGCAACTATTTTATTTTTCATCTGATATAAGAAAATCCACCTCTTCTCCCAGCTTCTATAGATTAATTAGTAAGGCTCATATCAGTAAACGATTGTTTGCTCAAAAAAAATCTCTTACAATCTAAAAATATTTTCTGCCTTTAAATAACCTGCAAAGGGTTGATAAGCCATAGAAAATTATTCAATAAATCAGTGATATAAGAAAGATGTTATTCCATGTTATTTTTTATAAATTTTTTATTTATTGGTTTTGGGTTAAGTTTCTTTGATTAATTTATGCTTTTGTCAATTCTAGTGCTGATAAGATTCTAGTGCAATTTAATTGATGAATTCTGACACAGAATAGAAACAAACTCCCCACTTAGACATTAACAACCCTCTGTATCTTCTATAAATCCTATTTAGACCCAACCTTGTGCAAATTCCTGACTACTCCTGAAATAAAGGTTCTAAAGATTCCAGAAAAGAAGGAATTTGTTTTTTGTCTTTTTTTCTTTTATTGTTTAAATAAAAGATATTTCAATCTCCTCATTTTAGTGTCTGGTCAATATGGAATTAAAAGTAACTCTTCGCTTCCCTGTTTACAAATTTTGCAATCCAGTGTAAAATCAGAATTTGACCAATAGAAAAAAAAAGAATTGAAGGAAAAAGACAAGCCAAATTTTGTGATCCAGTGTTAATTATTTTCTAATCAATAAAAGGGAGTGATTTACAAAACTGAGAGAAGTTAATAAGCCTGTGTGGAAAGGTCTTTGATATATATATATATATATATATATATATATATATGAGAGAGAGAGCGAAAGTGGAATCAGTCAAATGGAATCAAGATCAAATACAGAAATTTCAATCCACAAGTCTTGGATATACATTCATTCTTCCTCTCTTTCCTCTTTTCCTTTATGTCTTCTTTGTCCTCACCGTGGTCAACAAAGAAAATAGCAACAACAACAATAAGAAACTTCAATGACTCCTAAAAATTAATGTCGGTAAGTACAATTTTCCTTTATTGTCTTTCCTTAGTTTTCATTTTCTCACTGAAAGGAAGAAAGACTTTATTACTACCCTGTTAATCTTTTTCTGCATACACACATATTGCTACAACTATGAACTCTAGATTCAATTAACTCCATAATACACTTTCTCTTTGAATATTTACACAATTAAAATTTTCACTTCCTACAAATTGATGTTATTCTGTTCCGTAAATAAATTTCTATTTAAACATGCAAAAGAAAGACTTATATTCTTTCAACCTTCTGATCTGAAGTAAATTGTGGGGAGTTCAGTTATGTTTGGGACAAGGCAAATTTCTCCCTATAAGGGTGTTGATATTAAGACTCACCCCACTGAAATGCTTGCCACGAACTCCGCATTTATTGACAATAGAGATTCTCTCAAACACCGGGCTGAGGTCAATATCTGCAGTTGATTTGGCTGCATCAATATCATTGGGCGTGGTCTCTTGCCCTCGCTTCCAATATGGATTCGTTCCATCTTCACTCTGATCAAACAGCAACCAGGTACTGGAACTGGAAAAAGAAAAAAATTATCTTTAATCAAAGTAAAAGAGAAATCTGGTCAACATTGGAATAAACAGTTTGAATTCTTTCCATATTTTCATGCTGCTAATCACAGACAAGGGAATCTTTTTTAAACCATTTTTCTAGGAAAAAGTCTGGGTTTAAATGTTTTTCTGTTGCATAAGAATCTTTTTCAGAATTACTGGATAACATTTTTTGTATGATTTATTAGAGAAAACTTCTGGAGTAAATTGGGAAATTAAATAGATCAGTTTTTATATAAAACTTTTGGGTTGAAGCAAATAGATGATTGCATTTATTGTGGATGACGGTGATTGAATCTTGCATTGTTTACTTCTATCTATATATCCCTATCTCTCATATATATATATATATAAAGCAAAACTCAACACGTCATTTAAAGTAGTTAGAAGTTATAATACATTTCAATGAGCTTAATTAGCTCATTTCATCAGACCACACAATATTCTTTCAAGTTGGTACAAAAAATTTTGCTGGAATAAGCATTTTCTTTAACTGAAGAGAAAAATAAAAATAAAAAAAATAAGGAAAAAGGAGAAAAAGGAAAAGAGTCAGGACATAGGCATTGGCATCAGATCAGCTGGGTGTATTCAGACCAGTCATGAAGATGTTGACCACTAAGTAAATTAACCATTTATTTCTAATTCTATGGATACATGTGTATGTGTAACCCCATAAATTAACCCACCCATTTACACTAACTTACATCCATATACACATATGTGCACATCTCCACATATGCCTACAAATGTGACTGTTTATGCTTATACATACTTACCGACCTACACTTTTTCATGTCTACATATGGATCTTGCGTTCGTATACTCACATATATACATTTCATAAAGACGGAATTTCCATGTGTATAGTGATATATATATATATATGATTATACTAGTAATTCTCATACATACTCCCAAAATACACATATATTTTCATACTTACATACATCCTCACATTCATATGTATACTCATAAATGTGTTCTTCATACGTACATTCATCTATTTATATCCACATACAATTATTGTGTTCACACACGCGCAATTCTATGAGGAGCGGATCCACACATACATGTATACACATCCATATAATTATATAAGTATACAAGCAACTTTTTATATACCCCTATACATAAAGACAATGTATGCCTGTGTACACTTATCCATCTACTTTTAAGTCCCAAACGAGTTGGTATATTTTCTTTTCATATGTCTTAACAAACATTACACGTGTATATATCCATATATACCAGCATACCTCATTCGGATTTTTGATACTAACCTGTACACATATGGGTAGAATGATCAGTACATGAAGGTATAATCAGTTCAAGAATGCACAATTGACTGCATCCAAGATTAACATAACCCACATATAATCAGGTATTCTCACATGATGGAAAAACATACATAATTTATACATAATTAGGTCCATTCTTATACATGAAATACACTTATACTTAGGTGCCCCCTTATACACACAATAATACGTACAATAATAAACATGCACAAAATTCTATAGAAGCATACACAAAATTAGGTGCACCCATATATATGAGAAACATATCTAACCTTACACTTAGGTGCACCATTATACATGTGAAATATTTATATCAAAGTCATTATAGTAAAATCATTTACAATTACATAGTTCATGATAGGATATTTTTATTAAACTTCGTACACCAATAATATAAAATCATTGTGTACTTAGATTGGCATATCAACCCATTGTATGGTAGATCCTTATCCTCACTTCTTTGGTCTGTGAAATTCTCCAATAAATGATCCACACAAATGTGAAAGAGCTGGCAAGTGTGTCGGAACGGGGTGATTCTAAGATTTTATGTGTTAAACAGTTTGAATTTATTTTTATGGTGGCATTTGAAAATTATTTCATTTCTCTGATTTCATAATTGTCTAGATTCTCTGAATTTGATAATTTTAATCTTTTCGTCTAAGCACAAATTGCACCTGCTTCTAGATTTGTCTTTTAATTAAAAAATTTTTCCCCTCAAATTGAATGGAAGATTATAAGGAAATCTCAAACCCCTAATAGCTTTAGAAGCAACAGAAATATATTTGTGCAAAAGGAATTGTGTTTATTTCATTTTGTCAAAAATAAGGCATCAGGGCTAAAACTTACTATATTTTCCATTTGTAAACCAGTTATTACACAACCTAGGTTTCTACCAGGAGTGGTGTCATCAGGCGATAATTTAGAGATTATGCTATTCCCAAACAAAAACGAACTACTGAATGAAAGAACAGAAATTATGACTAAGTGTAACCATACTAAAAAATATTTATTAGGTTCATACAACCATAGATGAAAACGTTATAATTTCTTGTAATTTTAAAAATTGGGCATTCAAAAATTCCTTACCATGTGAGCATAAAAAAAAATCCGTTATGTGAGTGTTCTTAAAAAAAAAAACGGTAAGCAGTAAAATCAGTTACTGATAATTGCCTGAAGACAGCATTCATGGTAGAAACCTAGGTCACGTAATAACTCATTTACCAATGGAAAATATTCAAAAGTTCTACAATATTTTTGTATTGAACACTTTTTAATACAAATGTACACTGGTCTAATTTTATTATGACCAAAAACTAAGTTACCATGTTTTTTGTTGAGGCAGGACCAAGATTAATTTCACACAAAGCAAGGGAGGTCCTGCCTGACAAAAGTTTTTGTCAATGATTTGAGGCATGATTTTACAAGGTCTAAATGCTCATCCTGGTGCCCAACTCAAACAGTTTTGGTAGTCTAAGTCCACCGAGTGGAATGAAGTAGAAATATGAAACAAGGAAGAACACTAGTGTTAGATGTTTGAAAGAATTAGCATATATGTTAGGTTATGAGGACCTCCTTAGTAGGCCTAGAATAGAAATAAATATGACATGGAAGCCATTAATAAAGAAAGACAAATGACAGAGCAATAGTAGCAGCTGTAACAAAAGAGAAAAGAGTGCACTCAAGCATGACATGCAGCAGTAGTGCTCATTAGCACATAGGTTAGGTTTAGAACATCAAGTTCTTCACACTGGGGACAATAGCCTAGTGAATTAAAGAATTGGTTTGTGAATTTGGTGATAATTGTGAGTTCAATCACAAGAGAGTTAGGTGTCTGAAAGAATCAGTGTATATGTTAGGTCCTGAGGATCACCTTAGTCGGCCTAGTATAGAAATAAAGTACAATATAAGAGCCAGGCATTGTTTTATAGTCAATGAATTCTGTGGCTGAGATGGCCTAACAATGGTTTCTCCTGCCAAGTGGGGAACATAGGTTTGAATCCTGCTGGGAAGATCATATTTTTCTTTAATAAAATTTATTGAATATTCAGGCCAGTAGATAAAAATAAATAAACATACTGTTTAATAAATAAACAGCATCTACTCAAATATGGGTATTCACTAAAAATAATGTTTAAGTAATAAAATAATTGTTATAATGGAACGTCTTATCACCCCTGACAGTTGACTCACGGAAGAGATTAAGAACTCTCTGTTAATTGTACTTTTTCGTACAATAAACTCTGTTATTTGTTTACCCTTTACACGTTGTGTAAATCTTTTCACTTGGAATTTACCTTGTTATTTATATTGTTCCCATGATATAACAATAATATAAATGTATGGGAATAATATGAGAATGTACAACAGATGTTGTAGGAAAGAGGAGTTTGAAATTTGGTTTAAAGATCATTGTTAGCAGAGGTGAAGGAGAGTTGAGATCAATAACTGCTGTCGCATGAAGCTGCCACAAATATGGAGTCGATTTTTTTATAATAAAAAGAAAAAAGGTTAACAGAATTTTCTCCCCAAAACAACCGGATTATTCTGCTAGTTGTTAAACAGAAAGAAGTAAGAATACTTATGAAAAGTTGATTGACCTATTAAACATTTCAGATTAGCAATTTCATAACATTTTCAGGCATTACTATTTTGCTAGATTTAATAACTGCTCTCTCCTTCTCAGAACATGACTAATTATAGAAGATTAACTTTCCATGTGGTTAGATAATCCAACAGAAATCATCATCTTCCAAAGAAATGAGACAAGCCAATCAGTTGAGATCAAAATTAGGTCAATCTTACATGCAAAATAATCTAAAAGAGATAAAACAAGGTCAAGTTTATTAACAAACTATATTATTAATGAACATTTACTGATATAATAGAATACTGCTACCATATATGGTCAGGCGCCCCTGCTGTTCATCTCAGTGTTCTTGACAGGCTCCAAAGGAGAATCAGTAATGTGATAGGTACTGACTTGGTGGCCCGACTACAGCCATGTCCCCACCAACGAAATGTGGCCTCCCTTTGTCTGTTCTATAAATACTTTCATGGCTTCTGCTCGAACGAACTTAAGTCACTGGTGCCTCCTCAACAGGTGTTTACTCGTGCAACCAGATTGGCAACTGGGACCCACCCATTCACAGTTAGGTTAGCCAAATGCAGACGACAATTCTACTCCTGCAGCTTCTCTCGCACTTCCTGCCTGTGGAACTAGCTTGCATATTCTTGCTTTCCTGACAGCTACAACCTCCAGGAATTTAAATGCAATGTCAATACTCATCTATTAATCACTTGACTAGTTCTTTCCACACCTCGTATATCCTTTCCTTTCTCTCCACCTTTGAAACTGTCATCACACCTGCATTCTCATCTTTCTATTGCTCCTTTCTAACTGGTTTGTCTTCCTCTTCACTCTCTTCTAATTAATCTTTTTACACTTATGTAGCCCCCTGCACATCAGTGGTATTACCGCCTTGCTCGGGGTGATACGATTAAAAAAAAAAAAAATGAAATACTGCATGCGACCCTTTCACCGGCCCTGATTGCTGCCATATCTAGGCAAGAGCTGCCTAATCATCAATTTCAAGCTTTGACTGAAATCTAAATCATCTAATGCAGCCTTATCCCACATGATTTTCCACCCAATAGATAATTTCCCAACAGATTCAACATTGCAAGTCTATCGTTACTGCAGTGACAAATGTGCAGATGAGCTCCATATATTTAATTCTACTAGCTCAGACCTTTCTGTCGAAGACCAGCCTCAAGGGTCATGATCTATTTGGGGACCTTCCTTGTCAGGGTTGTTTGATATGGTTCTTGTGAGGTTCAATTCACTTAGCTGATAATCAAGACAATAACTGTGTGAAACAATTTCTGTAACATCTTTCAGATGTTTTCATTCAGAAAAAATACTGCTTATCATAAAGGCTATGAACCCTATCTCAACCTTTATTATTTTATTCAAATTTACCAAATGTCTTGTTTAACAAAAAGTCATCATAGACTCAGTAAATAAACAAATATTTTTAATTGACTATAAAAGCTTGAATTCCACTCCGCTGACGATACAATTGCTGAGTGCCTGTTCATATTCTATATAGGCACATATAACAGTTGAACAGTAAAATAATTCTAACTCAGTAGTATATCAATTACTAATTTTTGATTTATAATTGTTTAAATAATTTAGGCAAACTTAGGCCTTTGTGCCCACAAAAATATGGAGTATCGAAAGGATTGTTTTCCTTTGACACTGCTATTATTTGAACTACCTTTAGTCTCCGGTAATGCTTAATTGTTTTAAAGTTATGAGTATAATTGTATTAAGATCCAAACATATAATGAAAGTGAATTTATACATTTTTTTTTTGTTTATCTATACTTCTGAGATGAGAAGCTATTTACACTGTTCAGACTGTTGTCCTCATTGTTATTGCCATGTTTGACATTTTGGCTGTTGTACACTCCAGCCTTATTCAAGTGCTAGGAATTTCAAACCGAACCCTTTATTTCGATCACTGGGGGTATATCATTCTCATTTCATGTGCAATGCCACTTCTGGGGGCCATGTAGTTATTTCCCCTTTTAATCAAAAATTTGTACACTGATGTACTCAAGGAAACATAGTCTAGGATATAAGCATTGGTTAATTCCAGTGACTTGACCCAAAAAGCTGTGAGTTCAATACCTGGCTACAGTAGTGGTGAACAAATAACTTAGAGAGTTGAGTCAAAGGGAGATAACAACATGACATTTGAAAGTGACATCACACATGGAATGAGAATGATATACCTCAGTGATTGAAATAAAGTTTGGTTCAAAATTCTTAGCACCTGAAGAAGGCCGAAATGTCGTAAACATGGCAATAAAGAAGAGGACAACAGTCTGGACAGTGTAAATAATGTAAATACTACCTCATCTCAGAAGTATAGACAAATACTATCCTTTTATTGTCTCTTTCTCATCACTAACATTTTTTTCACTTTCTTTCATTCTCAGTAACGCTGTGTCTTAGTGGCACTATCACCTTACTTAGGGTGAAATGATAAAAAATAAAAATTAAAAAAAACAAAAAAAATAAATAAATTCAATTTATTTTACAAGCATGCAGAAACCATTACACAAACAGTAGGTACACAGATAAGAACAAGTATATCTGGACAATAAAAATGCAGTACAGTGACAAATCACCTTTTTCTTAGTAACAAAGAAATATTTAACTATTTCTACTAAATAATACTTTCCAAGATAAATAATTGTGATTAATGCATAAGATTAAGAAAATTCTTAACCTGTATTATTATTATTATTCTTATTCCTCACTGCCAAGTTAAAAACATTCATTACTAATCAGTTACTAAAAAAATAAATTCTGACTTACAACCAAAGACAAGCACCTTTTCATTTAAATTTGCTTACATAAAAAACAAAAGTATATATTTCAGTACAACCAAACTAAGAGGAAGAAAATAAATGATTACATAAAAAAAAGAAACAGTTTACCTAAAATTGAGAGACTGTTAATAGTAACTTTTGCTTATTACCAGTACTTTATTAATTACTGACCTCTGTCTTATAATAGCCATTATATTTATATGAAATATACATGTAAAGTTGAGACATCAGGAAAATGTAAATGTGGTTCTGCAAAAAGACACTGAGAATACCATGGACAGAACATGCGAGCAATAAGAAAGGTTAAAAGAAAATAGAAACCAAAAAGGCACTTATACTTATTTATTTTGTCTGTTTCAAGAAAGTGCTAAAATCTGAAAGACACGTTGGGATTGGGATAGCAAAAAATACTTTATAAAAGCCAAGCAAAGTATTAAGTGAAAACATCTGGGGTGGGGCATGAAGAAAAGTGTGTGCTGGGGGGGGGACAATTAGAATAAAAGGGCAGAACAAGAATACTTTACAAAGAATAAAATTAATATTTCATTTTGTTATGTGAAGCTAAAATCCATGTTTCTTTGTATCTTGCTGATTCTATCAGGACAGAACATGCAATATTTCATCCAAATCAGACAGCTGACATCTGACATCTGCAGAAACCAATTTTCTAGGCTTCTAGATGCAGTAATATATCAACAGATGTTCATCTGGTGATATTTCATTTAATGTTATCTAAGAAACAGCAAAACACTGTGTGTTTAAAGTATTAGATTTGTTACTGTTTGAAATTTGCAGTATACCAATAAAGAAGTGTCTTCATATGGTTGTGGGAGGTGGGTGCTTGGGATGAGGCCTGGAAGCCAACAGGGCAGTAATTAGATAATATTTGGGAACCATGGCTTTTGATGTTTAAAATGTTATAATATTCAATATTATACAAGCATTTATTTCATTTCAAAGTATTAACGATAACTGATATTAGTAAAGTGTGCACATATGAGGTACAGTGGAGAAATGGATAAAGCAGATTTGAAATTCCGAGCCGAGATCATTACCCCACAACGCACGTCCGGTAGCCCAAAATATTTGTACAGTTTGGTTTGGAAGCAAATATTACATTCCTGCAATTTAACCCATAACTGGAGGGAAGAGATGGATTAATACTTTTCTCAAGGGTGTTTGCGTATCAGTGAATGCAAGGAATTCAACTGGAATTCAAACTCAGCTCCCTGATTTCTTGTTTCGAGCGGATATTCACTGCACCACAACAAACTGTTCTTTTTCCAATCAATAATATCACACTACATTTTAATTAAGCATTTTCCTTTTCAGTTTATCTAATCACTAAATCTTTTGTTATTTTGACAAACTGTGAACTGGTTGAATTTGAGTACGTGGGGAAAAATGAAACAAAATTGATAAATAAAATAATAATGAATAATAAAAAAAAAGAAAAGGAAATACATTTTTCCATGATGCTAAGAGTAAACAAACCAGAAATATGTTAACCTCACTTGGTTTTGTCAATGAGGTGGTACTGTTAAAGTTTATAAAAAGGTGAGACATTTCATCACTCACTTTCTTTCCCTTGCGCCAAGATGTAGCACCATGTAGTAATTATGTTCCCACTGAGGAATGTTAGTTTTCCCTAGTTCATGAATGACTGAACTCTTTTCCTCCTTTCCAATGCATGGTGCTCACATTTGTCTTCCAAAAACCTCCACTTATGAAGTAACTCAAGCTTTCTCTTTGGTTGTTTCAACTCAGAACAAGGCTGACTTGGGTAGAACCATTCTAATGATGCTTATACTTACTTACCCTGACATCTGAGTCAAGAAAAAGAAAATGGACATCCCATAACTATGTTTAAACGTTCCAATGATAAATTAAGTACAAAGCTTCCTTTTGTTGTTCTAACTCCACACAAGGCTGACTTGAGCTTGACTGTAATATATTATCTTGAACAGTAAATATAATTGACAGATACATTCAGACTCTTGCTGGCTTTCGACTCCTGGCAGCCCCTTAGTGTGCACAAATTCTGAGTGCTTTATTGCTCTACACAAGCATCACCAACAAAGAATAAAAAAAAAATATATATATATGTGTGTGTGTGTTCCTCATTGTTTTTCAGCAGTAACACAACCATTAATACAATGATTATGCTTACTTACCCTAACTCCTGGACCAAAAATTAAAACAGACCTATCCAAGAGACATTAAGAACTTTGTTTCACTACAGTCACCATAAAAAAGAATAAATGGTATATAGTGAAAACCCAAATTTTTGTCTACTTATTCTTAATTGTTTACACACGAACATGTACCCACCTTAAAAATACACCCAACCATACAATCTTCTAAATTCCACAAGTACTGTAAAATGGGTCATTCATCTGTAGCTTTGACATTTACTTGCATAAATTGCTCAACAGAAACTCATTTAGAGAATCTCTTCTTTTCCTGTGCATTTTGGTGCAATGCATATCAGCTCGGAATGAGAAATTGGAGAACCAAGTTCAAATTCAGTTAATTCACTTACGCACAAATATCCTTGGGAAAG
This sequence comes from Ascarosepion bandense, assembly GCA_037127315.1. Taxonomy (NCBI): domain Eukaryota; kingdom Metazoa; phylum Mollusca; class Cephalopoda; order Sepiida; family Sepiidae; genus Ascarosepion; species Ascarosepion bandense. Next base: position 240,526 of record JBBBDQ010001109.1, on the reverse strand, counting down.
ACCTGAATCCATCTCTTCTTTCCCAGCTGTGGATCGAATAGCAGAACAGATTGGGTTCTACAGCCTTGGTTGCAACCAGTCTACTGCAAAAAGTAATGTCAATCTACTGTGCAAAAATCTTCTACTTAGTCATGTCTCAAAAGATGATTGCCCATGCATGTAAAATTTAAAAATAACAAACTTTCTAAACCATACTTGTTTGTGTTGATGTTCATTATTGCAAGGAACTCTTCCTTGATGAACTTCAACAATTTTTTTTTTTTTTTTTACTCATTTACCCCAAGCAAGGTAAGAAAGGGTTACTGGGTATGACAGAATAAGAAAAAGAAAAACATTATAAAATAGCGAAAATAAAAATAAAAAGTAATCAAGAAGACAGTAGACAATGATGAACATTGCTTAGAAATAGAAGAATCAGCTTGAAGCAAAATATGACAGAGAGAGAGAGAGAGAGAGAAGTATTGGAGGTTGAAGATAGAGAATTATATTCATCAGCCTTCAGTGAATTGGTTCACAACAGGTTATAAAAAAAAAAATTCAAAAATAAAGAAAAAAAGAATATGTCCTCCAGTTAAATTATTTCTACTTGGATTTTCAGATTAAAAACAAAACAATACAAACTCTAAGGTCAAAGGAAAGTCTATAATGCAATTAACAAAAAATTGTCTTCCTCACTAATAAAAAAAAATGCTAAAATAACTGAACAAGTAAAATTGGTAATCAACAGTTTAATACAGAAGCTGATTACTAATTCAGCTTTAGCACTGAAAACATTTTTTTTTTTATAATGGATGGTTATAAGAGAGAGGGGTGGGGAGATGGGATGTGCTTATTTTATTCAAATAGGCTCTTTTGCTGGTCCTTGTAAAAATAGACATGGGCTTATTTGCCAATAAATATAGTGTTTTTGAACTAAGAATATACTATATTCGAGATCATCAGTGCAATGAATGTGTAATCTGTGGAGGTAGGACTTAAATAACATGCATTTTGTAGTTTGTAGTTTTCAGTGGGGACACCTCAAGTGTATTGGCAAGAGAATTAATCTCTATGGCAAGTTTGGGATTTGCAGAAGCTGTCATGTCTGAATTGCTTAAAATATTCAAAGACTTCTATATTTCTTTTAATAAATGATGATGAATAAATGATTTTAACAATTGATGGTAGGAACAAACTTAAATTGTCTTGACAATTAAGAGTGAAAATAAACTTCTGTGTTAAATCAGTACATTGCTATTTTTAACATTACCTGCCTTCATAATAATAAATCTATTTACCAACAAAATAACCTGGGAGTCTATTTTACTGAGACTAGCAAAATAGATTCTTCCTATTTTATTACGATAAACAGAAAAACATCAGATTTTAAAAACACTGCAAATTGAAAAAAATAAGGAAAAATTATTGATATAAATCAATAACAATTGTAAGTTGAAGTTAATCATGGGAAGAGCAGGAGTAACTCTTATTTTCACGTATAACAATATTCACTAGTACACCTTCTCAAAAAAAGAAAAACAACAAAAAAAAAAAAAAAAAGAAAAAACACAGACATGCACAAACACTTGTATTTCAAAAATATTCTCTCTAGAATAAATACCTGAACAGAAACAGAGAATAAATTTATTCAAATATTCTTTATTTCAATGTAAATAGCCTTAATTATACAGTAACATAAATGTAATCTTATTCTGCTTCTTACCCCCTTAGCTCAACTGTTATCCCCTGCTAGCACTTCATAAATAATGGACTATTCCATTTTGATTGCACAGAAAGATGGAAAAAATATAACAAAAAGTTTACTTTGCTTCTGTGAGAAAATAAAAAAAAAAAGAAAATTATTTAACAGCTGTTTTAGTAAAAAGGAAAAATTTCTCAATTTCAAATCTTCATTTTTTTTTTTTTTTTTTTAATAATTTCACCCCAAGCAAGGTAAAACGGCCACTAATGCACAGGGGGTAATGTAAGAGGTGAGTGATGAAAAAGAGGAACAAATTATGGGGGTATCAGAGAGTAGAGTAGAAAGGGAGAAGAACATGATACAATGGTTGTCAGGGAAAGGATGCGAGTCAAAGAGATAAGAGATGGCAATTGACATTGCATTTAAATTCTTGGAGATTGTAGCTTTCAGGGAAGCAAATATATGGAAGGGAATTCTACAGGTGGGAAGTGCAAACAAAGAAGCTAATAGAGTAGAAGTTGTGGTTACATTTGATCGATTTCACTGTAAAAGGGTGGGGCCTAGTCGATAGTCTACTACTGCGACTAAATTCATGAGAGGGGGCACCAGGGAGCTAAGCTCATCAGAGCAGAAGCTGTGAAAGTTGGTTGGTTTATTTAACCAGCATATCGACCTTCTTTCGGTCATTTAATGCTGGAAATCTTTTTTTTTTTAAGTTGTTTGTCTTCAAGTTTTTAACTGTCTTCGAGGTTGTTGGCCTTCACACTTTTAATTGCTTTCAAAGTTGTTTGAAAGCAACCAAGAGGTTGAAGGCAAAGTTGTTTGCCCTCAAACTTAATTGCTTTCAGATTGTTTGCTTTCTAATTTTTAATTGCTGATCACATAATTGTAGAATGTTCTTGTGTTAATAGTAGGAGCATTTCATTCATATTTACTTTTAACTCATGACAGTTCTATTGTATTATTTTTTAACCCATGGTTAAGAATTTATTTTAGGTTTTGTCTTTTATCAGTTTTTGTTTGGTTAGTTTACTGGTATTGATGGTTTTGATTTTGTGATTTGTGGGTTTTTTTTTATTTTGAGATTTGTTTTTCATTTTGTTTTCAATCTTCATTTCTTTGAGTTCCTTAAATCTGTTTGGTGTTGGCAATGGAGTTCCTTAAATCTGTTTGGTGTTGGCAATGGAGTTCCTTAAATCTGTTTGGCGTTGGCAATGGAGTTCCTTAAATCTGTTTGGCGTTGGCAATGGAGTTCCTTAAATCTGTTTGGTGTTGGCAATGGAGTTCCTTAAATCTGTTTGGCGTTGGCAATGGAGTTCCTTAAATCTGTTTGGCGTTGGCAATGGAGTTCCTTAAATCTGTTTGGCGTTGGCAATGGAGTTCCTTAAATCTGTTTGGCGTTGGCAATGGAGTTCCTTAAATCTGTTTGGCGTTGGCAATGGAGTTCCTTAAATCTGTTTGGCGTTGGCAATGGAGTTCCTTAAATCTGTTTGGCGTTGGCAATGGAGTTCCTTAAATCTGTTTGGCGTTGGCAATGGAGTTCCTTAAATCTGTTTGGCGTTGGCAATGGAGTTCCTTAAATCTGTTTGGCGTTGGCAATGGAGTTCCTTAAATCTGTTTGGCGTTGGCAATGGAGTTCCTTAAATCTGTTTGGCGTTGGCAATGGAGTTCCTTAAATCTGTTTGGCGTTGGCAATGGAGTTCCTTAAATCTGTTTGGCGTTGGCAATGGAGTTCCTTAAATCTGTTTGGCGTTGGCAATGGAGTTCCTTAAATCTGTTTGGCGTTGGCAATGGAGTTCCTTAAATCTGTTTGGCGTTGGCAATGGAGTTCCTTAAATCTGTTTGGCGTTGGCAATGGAGTTCCTTAAATCTGTTTGGCGTTGGCAATGGAGTTCCTTAAATCTGTTTGGCGTTGGCAATGGAGTTCCTTAAATCTGTTTGGCGTTGGCAATGGAGTTCCTTAAATCTGTTTGGTGTTGGCATTGGAGTTCCTTAAATCTGTTTGGTGTTGGCAATGGAGTTCCTTAAATCTGTTTGGTGTTGGCAATGGAGTTGCCTGTTTTTGGGATAGTTTTTTTAGTTAGATTTTGTTTTTTTGAAGTGTCTCTCGTTTCATATGTGTCTTTGTGGTAATCAGGAGATAGGGTAGGTGATCCTTGTCACTTTTTCCTTGATTGTTCAGTTTTGTTGTTTTCTTCTTGAGATATTCCTGTGTTGGTTCCAGTATTTGCTTTTGCTTTTGTATAAAATCTGATTTCGTTTGTTTCTTTTGAATATGTTTTTTCATATTTTCCTAGAATGTTGGCCATTCATTGGTTTTTAGTTTTAGTAATTTCTTGAGTTTTTGATAGTTGTCGATTGGAGGATTGTCCTAGGTTGTTTGGTTTATTTTTGGACTGCATTAGTATATGTTTTTGTTCCCATATAGTTTTCTACTATTTTCTTTGATTTCTGGAAAAGACATGTTCTTTGTGCGTTTTACCATTATTATTTCTTTTTCTTTCTTGTATAGCGCAGATCTTTGAATAGGCAAGATGTTCTTCATGGCAATTTGCACATTCTATATTTTTGCATTCATATTCTGTATGGTTTGGGTTACACTCCCCACATTTCCCACATACAGGTTTTCCTCTGCAGACGTCATTGTGATGCCCAAATTTATGACATTTAAAGCATCGCAAGAGGGGATGGTATATAATGAACTATCCTTTCTAATGTATAACCAATTTTTACTTCTTTTGAAATTGTGGGTCTATCAAAGGTCAGTATGTACGTGTGAGATTGTATAATGTTTTTATTTTTTGAATGGCGATTCTTTTGAATTCTTTTACTCCCTGTTTTAGTAGTGCTGTCACGATTTCTTCTGGTGTAGCAAGCAAAAGACCTCTGCTTCTTATTACACCTTTGGAGGAATTTAGTTTTGCATGTGGATTTGCATGACATTTAATATTTTGGAATTTCTCGATTTTTAGTAGTTTTTTTGCATGCTTTTTGTTTTCAACTTCTAAGAAATTACCATTTCTTAGTTTTTTAATGTTTTTTGACGTAGATAGGTTAGATATTACCTTTTCTATTAGAAAAAGTGATAACTAGTCTAGTTTAGTTTTTACAATAGATTTTGGATAGTTGACTTAAGTGTCTGATCTAGGTTCAGTATAGGGTTTTTGGTTTGGCTTTTCATGGATTTGTGCTTAGTTCTTCACCTTTCTTGCTCCTCACCCTCCTCAGAGCCCAAAATAGAAGATGTTTGGAGCGGGGACCCATTTGCCCTGTAATCCCAGGGATACAAGAAAGGTATATTCATATTAGATGAGCATCTGCTGGCATTTGTGGTTTCATTTTGCTTCTCCACCCCAATTTGGCAAAAACTTCAGTTAGGTTCCAGTCATCTAGCAGCTTTAACCCACTAACAGAGTGACCCTTGCCACTGCCTTCTAACACTTATATGTGGTGTAAGTGTTAGGGCTTGACATGACTAGCCAATTGATCAGATTGAGCCTCTTCAACAACCCGTCTAGCCCACATAAGGGCCAAAGTGGTGTGTTACATGAGCATGACCTTTATGCACCCAGGCCATGGTCTGCTCAACCACCAGGATCATGTCCACTTTTACTCTCTGCAGAGGTGCAGTTGATGTATTCTAAAGTCCCGCTAACAGAGCTGCCCACTTTGGGTGTTAACAGCTATACCTAACATGTGCTACTACTCTGGTTCAGGGTGGATCTTGGAACAACAGCAATGAAGAGGTGGTTTCATACTTCTCACAATTTCCTAATCAGAGGCCTTGCTGCTGGATGCAGTTTACCGTCATACCCAGGACCTACTGTGAAAGTATTTGTAAAAGAGACAGAGTAAAGCTACATTACATCAGTGAGAAAGTGACTGGAGTTGAGCTACCCACTTAAAATAACAACCAGCATTCATATTTATTATTGTTATTTCAATATTTTGTTAAAGTTAAGCTCAAATATTTCTCAGTGTGATAGGGAAATTTCTAGAGGTTTTTTATTGTCATAGAACTTATCATGAGCTTATACAATCATTAACTTAAGAATTAAGATTCATCAGAAAAATAAAATGAGAAAACCATGAAATTTTCACAAGTATCTTTTGGAACAGTAATAATAACTATTATTTACTAATACACTACATAAAAGTTAACATTTACAGATTTCAGAGCCTATCAGAAAGCCGTACAAAAAGAGAATCAATATATATCAAAACAACAGGTTTCAGGAAACTAGCAAAAAATAAAATCTAAAATAAAATTAGAAATTTACACGTGTTACAAGAAACAGATTGTGAGGTATAAAAAGAGAAGTTTTAATTAATCACTATTGGTTTGAGTAAATTCAAAAGCTTTCAAGCTTGTATGCTCTAAAATGGATATGAGATTTTAGAACAGGTCATAGCCAACTTAAAAATGTCAGTTCATTTATACAAATCTGAACCAAGTGTCACCTTTTACCTAATGAGATAAGCAAAAAGTGCCTAGAGAACAAAAGACTCCCCAACAAACAAAAGCTACATGCCAGTTCTTCTAAGTCAAATATATGAACCTTTCTCTATATCAGATACAAGTCTATTTCTATGAACATTTCAAATAATAAAACTGTTTACTATAAAAAAATATAGCCACAAAAAAAATTGCATGCACACATACACACACACATACACACAAAATCACAAATTTCTAAAGAAGTAATATGTGCAGTGGATATCAGCTTCGAACAAGAAATCAGGGAACCAAGTTCAAATTCCAGCTGAATTCCTTACATTCACTTACACACAAATACCCTTGGGAAAAGTTTTAATCCTTCTCTTTCCTCCACTTATGGGTTAAATAACTGGACAGATTGGGTTCTATAGCCTTGGTCAGCAACTAGTGTACCACAGAAAGTAATGGCAACCTATTGCAGGATAACCTTCTGCCCAGTCAGTCATGTCTCTTTTGAGACATGATCGCCCAAGCGTGTATCACATATAGCACTTAACTGACTGAATAGATTTTTCATTTATTAATCCAACAGATTTTTCACATTAAGCATTATTTTTAGTGGATACATTTATTTGTGTAGATGCTCCGTTTACTTTTATTTGTTTTTAATCATTTCACCCCCAAACAAAGTGGGGACTGCCACAAGTGCACAGGGGATTACAGTGAGAGAAAAAAAATGGGCACAGTGAGTATTGAAGAAAGGATAAAAAATTAATAGGATTCAAGTAGATAAAAGATGGCAATTGACATTGCACTTATATTTTTGGAGAATAAGAGACACAAGTAAACGAAAGAGGGTTCCACAGGTAGGATGTGCAAGGTAAGAAACTGTTCAAGTAGAAGTAACAATTACATTTAACTACTTCAACAGTAAAAGGGGTGGGACCTAGATGCCAATATATTAGCTTAAATTCACATGATCAAGGCACCAAGAAAAAAAGCTTGTCAGAGTATTTGCCATGAAAATATTTGTAGAAAAGACAGAGGGAAGACATGTCATGTCGGTGAGAAAGTAACTGAAGTCGAGATGCCAAGTCAGGACTGATTACATTGCAGATCTTTCTTTGAATTTTATCAATAACCTCAAGATGACTATTAGAATCTCCTGACCAGATATGGAAACAGTATTCAATGTACAGATTAATGATAGATTTATAAATGTACAAGATAGATTCTTATAAGAAAAACTTTCCTGGCCAAACAAAGAGATTCAACCTTCCTAGCAGTAGATGCAGCTATAGATTCAATGCATTCATTCCACTTTAGGTTAGTTGAAAAAGTGACGCCAAAGAGGTGCAGTGTGTTACTCTTAAAAAAGACTTATCTCTTCTACTCTAACAGTTTCTTTTTTCGCACTTCCATTTGAATGTTTTCCTGATAACTACAATTTCCAAAAGTTTAAATACAGCATCAATTGCCATCTTTTATCTACTTGATTCCCATCCATCTTTTCTATGACATCCCCTGTACCTTTTGTATTTTCTCGCTGTAATCCCCTGAAAATCAGTGGCATTTCTGCTTTGCATGGGGTGAAATGATTATTAAAAAAAAAAAAGGAGAAGGGTTGTCATCTGCATAGATGCCTAACTTGAGAATATGTATTAAGCAATATATTTATCTTTGTCTAACAGCCTGAATATTCGAATATTAAAGAAAACTATGCACTCAAACATTCAGATGAAAATAAATAAACAGATCATCTACTCAAATATGCATATCCACTAAAAATAATGTTTAAAGTGATAAAATCTGTCGGATAAATAAATAACCCATTACTTCTTTAGAAATTACTTTTACATTTGGATACAAATTTGAGCAGACATGAAAATTTTGAGGAATCTGTGACTAGAAGGATTTTGATAAAGGCACATTTCAGACCTTACTTGATCGGCAATTGTTCTTCGTGGACGAGTCGGTTACATCACACTGGATCTACCAATGACTCCCCTCTGCCCAGAAGGATGCAGGTTCAAATTCTGCTGAAGATCACATATTTATAAGATATCTGGAATATTCAGTCTGGTAGACAAAAATAAATAAATGTACCGTTTAATAAATAAATAGTGTCTACTCAAATATGGGTATCCACTAAAAATAATATTTCAAGTTATAAAATCTGTCAGATGAAAAAATAAAAATCCATTATTTCTTTAGAAATTGCTTTCTGTTCAGAGATGAAACCAGGCAGATCTGTAGTTTTGAGAATCTTGGAAGGATTTGCATTTATAAGGTGCTATTTTAGCTTTACTTGATCAGTGATGTCCTCTGTAGAAGATTTGGTCTAAAACACACCAGAAGAATGAGGGTTTCTCCAACCAAGGAGAACACAGGTTTGTATCCTGCTGGAGAGTACACATTTTCTTTAATAATATTTCTCAAATATTCAGACCAGTTGATGAAATAAAATATACCATTTAAAATAAACAGAGAATCTACTCAAATATGAGTATCCAACAAAAAATGACAGTTAAAATGATAAAGATAACAGTCAGTATGAAAAGCAAATTAATCAGGGGTTTACGATATATGCAATCTTTGATATCTTCAACTAAATTTACATCACATAAAAAAAAGCTCTATTTTCCTAAATCTTATGTTATCTCTTTATCTTCTTCTATCCTGACCAAAGAAATAAACAGATGATTATTTCTCAAATATTATATTTCAAATAAAAGAGTTACTAAAAGTCATGTGACAAGATCAACATTGGTTTGGAAACTAAGTGTAGAAACGTTTAGTCAGATGACACAAATTTTAAAAATCCTTCAGTTCTGTGTATGTGTGCTTATATATATATATATATATATATATATATAATCTCTCTAAATCTAAACTTATTTATAAATGGAACTTTGTGTGTGTGTGTGTCCATTACCTACAGATTCTGAAATGGCTGAACCGATTTTCTTGAAAATTTACACAGTTGTACTATAAGCATCTGCAAGTGTTCTTAGCTAGGTTTTGTGTCGAGGTACCCCCGATAAATATTGAAAATCGATAATCGAAAAAATCAGGTTATAGAAAGAGTAGTCAGATTTTAATCAAATTTCATACACTCATAGACAAAAAACATAAAAAACGATATTCAGAATTTCAAGGTTGCAGTTCTTGCAATAGTGCAGAAAATCAATAATTTATATATATATATATATATATAAAAGGCAAGATGTTTGTGTGTGTGTCTGTTTATCTGCCTGTATGTCTGTATTTTTTTCAGCCCTTTTATTTTAGTTTTTGCTTTGGGTTTGACTAAGTAGATATAATTATAGTTCTTAGTCTCAGCCATGATACCATTTACTCAGTGGACTTATTTAGCCTTCAAAGTTCAGTTTACGATGAAAAATACTTATTCGATATTGATACCAGGAAATCAAAATTTGACTTACATCCATTCATTTTTATTTCAGTCTACAGTTTCGCTTTAACTAGAAACAACTATTGATTTTTAGTCTTTCGTGCCAACATCCAAAGAGTCTAAGCTCCAGGACCATGGATTAGTTTTAAAACTTTCATTACACCCAAGCAACGCTGGGCTATACTGCTAGTATATATATATATATATATATATATATATATATATTCTAAACATATACTGTTAAATATAAGAGACAATGAATGTCTATTATGTTTAATCATAAGCTGTTCTAAACATCGTATTTTGGCTTTAATTTCAGTTGAAAATAAAGACAAAAATTCTCCAACATTTGGATAATTTTTTATTAATTAGAACCAAATTAATAAAAAATTATTTGCTGCCCCGATACACTAAATATATATAAGTTTAATTAATGAATACTTTGACATCAACCTTTCTTTCAAATATTTTTGAATACAGCTGACAAGAAAAATTTAATTTAGTTTTTATATATATATATATATATATATACATATAAAAGTGTATGGATGCCATAAAAAAAATGAAACTTACGTAAAATTTTAATATTTTATAAGTATCAAGCAATTACAAAAGATTACATTATTTTTGTAGAAGCTAAAAATAATCTAAGACAGAATATGTTTCACCTAAAAATGTGTTGTGGTGCATTGGATATCGACTCAGAATTTGAAATCGAAGATGCAAGTTCAAATTCCAGTTGAATTTGTTGCAGTCACTTATGTGCAAATACCCCCAGGGAAATACATGAATCCATCTCTTCTCCTTCCAGCTATGGGTTAAATAGCAGGGACAGACTGTGTCCTATAGCTTTGATGGGTAACCAGTCAACTGCAGAATGAAATGGCAACCTACTGTGGAAAAATCTTCTGCTCAGTCAGTCACTGAACGAAAGAGACATGATCGCCCAAGCATGTATCACATATGGCACTTAACTGACTAACTTAAGTTTGAAATAATCAAAAATTCTATCTTTATTACATCGGTCAGTTAAGTGCCATATGTGATACATGCTTTGGGCGATCATGTCCTGAAAGAGACATGACTGACTGGGCAGAAGATTATCCCGCAGTAGGTTGCTATTGCTTCCTGCAGTAGACTAGTTGCCAGCCAAGGCTATAGAACCCAATCTGTCCTATTATTTAACCCATAACTGGAGGAAAGAGACAGATTAATACCTTTCCCGAGGGTATTTGTGTGTAAGTGAATGCAAGGGATTCAACTGGAATTCAAACTCATCGGTCCTTAAAAGAAATGTGCACATTTCTGGAGGCTTATGACAACATCTCATTAAATCACCAAAGTTAAGCAACACTGAGCTTGGTCAGCACCTACATGATTGACCGCTTATGGATACCAGTTGCTGTAAGCTTGAATGTTTAATTGGTGTCATGGATAATGGCTCAGAATTGCAAATCAGAGAGCAAGATTACAATTCCAATTAGGTTCATATTTTAGGTCCATTTTTTTTTAACTGGCATACAAATACTAGTAGAAAAAAATTTGTATTTTTACCTCTTCTCCCCACCAGTTATGAATCAGTAAATTATTATAATCTCAAAAAAAAAAAATCTTAGAAACAAAAATATGTTTTGGCCTTAAATAAACTTAAGGTTGATAAGCTGTGAAAAAAAAAAATCCATCACATTTCTGGTGATGTAGAAAAGTTTTATGCAGATACGCAAACACATTCCAAAGTATATTCTGATATTTGGTAATTTTTATTTTTCAATCAAATACACCCCAAACAAGGTAGTAAAGCCACTGAGGCACATGGGGTAACTGGGTGTGGAATAATTAGAAAACACAAACATTACTAAAGAGTGAGAACAAAAGAAGAGTAATCAGGACAGTAGATAGTGATTGATATTGCACTGAAATTTTTGTAGACTGGAAAGCATTTGGTCAGATTTTGGGAAGTGGATCAAGCCAACATTTTTTTTTAGTCCCACTCCACAGAAAGATAAACACTGCAATTTTTATATATGGAGAAATGGATTGAAATAAAACCCAAAAGGTCAAAAACGAGTTGAAATTTTATATTAATTATTTTAATTTATTTTTCCAACACGAAATTAACAAAATGAAGACATCTATGCACAGAACAGCCTCTCAGCGACAATTAGCAAGTAACTAAAAACAGCACAAATTGCTTCCATATCTTAAAACATCTATCCAATCTTTTCAGCTCTAAAATTCGTCAACTCTAAAATCCAAATTAAGATAAACTTAATTTAAATGTGCAAATTTTTAGCAATGGTTTTCAATGGAGTTGCGAGTTTTTTTTTGTTTTTTTTTTGTTTTTTTATTATTTCAACACAGCAAAGAAGTTTTAATTTAAATGGTTGCAAAGTGTCCCCATTAAAAAAAGAAAGATGCAAAAATAGTTTAAATAAGAAAATGAAATAGATTAAATGGGGTAAACAGGAATCTGGAACATTATTGATTTTATGCTGAACATTCTTGACGCAAAACTAACAGATTCCATATCTACCTTTAAGAAAGAAAGAGAATGGATAAAAATAAAACTTATTATTCACAGAGAAATCATGTGTGTGTGAGTGTATATTTATGGATAAGTATATTATACATACACACAAAATGTAAGGCAAGAATAAAAATACATTTATATTGCAAATATGTATAAATACAAAATCACATTGCAACTCACATAAAAAACACATTTTTAATTGTGGACACACAAAAATTTGATACCTAAAAATATCATGCAAAAAAAAATTGCATTTAACAACCAAACCAATTATTTTCAGAATGGCCCTGCTGACAAATAAACAATACACAGTAATAATATTGAAGCATTTATTTTCAATATCTCACGTGGCTTTTTTTATATTGCTGTAACATTATACTTGGGTTCATTTTTTTTTTTGTTTACCTCTTAGTCATTAATCGAAAGAGACATGATCACCCATTTTATAACATACGGCAATTAACAGAGTTTAAATAAAGGGTTCAGTTTAAGATTCCCTAAAGTTTACCCAGATCAATAGGTGCCCAAAGACAGACCAAAATACACAATATCCAAAACATTGTGATAAGAATAACAAAGATGAAGATAGTCATCAAATAATATAAATATGCAAATGAAATAAATAATAACTCCACATCCCAGAAATTCTGACAGAAGTAAACCCTGTAAGATTTAAACAGCAAAATTTCAAAGCCAAAATGTTGATAATGCCATCAATTTACTTGAACCTTTTTTAGCTGGTTCAAATTACCATTGCATTCACTTACACGCAAATACCCTTAGGAAAGGTATTAATCCGTCTCTTCCTTCCAGTTACTGATTAAATAACAGGACAGATTGGGTTCTATAGCCTTGGCTGGCAACCAGTCTACCGCAGAAAGAAATAGCAACCTACTGCGGGATAATCTTCTGCCCAGTCAGTCATGTCTCTTTCGAGACATGATTGCCTAAGCGTGTTTCACGTATGGCACTTAACTGACTGATTACCAGAGAAAGAAAAGAAAGATTATAGCACTTAATTTTATTCTTGCAACTCTTCATTTCTAGCTTTTCTTCTGTAAAAAATAATGAAACACAAAACTGAAATTAATAAAGAGAAAGAATTCATTTTGGTACTGAATTAATAGGACATGGTTCGTAACAGCCCTCTGACAAATTGATATGCTTTCTGGTCTACCATCTTAAATATTTTAATTTATTCCTTAAACATTATTTTTAATAGATACCCATATTTAAGTAGATGCTCTATTTTTATTTATATATTAAACACTATATTTATTTTCATTTTTAACTACTGGCCTAAATATTTGAGAAAACTTAAAAATATATGCGCTTTCAGCAGGATTCGAAGCTGCATTCCTCTAGGAGAAACCATCATTAGATCTGCCCTGCTTTGACTTTTCAGCCACAAAGAACCTTTTGGTCAGGCAAAGTTTGAATAGTACTTTTGAAAACGGACCTTTCACAATTCTCAAAATATACATCTCTGCTCAGTTTCATATCCTAACAAACATCCAATCTGCTTTTATCAACTGATCACATGACCACACAAACTAATCACATTTTCAAACTCAGTGGATTGGATTGAAATTTTGTAGAAGATATCAAAGATCAAAGAATGTTTATGATCAATGGCTTGCAAAATCAATACGCAACTATTGGCTGCTGCTACAATCCCTACTTATTTGCACATAAAAAGAAATATATGCATTTCCTTATGCATGAATGGATTAGGCCTATATTGAATACACAGCAGTTGGTTAGAGAGTTTCTGTTCACAGCTAATGTGGTTCTGGTCCCGATGTTAGAAACAAACTTTTAGCATTTATTCTTCTTTGACAAATTCACAAAACTCATTCATCATCAGCCTATACACACGCACACAAAAAATATTACACTACTTCCATCATTTATTACACTTTCCTTCATCAACTCAACAAAGTTGGGAGTGGTCCAGAATTTCACCTACCTCAGAAGTGTCCTTTCTTCCAATACCAGAGTGTACAAAGAAATAGACAACTGACTTCAGTAGACAACAAAAAAAACCCACAAAGGAAACAAAAACTAGAGTCTACAAACCTATCATGCTACCGACCCTTGTATATGGTGTGGAATCTTGGGTCATATAGTAACATCCCCTGCATGTACTCAGGCGATTCAATCAGTATTGATTCTGCACCAATTTAAAAGTCAATTCGAGAAATTTCAACTAAATCCACAAAATGACTCAACTCTGGTCAGCTGGTTATGTGGCAAAAATAAAAGAATCCTTTTCCAAAAACCCTCTCATTTATAAAAACGGTCTAGCTAGGAGACGTAGGTCACCATAAAGTATAATACATGAAAAAGATTGTTAAACTGCTTCATTTTATGACATATAAACTCTTGTTGGGTAATTAATGTCAAATTTTGTATAGAATGAGGACTCAATTCACAACTCAGTAGCAATGATCAACCAGACAATGCTCACTAAATATTACATTATATTGAAGGCCTCTATATCCTACTGATTCAATCACCATCAGTTTGAAACATAGGCAGCTGAAAAAGCAACATGGAGGTACAAGATCTATCAAGACAATTGCTCTTGCTGAATGAGGCCACAGGAAAAGAGCAGAGGAGAGATCAAGAAACCCTAACAACAACCCCAACCAGCTGTCATTGTGAAAAAGCATGTATCATATTGTAGAGCAGAAATGACAAACTATGTTTTTTGCTTACAAAGCCAAGAGAACATACACACACTATTTTGTGTGTGTGTGTATATATATATATATATATATATACACACACACACACACACACATATGTGTGGACATAAAATCTAACACCAAGCAGCGACAGTCTGTTGAGTTCAATGTCCACATTTATATTTACATACATTCTATTCATGATATTGGGCACTTTAACCTAAAAATATAGCAAATGTTAAAATATATATATATATATATATATATATACTAGCAGTATAGCCCGGTGTTGCTTGGGTGTAAGGAAAGCTTTAAAACTAATCCATGATCTTGGAACTCAGACTCAGCCTAAAGAATATTTGTGTGAAGTTTGGTGAGAATCGGATAAAAATTATGAATTTGTATAAAGGACATAGAGACAGATAAACAGACACACACACACATCTTGCCTTTTATATCTATATATATATATTTTTTTATATATATATATATATTATCGATTTTCTGCACTATTGTAAGAACTGCAACCTTGAAGCTTCTGAATATCGTTTATGTCTTTGTCTATGAGTTTATGAAATTTGATTAAAATCGGGCCACTCCTATAACTGGATTTTTTTGATTATCGATTTTTGATATTTATTGGGGGTACCTCAACACAAAACCTAGCTAAGAACACTCGCAGACGCTTATAGTACAACTGTGTAAATTTTCAAGAAAATCAGTTCAGCCATTTCGGAGTCTATGGGTAGTGGATACACACACAAAGTTCCATTTATAAATAAGTTTATATATATATATATATATATACATTTTTTTTTTTTGAAATCTTATTTTAAAATAAGAAAAAAAACATATATATATATATATATATATTATATTTTATGACATGTATGACATCCACTACAAATCGTACATTTGTTTCGACATTGAAACAACAATGTCGAAACAAATGTATGATTTGTATAATTTATTCTAAATATTCACAGCTCTATATATTATATATCGAGCACTGTTTTAAATTAATGTTTTGGAGGTTGTAAAAAAATTTTTTTCTTCATTCCTTATTCACTCGGAGATATATATATATATATATATATATATATATAAATTCCCAGTGAATAGTGACTGGCCACAACTAAGTTTTATGCATCTTTACACAATAATCAGCTATAAATAGTCAACTACAGATAGATGAATAGAAAAGTATGGAAGAGATGGAGAGAGAAAGTGAGATTGGCCTTACATTCTGTGGTTAGTGTCAATTTCTTGCAAAGGTCACTAAAAATCTTTTCAAATTTAATTTGTATGTTGAAGAGTTGGGTTTCAATTATTATATTTCATTGGATATCAAATCCCTTCTTACTAAAGTCTTCTCATTCTCTTTCACTGCCTGTAACCCCCTGCAGCCTTGCAATAATTTTGCCTTGCATAGGGTAAAATGATTAAAAAATTATGAGTCTAAAGATGTTTTTTCTTGTAACAAACACAATATTTAGAGAAATTGTTTTTTTCATTTTGTCTTTCAGTTACCCACTATTTGTGTATATATATATATATATATATATATATATATATTTACATATATATATGTGTGTGCACATAAACACACATTCACACAAATGTAACAGAATACAAATAACAAAAGTTATTGAAAAAGAAAATATTAAGAATGTTATTCATTACACATGTATATGTCTAATATTTACAATCACTATATCTCCACACATAGACACATTCTTTACAAAGACATGTCCATGCAAGGATTCTTTGCATACACCTATGACAGGTATAAAGAAAAAAAACATAGCAATCAGAACATAAATACAATCAAACAAAACTGAGGATCAGATAAATAACAACTTAACCTAAAATTTTGACTCAGTTTGTAAATAAAGTTGTTATGTAATAAAAAAAATCTAATGTTCCTTGTTTTGATTGAAACCGTCATTAATACTTGACACCTGCAGCCCTATCACTTGTCTAAATATAAAGGTAGAAGGATATGTACAACATTAAACTCACAACTTCCTCCAAAACAAATGACTCATTTTGAAAAGCCAAAGTAAAAGGAATAAAAATCAATTGTTAGGCTCTTAAGAATTTTTTTTAAAGTCCTCTGCTACATTCCTTGCTCGTCTTTTTTGCTAGTTAGTTGACTCCACCCCCACCCTAATTCTTTTACCTATTAGCAGTAGAACACATGTCTTTGGAATGGGAAGAGAATTGAAAATATTCTTATATCTAAGTCAGGATTTTGCTTTGATTTTATTTTATTTATGTGGCTAATTTTAAGTTTCATGGCTATTTTAAACGAATGTTTGTCTTTTTTCAAAGAAATCTCTCTGACTGGACTTTAAGTTAAAACTTAATTAACTCACCACCTTCACCCTTGTTTTTTTTCTTTTCTTTTTTTATTGGAGTAGATAGACCAAACTATCACCCGGTTTCACACTCCACCCACGTCTATTGAACAGGTGTAGAGGCTCATCCCTTGTTCCCTGTTTAGGATGTGGTTTCTGGCTTTCTCTTTTCCAATCTTTTCACTTTTCTTTTTTTGTTTATATTTTTTTCAATTGGAGTAGATAGACTAAACTAGCGCCCGGTTCACACTCCACCCTGGTCTATTGAACAGGTGAAGAGGCTCATCCCTTGTTCCCTGTTTAGGATGTGTTTTCCGGCTTTCTCTTTCCCAATCTATTCACTCTTAGGTAGCCCCCTGCACACCAGAGGTGTTACCGCCTTGCTCGTGGTGATATGATTAAAAAAAATAAAAGAAAAAAATAAAAGAAATGATTGACATTGCATTTAAATTTTTAAAGATCAAGTGAGAAGACCAAGAAAAGAAGCTGTTAACATAGAGCCTATGATTACATCTAGACATTTCAATAGTAAAATGATAAGACCTTGCCGCCAATTCAGTACTGTTCTTAAGTTCATAAAATCTCAGTACCATAGAAGCAAAGTTCATCCAAACAACTGCCATGAAAGTATTTATAGAAAAGGCACAGGGAAATAGCATTATAGTGGTGCAAAAGTGACTGAAGTCGAGATACCATATCAGAACCATTAACATTGCAGATTCTTTAGATTTTTATAAAAAATCTCTAAATAAATAGCACAAGCACCAGATGTGCCAGCAATATTCTAAAGCACCTGCACAAAAACAGTGAAATCATGCCTATTTCAAAGAGCATGTGTATTATATAATATATATATATATATATATATATATATATATATATATATATACAACACATATACATGCAGTCTATGGCATATATGTTTACCCTTTATTCATTTTATCATAAAATAAAGTTAAATAAATTTTAAAAGGTTGATTGTTATATCTATTGAAAATAGTTTACATATATTTACAACTCAAAAAGATCACCCGTTGCTTTTGTCATAGGCCTTAATCTCTTCTCATCTGAAGTGCATGACTTTTACATCACCTTTTTTCTCAGATTGTCTCATAATGTCATAATAGTACAGGATGTGTGAAAGATCCCTCTCCAATATGGGCTACAGCAAAGTCTATAGAATTAATGATGGAGGCCAAATCCACAGAATTATTTCTTGTACCAGTTCTGCATCAAATTGTTCACGTGTGGAATAGTTGCGTCTTGAGAGATGGCATAGTACCTACAAATATGACTGACAACCAGGGTAACACTCTCTCTCCAACTTTTACTGATAAACCTTGTTATTCCCTTTCACTCCTTGAATGATTTCAAACAATCAGAATCAATGGCAGCAGTGCAGAAGAGAAGGCAGAGCGCACAACAGCTTCAAACATCCATATTGAGTGGCCATCCAATCAAAGAGTGAAACAAAAATTTATTTTGTATTTAATTTGAATAAAGTGTTTTTTTCAGGTTTCGTCTATTTTTACATATTTAAAAGGTTTCCCTTTCTTACATTTACTAGTACTAGGCCCTATAGACCCCCACCCTCTTCTACTTGAGTCTTAGGGAAACACAATAAAGGAGTTGGCCCCAGG
Organism: Ascarosepion bandense; assembly: GCA_037127315.1. Classification (NCBI taxonomy): domain Eukaryota; kingdom Metazoa; phylum Mollusca; class Cephalopoda; order Sepiida; family Sepiidae; genus Ascarosepion; species Ascarosepion bandense. The sequence goes on along the minus strand of JBBBDQ010001109.1, from coordinate 221,772 downwards.
GAACCACCAAATATCACCAACCCTTGCATGTTACTGAATGACAACCATAACATCAACTGGCTTCTGTTGTTTGAAATATATTTTGAAATCTTTGGAAATGTTTCCTGAAAGCTGTGGTTAACTACAAAACTTATAGTTTACACCATGTAAACTATAAGTTTACATATTGAACCAACTTTCGTAGCAGCAGGTTTAGTAATGGATTCAATTAACATTTTTTCCATGCATTAAAAACAGATTTCAATATTCATTCGACTGTTTTATCACCTCACAATTCATCATACCAGCCATTTTCAATGCGACAATTATGTCAGTACTTCTATGTGGCAGGGAATGCTGATCAATCTCCTCAAAGATGAAGGAAAGATTTGAAGCAACTGAAATGAGAGGATACCATGGATCCAATATGTGAGCAGCAATGAGATTTTGAAGAGGAAGAATTTTTACCTACTTCCTCACTGGAGTGAGTTGTGATACAAGGTCAGTTTTTTATAGTGGGGAACACATGCGTGGTCACTCAACTTAAAGTTCAAATATTACCCAGCCACAGTTGACGGGTACAAAGGTTTTAAAGAGGAAGGAAACAAAAAGAAAACTTATAATTAACATCAAGATGATACAGTTGAAGTTTCTGAGATGTGTAATGAGGAAGGAAGGCTTGGTGAATGATACTCACAGAATGGATAGAGGGAAAGAGAGATAGGAGAAAGCAATGTGTGACATACTTGATGAGCTTGACCAAGTGGATGACAAAGCAGAGCTTAGGAGAAAAAGTGTTAACAGCTATAAGGGAGAGGGGAAATGTGGAGTGCCATGACTGCCTAGATCCTGAAGGGACATGGCACATAAAAGTAAAATGGGTAAATATTTATGCTGTACCCAGTAACCAGTAGATAAGAAAATACACACAGAAAAAGAGCTGATAAATTCTAAGCCCAACCCACCTCTCAAAATCAATATTCTGATCATAAATATATACTAATTGATAAGTAGGTACAGTGAAAGCTATTTGAGTGCACTCATTTGTATGTGTTAGTTATATATATATATATATATATATAATTTATAAAAGATTTTAGATTATTACAATGGGGTAATACATATTTCACCGCGTCCTGATGTTATCATCACAGCTCATACTATATTATATATATTTAGTATATCGATGCAGATGATAATCTAAACATATATTGTTAAATATAAGAGACAATGAATGTCTTATGTTTAATCATAAGCCATTCTAAACATCGTATTTTGGCTTTAATTTCAGGTATGAATAAAGACAAAAATTTTCCAACATTTGGATAATTTTTTATTAAGTTGGTTCTAAGTTTTAGTCAACAATACAATAATCCTCACTCATACACACAGTAAAAAGAACCTTCAGATATTGGAGGCCATCTACATTAAATCCAATTAACCCACACTTAATAAAATGTTTAAATCTGGTCATAACACATTACATTGCATTTAAATATATGGTTCTGTTATCATTTCGAGCTCTCACGCAGTGTGACGTCATAGAACCACATTACAAATTTACGAACTGCATTTGCTATTTTTGGTCACTTATCGCTGCTTAGCAAAGTTTTATGGCAACACAAGATAAAATCGTCACTGATAGTGGACGTTTTATCTTAATGACCTTGTAACCTCTCTGAAGATGGCTCATGTGAACCGAAAGTTTAGAACCAACTTAATAAAAACTTATCCAAATGTTGGAGAATTTTTGTCTTTATTTTCACCTGAAATTAAAGCCAAAATATGATGTTTAGAACCGCTCATGATTAAACATAATTGACATTCATTGTCTCTTATATTTAACAATATATGTTTAAAACACACACACACACACACACATATATACAAGCACATAATGGGTGGCTACTTGGTTTACATGTACACTCATCTGCTAGGGTGGCAACTCAATCCTTCTTGCAGATGCCTGCTCAGGCACATTTGTTCAACACTCACAGTGCCAGCCTGTGGTTTATATTAGAATTATACTGAGTGAATCCCACACTATGTAAAATTTTTCTAGTTTTTGCAAACATGGATTCTTTTATAACTTCTCTCTTGCTGTGGAACACAGCTCAGTGACATGAATGCTTAATCTGTCATGATTAGCAGTTTGAACAAGACTAGTAAGCTTAAATACTCAGTCCCGGTGATTTTTGACCTCATCATGTTAGGACAATCATCGACAGATTTTAAAAAGGTTCCATCAAATCAATTCCATTTACAAAGCTTAAATCAACCCATTCTGTAGTTTTTCAGACACACTTCAATGACACAACAAAGAGAGATTGATTATAGGGGAAACTTATATTTGAAATAGAGGCTCCATTTTTATTCTTACTCTAAACACTGCATAGTATTGCTTCTGTTGGACTGCATATTCAATAAATCTTAAGAAAATGTGCTCGCCACTATAATAATAGTGGAAGAAATTAAAATTTTAGATGATAAATAAATCCATTAATTCTTTAAAAATTGCTTTGTTTACATTTTGAATACAAAACTGAGCAGATATGAATTTTCAAGAAAAAATCTCTTGGTGAAGTGTGCTTTCGTTAAAAGGGAAAATAGAGTTTTGCTGTACTGAGACACTCTTCATAGCCAAGCGGTAACGTATATCCAATGAAATGGTGGTTTCTCCTACAAAAGAGGATGTAGGTTCGATTCCTGCCAGAAAGTACATTTTTTTTAAAAATTTCTTGTATACACAGGGCACCTGAATATAAAAATGAGAATGCGTTATTTTTTTCAAATAGGAGTTTAAGTTTTGTTTAACAGTATATCAACCTCTGTGGGTTACTTAATGCCAAAAAGGTGGGGTTTTAAGCTATTTTTTTTATGTTTGATTATAGTGAGAAGATTGATTTAGTCAGATTTTAATGAAAATTTTTTGTTTTTATTCTTTTTATTTTAGAAAACTGAAAATGTCTTCTAGTTTTGTATTCAAAAATGTTTTGCTGGGGAAATTTTTTTTCCTTCAAAAATGTGTTATGGTAATAATTTTTTCTTCAAAAATGTATTGTTAGTAATATTTTTCCTTCAAAAATGTATATTTTTCTATAAAAGTCTATTTTTATGTATATATTTTTATAAAAGTATTTTTATACTTTCATAGTGTTTTGATCCAAGTTTAGGGGTTAACTATTTGCCCATAGCTGGGACCCTAACAGGTAGCACCACTCCTGGTCAGGGTGAACCTGAGAACAACAATTAAGAGGTGGTTCCATGCTCCTCCCAACCTCCCAATCAGAGGCCTTGCTGCCAGATACAGTTTACCGGCATGCCCAGGACCTATTTCAAATAGGCGTATCCACCAATAATAGCATTTGAAGTAATGAAAAAAGACATTATATACACCCTACATGTATGCACATCCATGAAGATGAGTGCATGGGCACAAATGCACACATGCATTATGAAAAAGAAAATTGTATCAATTATAAGTGCATATAAAGAAAAGTCGAGAAGTTACACATAAAGCAACATTCATCCTTGAAAATGGTTAAAAGCATAGCCTAAAGTGCTCAAATAAACAAAACATTTGGACAATTTTTATATAATTTGTCCTCAAAAGGAAAAAAAAAAACTCATAAGATCACATAAAAAAACTTAATGACACCTTGTCTGTTACTTTTAATGAAACCTGAATAAAAGAGTAAAAGAGAGTTTGTTGCCCAAATATATATAGTTTTAGTGCAAAGAATTTGTCACTTTAACTGAGCAGGTTTATATTGACTTTGAAGTTTCATGAGAATACTGTTGGGATGCCTTCATTCATTGGGACAAGAAACCCAGCCCTGATGAGTGAGGGCATCATAACAGTCTCCTCACGAAACTTTGAAGTCAGCATGATCCTATATAATTTATATCCTCAAAAAATCATGATCACAGGAAAAATTACATAAAAAAACTTAACCATCACACTGTGTCATTTTAATGAAACATCCATAAAAGAGAGATTGCTGCCCAAATATACAATGTTCAAGTTACATGACCCAGCAGCCAACAAGGAAAGTAACACCACAACATTCTGGAAAAATAATGGAGGCTTTATTGATAAAAAAGAAAAACCTAACACTCAATAACATCAACTATGAATACACAACATGCTTACCATGTTCGGTACATAACACATACCACTACTCTACATCATACATAACACCACATACATTCTGTTACATGCATAATAACATTCATCCTTGAAAATGGCTAAAAGCATAGTTGAAAGTGGTCAGATAAACAAAACATTTGGACAATTTTTATAAAATTTATGTCCTCAAAAGAAAAAAATCATAAGATCACATGAAAAATGTCATTAAAAAAAATCTGTTTGGTCATTTGAACAGATTTTGGGAAGTTGATTGGGTCAAGTATCAGAATTTTTTTTTTATAAGTGGATATTCAATAAAGCATCTTATATGTCTGTTCTGTGTGTGTCTATCTGTACAGATACAATTACATACAGGAGAGAAGTGATTAGGTGTCCCTAAACTGAATCTTTCTACCAAGATATCAAATTTTAAAATGGCATATTGTAATATTCTAAAATTTTCATGGCATCTTAAACAGGAAAAAAATATTCCAAATGTAAAATGAATACTCACAAATCCCAAACATCCTTTATATAATATGTATAAAAAGGAAAAAAAAAAGAATTATTAGCTATTCAGTTTAGAAAGGTATTTGCTGTCACATATGTGGGTGTAAGGTAATTTAAATTAAATATGTGACAAATAGGTTTATCAGAATAGGTAAAATAGGTGGGGCTGATATTGTGAATACTTAGAAGTGTGTGTGAGCGAAATAAAAAGATTTGAAAATAAGGCTGTGCATATAGAGATAGAAGTTTGCTTTTGAGGCCATTTTTGAAAATGGCTGATAAATGAATGCAGTATAAGAATATTTGAAAGGAACTATTTGCATTATTAATGTGTAGAATATTTTCATATTTATAAATAATAAAAAACAAATCAGTCTTATGATATGCCAAAAGTTTTATAGATTGTACCAGATTTTCAAAACTGTATTTTATTAGCCTTCTTAGTGAAACTAAGAAACGTTCTGTAAATAATGATGTAAATAAAAGTGTTAATTATAGAATTTGTACAAATTTACAAAGACAATTTTTTAACAAAAACTTGAAAACATTCTCATTGTAATGGTGTAGAAGTTATAAAAACAACATTAATGCGAAATGCATCCACCATTTTTTAAGCTAGTTTTTGTTAGTCTACCACTGATTTTGTAAACTGTTGTATTTCTTCATATGAAAATGAACAACATCCAGAATAGCATTCCAAAGTTCATTTCTGTTAGTAAATTGCCATTTACCAATGTAAGCCTTCCTCTTTAAAATGCTTCACATTTTCCATTCAAATAAACAGGCCAGTCACTTCAAACAAGTGTCTTTGAAATCCATTTTACGAGAATCATTCAATAAATAAGGTGAATTTTTCGAGATAAAAACTTCTAATACAGATAGAAGCTTACTTCCCCCCCCCTTTACTTCTTTTTCAAAGGGATTTAATTTTTTTTGCAGATTGAAAAAAAACTTTGAGAGTTTTGGAAATTAACAAAGATGGCAGACCAATAACCAAGGATTGAACAGAGGTCAGTTATCAAGTTTTTAGCTGCTGAAGGATGCAAACCAGTTGAAATTCATAGGAGAATGTCAACTGTGTATGGTGCCACATGTTTCAGCCAAAAAAATGTCTACAAGTGGGCTAAATTTTTTGAAGTATGGAGCACTGTTGAGGATGAAGACAAGCCTGAGAGGCCTTCAGAAGTGAGGTCTCCTGAGGTAATCGAATCAGTCAATGACCTCATTCAGTCTGATAGAAGGGTGACAGTGGATGATATTGCAAGGACTTTGAGCCTATCTGTTGGGACAGCATATAAAATTGTCCATGATGACCTTGCCTACTCAAAGGTCAGCTGCCGGTGAGTGCCAAAGATGCTTACTGCAGAGCACAAACAGAAGAGAGTTGAGTTGTCCCAGCAGTACAAATACAAGTACAGTCCAGACCCTTAGACTTTCACCTGTTTGACCCTTTGAAAGCATTCACAAGAGTCACAAAGTTTGAAAGTGAGGATAAAGTCAAAAGTGTTGTTAGCAATTGGCTGAGACATCAGTCCAAAGATTTTTATGCTGAGGGAATACAAAAGCTTGTGCACAGATGGGAAAAGTGTGTGACACTGCTGGGAGACTACATTAAAAAAATAAAAAAGTAAGCTTCTATCTGTACTAGAAGTCCTTATACCAAAAAATTCACCTTATTTATTGAATGACCTTTGTATTTAAATCTTCATTAGTTTTTTTTAAAGATATGATGGAGTATTGTGCATAAAAATTATCTTTCTCAACAATTGCTCCACATATGCCTTCACAAAACCAGTGTATATCTAAGCTTAATATCTGATTTTGATATCATTTGGAACTTGCTATGTGCCCACCACCTACAATCTGCAAGAGTTCTTTTCACCAATAGCCGACTATCATTTGTTCCAAACCATCTGGCACAACATTTATTGGTGAAAATAAACAGGTTTTAAAATTAGTCTTTAAGTGTTTTTCTGCTATTTTCATTTTCTTTTTCTTTTAGAAGCCTTTTAAAAGAAGACTAGTGGCTTGCCATTTAACTTAAGACTCAATATCTTATGCTTTTAAACAATTCCTTACTTCCACATTATATGAAATTTTTCTAACTTTGGATTTTTTATAACTTCTCTCTTGCTGTAGGACACAGCTCAGTGAAATGAAATCCTCAGCTTGCCCTAATCTGACCTGCATCAGAATCCACCCAGAATCAACAAAAAACATTTTCACAATTTGGTGGCAAATTTAGAGCAATGTTTTCCACAATGGTTTCTTAAAAAAATTTTTTTTTATTTAAATGTCATCTGTTTTTCCATTAATATCAATATGTCAGTTTTGGAAAAATTATTAAAGATTGTTTTTGAAGTGAGCCATGTAGAAATTAAATCAGACCAAGAGACAACCCCATAGCTACACCATTAGCCTATGTACAAATATTACCATTAAGATCATAAAAAGGTACTTGTGTCATGATATATTCCATGTAGAATTGTGGGTTTAATAACAAGAGATTAAAGTGAAGAATGCTTACATACATTTTTCCAGCATACTGTGCTTCAGAGGGAACACCCCTTATATTTTGAATTAGAAAGAGATAATTGTGTCCTAGAAATTGAAACTAAGAAAGAAAATTTTTAAAATTTAGCACTCACTAAACAATGAAGGCAAAATGAACAGAAGGAAAATGCAAGTAACTTACCTAACAAACTTATGTAAATGAATAATATAACAGAGAGTGATATGAATATTGAAAAGACAAACCTTACAAAGAGCTACAAAGGATAAAAAGTTGTAGAAAACCATGAAGGGACATAACACACAGAAGACATGCTTGTTCTGAAATACCTACTATAAATAAAACAAGTACATAAAACAATTCATTTATTACAAGTTATCTTACTCTCTCAAGCTCTATTGCTGGTTTATTGCGGTGATAGAGAAATAAAGAAAAATAAATAAGACCAAAATCTCTAAAAATAGATGGATAAAAATCGCCAAGCAAACAAAGCCATAGTTCAACCAACAAATGAGAAAGCTTTCATAACCAGGATGTAAAAAAAAATAAATAGACCACTAATAACATGTTTGAAAACAAATGGAAAACCAACCAAAAGCAGAGCCCATAAATTAATTTTGTTCATTCTCTGACACTGCAGTCATCATAACATACATAACCAGAGACAACAAACAACATTTGCATGACTAGCTAGCAACCAAAGATGGCTACAATACCTTGCTACATTTTGAAACACATACCTTCCTTTACCATGTTATCAAGTAATGGCTACTACATTTAAATATATACATACACACAGTTATTAACTTCCTTCTGGACTAATTTTTTGTCATATTTGCCAGGACTCTTATACTTGAACTCTTCAACTTACACTTTATTCTTCTGTTTTATTACATTGTGTTATATAAGGAATTATTTTTGTATTTATCAACACTTTGTACATTTTTTAAAAATCACCAATATACACCTTCAAATCAATTTATACTAATATAAGGTGTGAACAGCTATTAAACAACTCACCCAAAACTAATAACTTCCTAACTACAATACTAAAACTACCAACAGACCTATGATTTACATAATACTTTTAGTATCATTATGAGAGAATGGTTTCTCTAGAAACTATTAAAGTCTCGCATTATTCCCTTATCTTGTTTTAATAGGATAAAAATATCTCCATGTTATTCAATGACAAAGAGTAGAAGAGCACCATGATGCAATTCACTCTGCTGAAAATTAGAAAACGGCATGCTGTACTGATTAACATTTGTTCGTATTAGAGCTTCCAGCACAAATGCCAAGCAGTACAACATGCCATTTTCAAATTACCGGAGAAGTGAACTGCGTCATGACACACTTTTTCTCACAGACTGTGCCCAGCTCAACAAAATCAAAAACAAGCATGAAATTAAAAAATATAAAATGATGACAATTTACCCATCGCACCCTATAAACAAGACGTCCAGAAAAGTTGCAGAAGATTCTGAAGTCACCTGGCAGTCATGGTTGAATCCAACAGCAATTTTATTGAATAGATTTACTCTTTAGTATTTCGAGATATTTTTCTGTAATTTTGGAAAATAGATTTGTTAAAATCAGATGTTACTGTTATTTTAATTCTTGCATAAATTAAAATGACAAATTATCCATCATACATTGTATATAATTTCATCAAATTCAATCAACAATATTTTAGATGTACATAATTTAACATCTTTCTCAAGTTCTGTAAAAACTATACTATACATGTTGTCCCTTACACAAGAAATTTGACAGATAGCATTCTTAGAAAATGCCAATATCAACCTAATAAAATTCTTTCAATGATAGCTGATAATATTAGTCTATACTTCTGAGATGAGGTAGTATTTATACAATTTACATTATTCAGACTATTGTCTTCATCTTTGTTGTCATTTTCACAACCATTGTGCTCAGAATTTTGAACCAAACCCTTTATTACGATCACTGGGGTATGTCATTCTCATTTCTTGTGTGAAGCTACTTCTGGTAGTCATGAGTTATTTCCCTTTCACCTAACTCTTTAAGTTAGTTGTTCACCACTGCTGTAGCCTGGTATTGAACTCACAACTCTTTGGGTCAAGTCACTGGAACTAACCAACATCAATATCCACTTGGTCACATGCCCTCAATACCAGGTTACAGACATGGTGAACAAATAACTTAGAGAGTTAGGTTAAAGGAAGATAACTCATGACTACCAGAAGTAGTTTCGCACAAGGAATGAGAATAATATACCCCAGTGATTGTAATAAAGGGTTCAATTCCTAATTCCTAGCACAACAGCTGAAACATCTTGAAAATGACAACAAAGATGAGGACAATTGTCTAAATAATGTAAATATTATAGATAGCTGATAACTTTATTGGTTCCGATAATGACTGAATTGAAAATACTTGAACAAAATCATTCTGAACTTTGGGTCATTTCTCTATAAATTTTTATTCCAGATAAATGACTTATTTGTAAATCATAAAAATATGACAAAAAACAAATTAAACAGCATTTATTAGTTGAATTTCATTAAAATTGATTAATCTTGCCCTTGAAGAACAGAATTTTATCTGTAAATGTTGGAGTCAAGAGATAAGTCTATACATTTTATTCATTTATTTACTAACATATGCACACACAGATTCTGTATTTCAGATACTGAACACACTTCCTCTATAAATATCACCAATTTTTGCTGCACACACACATTATATATCAAAGTGGAAATAAGTTTAGGGACTGAATAACAAGCCCTTCCCTAAAAATTGTTATTGTTTGGTCATTTGTTTAGATTTTCAACAAGTGGGTCAAACTGATAACATTTAACTGTGTGTGTGTATGTGCGTTATACATGCATGCACTGACAAAAAAATGAAATTGCAACACCCTGAAGGACAAAACAATCTTTGATCTAGTATGCATATTGTAGAGGGTAGTGAATATTCTGGAAAATTTTCAGCCATCTTGTGACATAGTAACACTCATGTCAGTACACCATCTCTGAGCTAATGCATATCATAACAAAGTTCAAAATGTAAAAGAAAATTAAAAATAATAGAAGCATTACTAAAAAAGAAAAAAACATTCTACATTTAATAATATCAATTAGTAACAAAGTGCTTACCATGTTCAGAACATAACATATGCATGACTCTATATACATAAACTTTACACATATTTAGTTACAAGTAAAACAAAATTCATCCCTGATAATGGATAAAAGTATACCCAAAAGAGCCATAAAAAAAAAAAAAAAAAAAAAAAAAAACCTTCAAGCAATTTTTATATAATTTGAGTTCGGAAGAGAAAAAATAAGAACACTTAAAAAAGACTTATATAAAAAACTTAATGATAATACATTGTCCCCTTTTTTCAATGAAACCTGCATATATATATATATATATATATATATATATATATATATATATTTGGGCAGCAATCTTTTTTATGCAGGGTTCATACAAAATCACATGTTTAAGTTTTTTATGTAATTTTTCATGTGATCCAACGATTTTTTTCTTATGAGGACATAAATTATATAAAAATTATCTAAATGTTTTGTCTATCCAAGCACTTTCGGCTATGCTTTTAGCCATTTTCGAGGATGAATGTTATTTTACGTGTAACATACTATAAGTTATGTTATGTATAATGTGGAGTAGTGGTATGTGCTATGTACCAAACTTGGTAATCATATTGTTAGCGTGTTTGTAGTTGATGCTATTGAGTGTTGGGTTTTTCATTTTTATTAATAAGGCTGCCATTATTTTTAGTCTTTTTTTGCATGTGGATAATGCTATGATATTTGTGTTGTTGATGAGCATATTCCGGATAGTGCTTGGTAGTTCTGTGTGTGCGTGTGTGTAAATGAGATAAAATTGAGCTCCATTAAGAGAAATAGAGCGTGAATCTTCAAATCAGTTTCATAGTGGTAGAGTGGATATAATTATTTGCAAAATTAGGATTAAGATATATTTATGTATGTTACCAGAAGCACCTGGTTTTACCCAGGACAGAATTATTGAAATGATTTCTAATTTAGTTTCTAAAAATAATATATTCCAGGAATATAAGTATCTCATAGAAATTAATCATCTAGGATAAAATAGAAATGAAAATAACACAGAATATTTCTAAGTATTAGATTTTTACACAAAGATTTCACTGTATGCAATATTTTTAGGTTTTGTTGAGTGGGCTCATAAATGTAAAGATTTCTTTTGCTTCCAACTAGAGCATCTAACATAAATCTTCTAAGCGTAATGCAGCCACTGAAAATGTTTAACCTTGTGATTTGTTATTGACAATGCAAAGCTAAGTTTGACTAGAAATTGCTGTCTCTTAAAATGGAACAGAATTTCTGTAGAGATTTTTTTCATCATTTCACTCCAAGCAAGGCATTCTACTGCCACTGTTGTGCAGGGAGTTACATAGGGGGCAGTGATGAGAAAGAGTGGTTCAGTCAGTCAGTTACGTGCCATACATGAAACACGCTTGGGCGATCATGTCTCGAAAGAGACATGACTGACTGGGCAGAAGATTATCCCGCAGTAGGTTGTCATTGCTTTCTGCGGTAGACTGGTTGCCAGCCATGGCTATAGAACCCAATCTGTCCTGTTATTTAACCCATAACTGGAAGGAAGAGACGGATTAATACATTTCCCAAGGGTATTTGCATGTAAATAAATGCAATGAATTCAACTGGAATTCGAACTCGGCTCCTCAATTTCTCATTCCAAGCCGATATCCACTGCACCACAACGCACATCCAAAGAGTGGTTAGTTATGGGAAATGTCGGGAGGAGGGTAATAGATGAATGAGGATACCGAGGGTGGGGGTGGGGTTGATGGGAAGAAAGTTCGAGAGAATGGATGCGAGTTAGTGTAACCTATTGACCTTAAATTTAAATTCCTGGAGATTGTAACTGTCAGGGAAGCAAGTATATGGAAGAGAATTCCACAGGCGGGAAGTGCGAGAAAAGAAGCTGTTAGAGTAGAAATTGCAGTTACATTTTATCGGTTTCACAGTAAAAAGGTGGGACCTAGTTGCTAATCTAGTAGCTCGTGTAAATTCATACCTAGGGGGCACCAGTGATTTAAGTTCATTAGAGCAGTAGCGATGAAAGTATTTATAGAAGAGGCACAGGGAAGCCACATCAAGGAAATTCTTAGTTTATGGACATCTTCTTTCCCACAAACAAAGAATTGTTGCTTCAATAACATGTGGCATCATTCTTTTCACTATAAGTCTTGTGCTGTTGCAGAGTTTTGGAAGAGCAAGATTTTGTACTAGCATGATTGGAAAATCAATTTTCAGATCTAGTCTATGTTATGGTAATCCAGATAACACAAGAGAATTAAAGAATTCTGTTGGATAACAAACTGCATCCAACTGGTTAATAACAGTATTAACAGATTTATAAGAGTGACAATTTCCAGGGATCATTTTCAAAAGTAAAAATTAATTGAATTGACTGTGGTATATATTTGGTATACTTGCTGGGGGTGATTTGTGGTGCAGTGGATATCAGCTCGAACATGAAATCAGAGCTCAAATTCCAGTTGAATTCGTTGCATTCACTTATATGCAAATACCTTTAGGAAAAGTATTAATGCATCTCTTCCCTCCAGCTATGGGTTAAGTAGCAGGATGGATTGGGTTCTATAGCTTGGGTTGGCTACCAGTCTACCACAGAAAGTAATGGCAACCTACTGCAGAAAAATCTTCTGCCCAGTCAATCATGTCTCTTTAAAGACATGATCACCCAAGTGTGTATCATGTATGGCACTCAACTGACTGATATATTTGGTGCTAGAATGGCTCTCTCAAACAACTATTGACCATTTTGATAATAAGCATTGATATTTGAAAAGGTTTTAGCAATTAACTTCAAAGTTAATGGTACTAAAGTACATATGGGTGAAGGATCAATGAAACTTTCATTGCAGATTAGGACTCTTCCCTATCTTAGCAAATTTTCAGCAAATTGATTTTATGTTGTCTCTCCATACAGGTATGGTCTCATATTTGTTGTCAGTTTTAGGATCTTTACATGTCCTTATAAGACAGATGATTTCAATGAAGCTCAGATTTCATCTGCTCAAGTACTTTTTGAAATGACAGGAAGGATTTGTCTACAAGCCCAGGTATTCCACCAATCAAAGAATTATTGATCCTAATGTTCCCTAGTGTTCTATCCAAGGCTTCAAAACTAATGGTTCATAGTCCATGCATCCCAAACAATCAAGTAACACCATTTGATAATTCCAGAATTCTTTTAGTATATTACCTAGTCATAACCCTAAAAGGTTACTGCGTGAGTAATCACCAAAACAGAGGTTGGTAATAATAGTATATCAACAAGTACAAGACTTGCACACTGAGTGAAGTAAATACAATGCTAATGAACTGCTAGTCAGTATAATAACTCTACTCCAATAGCATCAACCTATTTAAGAGGATAGGAACATCCCATTCCTGTATATAGGTAGGTATACAACACATAGAATTTTTATTCCTGTTCATGTCCAGTGGAAGCTTGAATGTTGAATGATCTGTCCTACCCCCAAGTAATAATGTAGCAACAATCCCTGATGAAGCAACTGCAAGTGCAATATGTTTTTAACTTCTTACCTTGGCCAGTAGTAGGATGGCAAATTTTTTTTTTTTTTACCATTCAACAGGTGAATCTAGGAAGAATATTCCACCTTTCTGGTATCTAACATCTATAATTGTGTCATAAGGTATTTTCTGGTCAGGTAAAAGATTTGTCTCATTTTCTTCTATGTAACTTCCAAGGAAGATTTATCAAATGCAATTTCTCTGACCAATTCTCTTGTTAACACAGATTTCTACAACTTCTTGCACTCTGAGATACAGGTGCTTCTGTTAAAGTAGCATCCCATTGTGCATAATCTTCTAACAGGCCATATTTGAAGCAAGCTTCTCTACATGTTGAGCCCACTATTTCATCAAATGGGCAAATATCTTCAAATGCAGTAAAACCCTTGACATCATGCAACAGCATACTGAGAAAGAAACATTCTTGTTGGTTGGGATTTACAATATACACTCTTCCAAGTGAACTATCAAATTTGATGTTTGAAAATCCATCTGCTGGTTCACACCTTTTTTATCTGTTCCAGCTGCCATTTTGCCAGGTGTAATATGAAAGAAGCTAATGAAAAAAGATTGTCTTAGCAAAGGGATCTCTTGTACAAAGCTTGAAGAAAGTTTAAGTGTAGTCTCTTTTGAAGGGAGAAAGATTAGCATACATCAAGTCTCACCAATCAGATTTAAGATTATCATCATATACCCATTTATGAGAATAAGGATGTTGTCATAGGAGAAATTGGTCTACGAGTTACTCTTTCATCAAGTTTTGCTGGTAGTCTAAAATATATGCATGAATAGAACTGAATATGCTTAAATGTTAGATATTATGGATGTACAGATTTGTTAGAATATTTACCTGTAATCCCAACTCAGTAATATAAGATGCAACATGTATACCTTTCATGTTCACATTTTGAAATGGTTGATAGTGAAAATTTATACCAGTATGGGGGATTATGTAACATCTGCAATACTCCCAGATCCTACCAAAAATACTTAAATTCTTAAACCCAGATTGATATAGTTCCCTCTATACATTTGCCTCTTTCTTTCCCTCTTTCTTCCATACTTACCCTTTCTTTCTTTCCACCACAATATTATGAATTAAACCCCTTTAACTTTTGCTCCCTGCATTGTTTAATTTTAATTTTTATTTAAAATTTTTATTTTTTATTTAGATGTAATATTAGAATATTTGAATTTTTAAATTTTTACATTTTATGATTTACACCCCTTTGATTTCTTCTCCCTGCAGTTTAATATTTTTAATATTTTTTAATTTATATTTTAATTTTTATTTACATGTTATCCTAGAATATTTAAATTTTTAATTTTGTTATTAAAAAAGCAGTAACTTAACTTTATAAGATTTTATTCCAATGAACATCAAGTGAACTTAAATTCAAATCTATCAAACTGTTTTTGAAATATGCACTTGATGATTGCATAATGCATGAAACTCCAAGTCATGCCATAGACGTAGGAAAATATGTATATTTGTTTATTATATATATATATATATATATATATATATATATATATAATAAAGCTCTGTTCATACATTGAGCACTGTTTTATTAACACCTGAATAATAATACTATACATATGTGCACCCTCATATGTATATTTATTAATTCACGTCACTATATATAAAGTATTTTTCTCAACAACAGCTGGACATTATCATACCCACCCTCACTCTCATATGGATACATATTTATCTGACATTTACTCCCATTTTCTTCCTCCCCAGCCCCATTGTTCATTCTATCCACTTCTCTACAGATCAGTCTAATTCTTCTTCAGTACAGGAAACGTTCTAATTTTAACAAAAATCAATTCTTTCTTTCCAAGAGATGAAGAAACCTCTTTTTCTGCAAAGAATTAATTTGGATGCCTTCATCTTTGTGACTAACTTTATCATTAACCGGTTAGATGACCCAGAATTGCCAGGAAATGGATAAAAGAAAGAAAAAAAAAGAAAAAGATATGAAGGCTAATTTTAAGTGTTGTTTTAAGGTTCAAAAGACTGAATCATGAAAAATAATTCAAATTGGATTAACTGATTTGTTTTCTATGGTTTATCAACCCTTTGCAGGTTATTTAAAGACAGAAAATATCTTTAGATTATCAGAATTTATTTTTTTAGGTAAAAATAGTTTAATAATATAAGCATTACTAATTTACCCATATCTGAAGAGAAAGGGGGGTTGATTCATACTTTTCTGGGGGGGGTATTTATATGCAAGTGAATATAACAAACCCAGTAAAAACATCTGCTCTCCAGTCAATCAAACTGTATAAAGTAAAATTATGCTAAAAACATAATATAGTAATTCTAGAAAATGTATTTTTTTTTTCAGGACACAAAAAGCCTAGAAAACAGAGGATCATTTTTTCTGACATTTTACAGCTAGACCATTTCAAATGGGCCACACACACACACACACAAGGTGGTAATCCTTGTTCAACCTCTTACTCTATGAAGAACAGAATTGTAAGTGGGTTCAACATTTTACTGCATGAGAATATCTTATAGCAACTTCAAATAGGAAATAATTAAAATTAAACAGTGAAAAAACTTGGGAAAACTAATTAAATGTCAAGGAGAACAATGGAAAAAAAAAAAACAAGTTAAAAATCATTAAAAGCCATAAAATGAATTTGAAGAAGACTCTAGGATGATTTGAACCTGAAATAAACTAAGTAGAATCCATTAAGATTTAATAAGAGGAGATCTTCCTTGATCTACTAAGATGCCTCTGGGTCATTATATATCTAAAATTTTCAAAATCCCAAAGAAGAATTCTTGCTGCCTTTATTTAAAAGTATTATTAGACACCTAGCTATGACCAAAATTCAGACCAGGGGTTTCACCTGACTGCATCCTGAAAGCAGTAATTATTTACTGGACAAAAAAACGGCCAAGAATATCTTATAGAAAAACATGCAATAAATCAAAGCCAGAAGTGCATAAATTTGTTTACTTAAAGTATGATCCCTTTTGGTGTTACTGTTTCTGCAAGTAATCAACTCAGAGACAAGAATATACTGCCAGCAAATTCATACAATTTACTGCAACAATTATTTTACTTCTGAAAGATCATCAACCAGGCTACATAATGTTACAGATATAGATAGCTGCACACACCTACACACATATATTGAGAATGGTCTCTGTGTGGTAACAAGAAGATGATCACGTGGGAGACTAGAGTCAGCTTTGGAATAGCAGGTCAAGGCTAGTTGACCCAGATATCCTTAGTAACAAATGTCTAGACAGGAAACAAGCTAGACATGGAAGTCAGTTGCAAGTCGGGAAGCAGCAGGAGTTAGAATTCACGTGAAAAACAAATCACGTGGAAAGCAAAAGTTTGAAGTCAGTTGCAGGTTGAATCTCAACAGAACAGGTCATATTTGCTGAGCGCTGATAAACGATGAATGAAGGGAAAATGCATTTGAGATAATTTAACCAATTCATCTTAAGCAACTCCAAATAAGAAAAAGACTCAACTTATAAATTCTTATTTGTTAAAACAAGAAAGAAAGCGAGGCCGAATCGTTTTATCAAGAAAGAAAGAAATATAGCGATGAAGATAAGAGAAGATTTGTTTGCTGGTTTATATTTGTTGAAAGAACAACAAAGACAGTGGAGCCGAGCTGTTTATCGAGAAAGAAAGAAATATAGCAACGAAGATGAAAGAAGCTGTAATATTATTTGTATGCTGTCTCTTACTTATTGAAGGAAGAAGAAAGCGAGGCTGAATCATTTTATCAAGAAAGAAAGAAAGATAGCGACAAAGATAAGAAAAGCTGTAATATAATTCTTACGCTGATTACAGTTTATTCAAAGAAGAAAAAGAAAAAGAGAGATAGTGACACAGAGCAATCAACATATAAAGAAAGGTATTTTGAAGATAAAGAACAAAACAGAATTGTTTGAATACAGAAAATACAACGCTGGTTGAAGAAAAGAATAAAGAAATGTGCATACAATTCAGAATATTTGTATGCTGAAAATATAATAGTCAACTGAAAGAAACAGACAATCATAATTACATACATTTTAAGTGTATAAAGAAAAAAGAGAAAGAGAGAAAAGAAAAAACAGTAAAAGAAAGAGAGAAGGAACTGATATAAAGATAAGTTATTATGCATTTAGAACACAGATACACTTCCACAAATATTATGTTACCACATACACCATACCACATGTTTATAAATAATATGGTTCTCCCCATTTTATCTTGAGTTAATCTCTTGCATTCGTAATCTCCTGCATTCATTCATATTTGCTGTTGTGTATTATAAATGGCTATTTCGACTACGTTGGGTATCCAAATATAATTTTAAGGTTCAGGTCATTGGACATTCTAATTCATACATAAATATTTTTTATTTTGATCTGTTATTATTAAAATTTTATATCAAAATCATCTTGTCTCGACATTCCTCCTTGAATTGCTGGTCAGCGCCCATGTTGATATATTGAAGAAGACCTGGGAAGGTTGCCGTTTGATTATATTAATCGAACAGAAAACTTATTTTATATTTTTTTTTATTTATTGTCCATTTGTCATGATCTGGGGCAGATAACCCGTATCTGTTCGTAGATGTGAAAATGCAATATACCCGAATCGACGTGTAAACATCTTGATGGTTATCGTTGAGAAAGGTATGTGAC
The DNA here is from genome assembly GCA_037127315.1 of Ascarosepion bandense. Classification (NCBI taxonomy): domain Eukaryota; kingdom Metazoa; phylum Mollusca; class Cephalopoda; order Sepiida; family Sepiidae; genus Ascarosepion; species Ascarosepion bandense. Next base: position 203,326 of record JBBBDQ010001109.1, on the reverse strand, counting down.
AATTAAAAATTAATAATTCTTTAATCCTTATGTACTTTTAAATTCTTCAATTTTTTTTTTTTCATTAAACTCATTGTCACTTAACACTTTCTTAGTCTATGCTTTGAAATTGGTTTTCAGCAGAGACAAACAAGTTATCACAGCTAAACAAATTTCACACCTGAAATCTGAGTGGAATCAATGACTAGGTTGTGAAGTAATTATGAAAGAGTAATTTGCTCCCATTCATTCTTTTATTAGCCATTGTGACATACCAGCAACAAGATTTTTTTTTTTTTGTCAAAACAGCTGATGATAACACAAACCAACTTGCTGCAAAGCCAAAACATTAACCCAAAATCTTTGGTCATGTTCTTAAATAGCCTCATCAGATTGTGACTTTCATGTGGATGTCATGCATGGCATCAAATTTGTTCTTAAATTTCTAAACTGTCAGCTGTATACAGTATATTGTCTAAAAGTAGGTGGTCAATAGGTGGAATAGGTTTGTGTATCAGTTATATTATTACAATAGTGTTCATTATAACTGTGGTATTTGTGCTATATTATTTTAAATTTTATAACTAAATTTATCTAAATTTAATGTTTTCTTTTTAGATAATCTGTGCACAAATGTTTGTCACAGCATGAGAGGTAGACTTCAAAGCTGTGTAAATTGTGATGGACAACAGTTTGAGCACCTGTGCTGATAAAATTTAAGCACTTTTGTATTATTGTACACAAAAAAAATTGTCAAAATAATATTTGTTTTAGTAAATATAATTGTATATGCAATCTCAAAATAAATATTACCATTGAATGTCCACCTACTTTTGGAACCCCCCCATCCTGTATAACAGCTTTCTTAGATCAAAGGTTAAAAATAGTTTCAAGTAAATAAATTTGGTTAACATATCAACTCTTTATGGATCATCAAGCAAATGAAACATGTAGGCTTAGAAAAGAACCATACTTCTTTGTACCACATGGACTGATACTAATCACAAAGAACTGTACCAAATAACAGATACCACATCACTTAAGGACTTAACAGCAGCAGCAACAACTAAAATGAATATTACATGTAACTTAACATAAGATGTTGACATTCTACATTACTTCAAACAAAAGGTTAAGGAAACTTTCCATCAATACTGGAAAGAGCAATAACAGTTACTGGACTTAAGAAACCTATTTTGCTAAAACATTGTTTTAATAAAGTAGCACTGGCTGCTCAGTCAATGAATGTCAAATGTTTTATTAGTAAATTAGCTTACAAGTTTATTAGTCTGGCACAGGACCACAAGTATAAAGACACCCAGTGATGATTAAACTCATAGTAGTAATAGTTAGGCAAGCTTGTTGACCATTACATCAATTTCTTTCAGTTTACTCTTTAATCTTTCTGTACCAAATTGCATCTTTTATGTAGTTCTTATAATAATAATAATAATAATAATAGCTTGTTTTCTGGGTGTGTCTGTCTGTTAGGATGACTAGTTAATCTCTGTCACAGATGCCTGCTCAACAACCACAAAGACAACTTTTGATTTATACTGCAACTATACGAAGCAGATGTTAGTTACAGTTTTGGGTGCCTCAATTTTACAAATATAAGCCTAGTACTAGATTAACAGGTAGGTCTCATCATTTTACAGCTGAAATGACTAGATGAAACCTTAAGTTCTGTGCTGACAATTTCTTCTCTCGCACTTCTCACTTATGGAACTCTTTTCTAGAATCTTGCTTTCCAGTCAATTTTGATTTTTAAAAATTTAAATGCAATGTCAGTAATCATCTTCTGTTTCCCTTATTCCTGTTCATCTACTGACCTCTCTCATTTTTTCTCAGGTTTTTCACATTCAGTAACCCCCCCCCCTGCATCTTAGTGGCTTTATTGCCTTACTTGGGATGAAATTATTAAAAACAGTTCTGTATTAATTTGATATTAATATCCACTATAACTTTAGATTACAGTAATTACTCTTACTTGGTGAATATCAATTCACTAGAAATTGGTCATATTAAATAACTATGAGTTTGGTTTCTATGCTTTCTGCCAGTGTTAAAGAAAGGCTAATGTGGCAAGAGTTAATAAGGGTTAAGGTAAAGTAAGATTATAGAAAAGACAATGTCAAAACAACTCTTCATTAACCTTGAGAACCAAGTCAAGGAAATTATTAGATGTAACATTTTATGAATGAAAATTATCATCTTTCAGCTCAGATTAAAAAAAAATGTATTAAATCTTTAAAGGAAACAATGCAAGGAAAGAATAAATTTGATGATAATTATGAAAATGGATTTTGTATTCATAAACAAGTAATAAATTAAGCAAACATAATCTGTGATAGAAAAAGCACAAGAGAAAATTCTTGTAAAATGCCATCATGCATGAGACATTTCTTTTTGAAGTAAAGCAGGTTTTTGGAAAAAATAAAAAAAATATAGTGAATATCATTTCAAAAAAAGTAAAAACAAATTTTTTTCTTCCTATTCAGATATGAAGCTAGAGTTCACATTGTGAATATTGTTCTTTTATGCATAGTCAATATCCTTGAAAAAAAATTTTCTTAAACTATATAGAGATTCCAATGGAAGAAAAAAATTCTCTTCTTAAACAATGGAGAAGGTTCCAGTATGAATATAAGAACACAAAGAAGTTGAAACACGTTACCTCCAATAGAAGACTACCTGGCAAACCCCTTGGATAGAATGCTGGGATTTTACTTAGCACATGCTGGAGATTTGCATGATATAAGTTTAAACACAAGCTAGTGGTGACATCATGGTTTTTACTAGTAACCCAAGTTGGAAAACAAGAGATTTAATTTATATTATTAAAAAAAAAGGAAAAAAAAAAATAGACTGAACGTCTAACTGAATGGGGTACAATACAACTTACATTATTTCCTTTTTTATTCCAATGATTTACTTTCTCGTTCTTTCTTTCTTATACATTTTTGATTCTTTTTATTTTCTTTCTACTTTTTCTCTCATTCTTTCTCCTGCTTCAATGTTTCTTTTCTTTTCATTTCCATCTTTGTTTTTTGGGGGTGGGGAGTATTTCTGTTTAGACTCTTCTTTGTTTCCTGTTTTCATTATCCTTTGTGATGGAATAGAAAGAAAATTAATTGAATCATTGAGTTTCCTTGGAAAATTGTTCAAATTCAGAGGATCCCTTGTATGTTAAATTATCTACAAGAGTTAAATTTAAATTAAAAAAATAAACCTAATAGAGGGAAAGAATGAGCCTGAGAGGTGAACACTTTCTTCATTTCCTGATAAAGTAATTTTGTAAGGGAAGGGAATTTTATAGCAATAAAATCTGAATCATTAAACCATTAAAAAAAAGAAAAAAAAAGAAAAAAAAACAGATTAAAATAAGAGAAATAAGTCTTTACTTCAGTCACCTAAAAATCTTTTGGATTCCAGTTTTGCAAACACTGCATTTGTTGTGCCTAAAAATAGTTCAATCTTTTTAAAAATCTACAGAAATTACAGGAAGATGTAAATTTTTTAAAAATCAATCCAATATTTATATTTAGCAGAAACATGAACATACACACAGAGAAATTAATTCTTATATGCAATCCAGGTAGATTTCTGTTCATTTGCCTACAATTATTAAATCATACACTTTTTAATAATTTTATTCATTCTCTTGCAACTCAGTAGATCTTACATGAATACACAGTTAATTGAATGATAAAATGAAAAAAATTCCACAGCCTTTTGATGTTCTTCTATTCTTATATTTAGTGGGTAGCTAGTCACTCCCTTGTATTCCTTGCCCACAATCTCAAACAACATAGGATAGATTACATACACATCTAAGTCATGATTTATATGGAGAGGGACTTGGTTTGTAATGTTGTATAGATTGGAAATCCTCTTAAACTTTTCCAATGTACCACTTAGCTATGATAGACAGACCCCTAACAGATTTTTTGTTATCCTTGACTCTTTTGTCCCTGCTTGTGAAAGCTAATGTAGGGTAGTTTTTACCCTAAAGAGTGATCATCTAGCACTGATTATCTACTGTTGGTATGAATCTGGGTTGCAATTTGTGGACAGCAGAGACAATCCCTTTCTTGACATTGTATGGAGGCTGCCTTAGGTTAAAGTGCAGGTTAAAACATATTTGGTTCACTGGCAGTTGCAAGTTCAGTTGCAAGTACTGAAAAGTGGCATACTTTGATTCACTTGAAGAAATGGGCTATCAACACAGAGGTGAATCAGGCTGGTGTGTATTAACCGAGATTAAATTTTCCTCAAGCATAGAATGAGAACAGTTCATTTCAATGGGATAACTACAGAATTTGGTTCAAAATCCTGAGGATGTTAATGAGTAAAATGACAAGCACCTGAAGAGAGTCAGTGCCATATGATACATGCTTGGTTGATCATGTTTTAAAAGAGACATGACTGACTGGGCAGAAGGTTTTCCCATAGTAGGTTGCCAGTACTTTCTGCGGTATACCAGTTGCTGACCAAATATATAGAACCCAATCTGTCCTGCTATTTAACTCTTAGCTGGAGGGAGATGTGACGTATATATGCTATTAAAAACATTAGCTAAATACATGAAATCAACTTCCATCTTTAATTAAACATCAATAAAAGAAACAATTAAGTTAAAAAAATATATGAAAACTGATTTCTCAACAGAAATTTTTCATAATGCTACAATGGATGGAGCTGATGACTGGTTGGGTCTTTTGTAGAAATACTCAACCAATACAATTTAAACAACAACAGTGGGGAAGTGAAATAATGTTTTGGTCTAGTATTGTGAGAAATAAGTCCTTTTGACATTTGAGGCTAGCTCTATATCATAACTAGATGTTCGGACCCTTAACAGAAATAGTCAACCAACACAATTTAGAAGACAACAGTCTAGAGGTGGTGTAATTCTTTGGCTTAGTATTGTAGGGAACGAGATTATATACCCTTTCAAAATTGAGGTTAGCTCTATGTTGTGACTAGATGTTGGGTCCTTTTTTGAAATAGTCAACCAACACAATTTAGAAAAGTGGAGTAATGTTTTGACCTTGTATAGAGTTGACGATTTCATCCATATGAACACAGAGAATTAGTATTACAAGTTATTAAAAAAACATTATTTTGGGTGGTACAAATCACAATCCAGAAGCTTTAAGCTAAAGAGTATATTTGTGCAAGAAATTCACATTCTGCAAAGCTAACTATTGCTCATCTTGCCAAAAGACTTTCAAAGACACTAAATTAATGGAACAGACCCCGCAGCCTCACTAGATATTAATTCAATAGAAGACTTATAAGTCATTATTAAAAGAGAGATCTTTGATAATAGAAATCAATATTCAAGCAAAGATCTCTTGGAAGCAATAAACAACTGCTGCAAGTCAAAACTGTAGGAAAGTTCAAATCAATGAGTGAAAAACTGATAAAGGTTGTAGAATTTCAAGGAACCCATTAAAAAAATAGAATAATTTATTCAGATATGTGGAATATTGTGTTAATCAAATATATTTTGCTTATTTCTGAAGAAAATTTTATTTTACACTTTGTTTTCTTCATAAAATTGAACACAAAAAAAATCAAGGGAGCAATATTTTTAATAAAATTGGACATTAAAACTGAAAGCTACACAATACATTGTTGGTATAGACATATACTGAAAAATTTACCAGAATCAGTTGGTTAGTACCAATTTTATTCTGAAAACATTGATTTGCATTATATAATATAACAATGTAGAAATAACACAAACCAGTACATGACATGTTTTGTGCATAACTGATGAGTAGACAGAATGATGAACAATTATAAAAAAAGTTTCACTACTAAACTCCTGAGTCAAGGTGCTGAATATAATGTCACTCACCTAAGCAACATATTGTTTGTATTAATCCTAGATATATACATACAGAATGTGGTGTATAAATTGTCATTTAAATTACGCAAAAATGAAAATAACACTGACATCTCATTTTAATAGATATATTTACCATAATTAAAAAATATCTTGAAATACTAAAGAGTAAATCTATTCAATAGAGTTGGTGAATAATGCCATAATCCTTGCCTTTATTTCATCTTTCATGTCACAAGGATCTTTTTTTTTTTTGGTCTCTCACTCAACTGCACTACCCACATAATAATCAAGGGAGTTGCAGTCTGGGGAGTTAAGTGGCCAGATGAAAAGGGTGATATTGTCACAGAAATTGTCTGACAGGCTTGACTGAGTTCTCCTGCTTGTGTGCAGAGTCCTGTTGCTAGACATAGGGTCTTCCAACAGCCAACCTCTTGACATCAGGGCAACACTATCTCTTCAAGGTACTTGATGTAGGCCTCTATATTGGGGTCCTGTGGGAAGATGAATGGAGGCATAATGTTGCCATCACTAGTGATCACTTGAAACACCTTCATAATCACCATTAGACTCATCAAACTCTTTCCAAATCTTCTGAACTATCCTCACATTGACACCCAAACACTCTGAAATATTTGTATTGGAAGTTCTGGCATGAATGCCAAGTAATACACTATGCTGTTTCCAAATTTCTGGCTAAGTAAATTGCATCATGGTATTCTTTTTATCACCGATAAAACCCAACTGACCCTACTATACTGTGCAGTTGACAAAATCAAAAGCTAACAACATGCATATATATATAAAATATTGACAATTTACCCATCACACACTGTATATGTGTGGACACTGATGCCAACATCAACTTGGGAAAATTTGTTTCATACTCAAATGCCAACTTCAGGCCTTGTGGTTTGGTTATAGATCAACAATTTATATATGTTGGTCATTAAGGATAGCAAGATCAGTTAATCCAGTTTATTGTGTGTTTATATATAAGTGGTCAGTTTGTCAGGATGGTGACTTCTTGATGCTATTGGTCTGGAGAAGCCAATCCCAGCACATGGCACCTTTAGAAAGTGCTTGAAAGCCATACCTCAGGTTGACCCAAGCCTTGTGAGTGAAATTGGGTAGACAGCTCTCTTTCAGGAGTCATTAATGGTTGTGCTAGCTCAAAGTCACAAGTCATCATGACTGAGAGTGTGAAAATCTTGGCTTTGTTTCAACTGTTACTCAAGCTAGATAACAAGCTTCCTCCCAGAAACTGTAATGAGGTCCAATAGTTGCAGTATAAACCACAGGTTAGCTCTGTGGATGTTGAACAAACACAAATATGTCTGAGCAGATGTCTGTAACAGGGATTAGCTAGACTTCTTAATAGAAAGGCATCCTTGGATATGAGTGGCCAACCATGCTTATATTAAAAACAATTTTAGGGAAATCTGTAACAAAATGTAAAAAGTTTTTGTGTGAAGCATTTCATCCTTTAGGACTTCATTGGACAAAAGAGTGAAATAAGTTACACAAAACCTTTTTCACTTTGTCATAGATTACCCTAAAATTATTCTTGATATATAAAAAAAATTATATATTGTTTTCCTTCTATCTATGAAAACAAAAAAAAGAAAGAATTTTAAGTTTTTGTTATGTTTATAAAGCTTGTTGGTTTATTTTCTTCAGATTCAATCAGACATGACAGAAAATTCTTAACTAATAAAAGAAAAAAGAAAACGATATTGGTAAAAATCAAGATATCGAAAAGACAAATCTGAAATATTGAAGTAAATAGGAGACTGTTGTAATGCTTATTTTCTGTTCCTTTGTATTCGTTCTAATAAAATCATCAAAACCCATCAGAAAATAACCCACTAATGAGTCTATAATTTCATTGCAATCAACAGACAGGAAAGATCTGAAGAAAAGAAAAAAGTGTTCCTGTTTGTGGCAAAGAGTAAAAAAACAAAATAAGGAAAGGAAACACACTGATTGGGCACTCAAAGACAGAGGATTGGAAATGATGCCAAAGTAAAAGAGGGCAGTGTTAAAGAAGGAAGTTTTCTGGAACCAGTTCATTTTTTTCCCTCTCTTTTTAGTTAAACAATCAAAAATCAAAGATCACCAAATTGTGTGTATCAGATCAAACTTTTCTAGAAATTTGGTTTTTAAGTCATTACTTGATCGTTATTACAACAAAATCTTGATAATTTTTTTAAAATACTTATTTGATTTGAATTTCTAACAATAATACAATCATTATAATGTTAAATTACTATTTGGATAAAGGCAAACACAACACAAAAAAATTTCACTGTAAACACAGAAGGAAACATTAACAACAGTAAATATCACAAATGATTCTTATAAAAAATTTCCAAAATAGAAAAGTTACCAAAAAATGACACATTGCTCCATATTGTCCATAGAACTGTTTGATTTTAGAAATTTCATCTATGAACTTCATTTATTTACATCTTAAAACAATAGATCAAAGGCATAGTTATTACTTACTTATCAAATTTCATAAGACTTACAACCATATCACTGGTTCTCATATGATCACAAAAGTTAAGCAATGTTGAGCCTGGCCAGTGATCGCTTGGAAATACCAGATTCTGTAAGCTTGGATATGTTAGTGATGTAATAGGTAATGGCTTGGAATGAGAAATTTGGAGAGCCAAGTTCCAATTCCAATTGGATTTGTTATATTTACTTATGCACAAATAACTTTGGGAAAGACAAGATTTCATCTTCTCTTCTAGTCCTATTATTTAGGCCATAGGTTAAATAGTAGGACTTCTATCAAAAAAGATCATTATCTCCAAAACATTACAATCTCAAAATATTTTCTGGCTTTAAATAACCTGTAAAAGGTTGATAAGCCATAAAAAATAAATGAATAAAATTTTAAATGTAGATATATTGATATTTTCTACAAATAAGGAAATCATATATAAGAACATGGCAGACTGGTTAGAGTACTAACATTTCAATTACGAGACCTGGGTTCAAATCTCACCATAGTTGATTTGTTAAGGAAGTGACTTCTTGATCATATTAGGGAGATGATATTGGGAGAAGCCTGAAAACTATACAAATTGACCCAAGCCTTGTAAACAAAATGGAGGTAGACAAAATTGTTCAGCAGCCACTGACAGCCATGCTATGATGAAAAGTCATTATGACCAAAGGCATGAGCATGCTCTTCCTTGTTCAGGTGCTGAAGAGATTAGCTAGCTATCCTAGCAAACAGGCAAGCTCAGAAGTGAATAACGATTATTATTTTTATTATATAAAAACCACAATGACTATACATTTATCAGTAACAACTTAGTTTCACTTCCTGTAATAAGATATTCCGGTGTTGTGATAACAGAGTATTACTTAACACCACTCAAAGTAAACATTGCCATGTTACCATAACAAATCAATATCTTAACTAATAATACCAAATTGGTAATATATTGTTTTATTCTTTTGTGTTAAATTTCTTTAGCGTGTATACTAGGTCACAAAAATCTCCTAAGCTGGCTAAGCATAGAAATGAACATCATATGGGAAGCAGTAGTACAAAGTGCTAGAGAAAACCAATTACAAACATCAAGATTGTAATATGAGCTCTGGTAAAAAATGATTACTGAGACATTAAATTTATAAGTCAAAAGTTCATACACTGATGTCCTCAAGGAGACATGACCCAGTGGATAAAAGCATTGGTTGAATCCAGTGACTTTTTTTTTTATAATCATATCGCCCCAAACAAGGCATTTTACTGCCACTGTTTTGCAGGGGGTTACATAGGAGGAAAGTTATGAGAAAGAGTGACAGTGGGTGTCAGGAAGTGGGTAAGAGAAGGATGAGAATACTGATGAAAGTAGAGTGGACGGAGAAAGGAGCATGAGAGAGAGGATGCAGGTTAGTGAGATAGGAGATGACTATTGACTTTACATTTAAATTCTTGGAGATTATAGCTGTTGGAAAAGCAAGTAAATGGATGGTAATTCCACAGGTGGGAAGTGCGAGAAAAGAAACTGATGGAGTAGAATTTGCATTTACAATTTATTGATTTCACTGTAAAAGAGTGGGACCTAGTTGCTAATCTCGTAGCTCAAGTAAATTTATATATACGGGGCACCAGTGAGCTAATTTCATTGGAGCAGAAGCCGTATAAGTATTTGACCCAAAGAGTTCAATATCTGACACCAGCAGAGGTGAACAAAAAATTTAGAGGGTTGAGAAGAAATAAATATTTCAACTTGGACAGAGATATATTTATGAAACAGATATCACCTAATGAGAAGTTTTTGTCATAATTTTGTTAACAATTCTGTAAAAAATTCATTTATGTTAAATGAAAAAAAAAAAAAAAATACTCTTTCAAATTTTATTTTAGAATCACCAAAAACCTTCCCCAATTCTTATTTGTAATTATTCTTTTTACTAACTCAAAATTCTATAATTATTATTCGCACTTCAAACTGCTTCATATTTTCTGTTTAAGAAATAAACAAGAAGTGATGCCTTCATTTTTTGTTATTAAAATTCTTTTTATAGCTTTCTGGCTTTAATTAACTTAAATCAACAAATTAACTTAGGATAGATTCCTTTTCACCAAGATGGATGTGGAGATACCAACAATTACCAGTTTTTCTTTCTCCGGCACATGTCAAATAAGTAAATTGGCAAATACTATTTTTTATATTTTTATAATAGAAACATGTATGAACATGCACAGACTCAATTAACCAATAGTTTTTGTGATTTAACTAGCCATTTAATCAGCATTTTATGATTGTCCTACAATAAATTAATTGAATTAAATCAAGATTTATTTTTCAAACAATCATGGCTGACATGACATCATCATTCAATAATAACACATAAAATACACTCTCCAGGTTTCAACTCCACTTCAGTGTTGGCAGAATTGGTCATCAGCTTTTGCACTTTTTGAACATATGAGAATAAAGAGTGGGAAGAGATAATACAGAGAAATGAGTGAGAGAAGAGAGTGTGGGGAAGTGAGAGGAGAGAGAATGGGGGGGAGTGAGAGAAGAGATAATGGGGGAGTGAGAAAGAATAAAGACTAAAGAGAAAGAGAGAAAGTAAATGAAGAAAGTGAGTGAATAGCAAGAGAGAATGAATAAACAAGAATGCATGCACACACATATACATATATAGGTATGTATTTTTGTGAAGATCACAAAGTATCATTTTTTCTATTGAAATTTAAATGCAAAAAAAAAAAAAAATCTGATACTCCATATAAAAATTTAATTGCATTGATATGAAAATTTTAAGTTTTTAGATATTAAAGACACAAGGAAAGATAAAATAAAATTTAATCCTTAAAAATGCTATATTTATATTCATCAACCAAAATGTTTATATTTGTTCACTTCTGACTAATTGTCTATCAGCAACTGATCCATTCTTCCAAGCTATTTGGCTATCTCTTAATCAACCTGCAGAACCCCAGATAATTGCTAATAAACTTCCCTAACAACTACCAAAACGGTTAATTAATCACTAATCAATTTATTAAATTACATATTCACCAATCAAGCTAAACGTGTTAATATACCTTTCTATTGACATACCTGTCAAATTCTAGTGGTCTTAGCAACAGCAATCATTCATTTACTTAATTTGTTATGATAAAAACATTTTAAGCTTGTAAGATTATCTGGCATTGCCTGGGTTAAAATAGCTTTTAGAATCATCATTAGCCATGTATTAGTATCATTAGTATTTTATTAAGGCAACAAATGATGAAAAAGATAAAACAAATATTATGAAGCCATGAGGTGAGCAATCTATTTCTTTGAATTTGATATCCGTTTCAGTTCAGAGGCAGATAACCTTCATTCTAACTCTAATTGAACAGAACCACTTTAAAAAGCTTAGATGGAGCACCCAGTGAGGATCAAACTCACTACTCAGTTGTAACGATTTTAGCTTGCTAACCATTACACCAACACATCCACTTTTAAAAGTTAGAATAGCAACATGAAAAGCAAAAATGTTAAGTCAACATATTAAATTTCATGAAAAGTAAACCGTAGTTTCAGAATTTTTAATGTCACTGACAAACACACACACAAAAAAAAAAAAAAAAATTTGGGAGAAAAAAAATAACCCTACATGAATGTAAATCATTCTCACACAATCACCAGCGTTAAGTAACATCAAGCCTGATCAATACTTAGATGGGTGATCATCTGTGAATGCCAGGTGCTGAAAGATTGGATGTGCAGGTGGTATAATGAATAGTGGGTTGGGATTAGAAATTGGAGATCCAATTCAAGTCGAGTTTATTATATTCACTTAAGCACAAATAAATCTAAAAGTATAATCTTCAAAAGAAAGTAAACAATAAAAAAAAAATTAAAAAAACAAATGTCAATCACTGGGTTCTGGATGAAATCTTACCAAAGTATGAAAGCAAATATCTTACTGAATTTGCATAAAAACAACAAGGAGGATGTGAGTTGTGGTGCAGTGGATATCGACTCAGAATGACAAATCGGGGAGCTGAGTTCAAATTCCAGTTGAATTCTTTGCATTCACTTACACACAAATACCCTTGGGAAATGTATTAATCCGTCTCTTCCCTCCAGTTATGGGTCAAATAATAGGACAGATTGAGTTCTATAGTCTTGGCTGGCAACCAGTCTACCGCAGAAAGCAATGGCAACCTACTGCAGAATAATCTTCTGCTCAGTCAGTCATGTCTCTTTCGAGACATGATCGCTCAAAGCATGTATCACGTATGACACTTAACTGACTGATTCTCACACAACAAAAATAAATATACAAGATTTGATGAATTTCACAGCTGATCTAAAAAAAAAATAATCAACATTCTGTTGTTAACTGGATCAAGGAATGGTTTGTTAATTTAAACACCTACAAAACAAAACTAATTGTCTGAGAGAATCTTTTCTACCTTCCATTAGCAGGACTGATGTTAACCATCTACTTTCAATATGTCATAAGAGTTTTAAATTTTGGAAGTAGAGAGAATGAAATAAATTATTTTAGTACAAATTACATTTGGAAGATGAAGGCAAAGTTCCAGGTTTTTGGGGTTTTTTTTTTTTATTGCAACCTGCTGACTTAGCTGATATTCCACCATTAACATGATTCTCATTCTCTTTCACTTCCTGCATCCTAAAATTGTCTTCAGTAAACCCTATATATATTTTGCTCTGTTAAAATATATACAGTATTGCATCTTCAAGAACCTAAAAGATATTTTCCCAAGCATGGATTAAAGCATTAGTTAACTTAGATGCCATAATGCAAACAATGTGCATTGTTGTGTAATGGATATTGCTTCTGAATGAGAAATGAGAGTACAGTTCAAATTCCAGTTGAATTCGTTTCATTCACTTATGCACAAATACCTTTGAGAAAGGTATTAATCCATCTCTTCTCTCTCTAGCTATGGGTGGAATAGCAGAATAGATTGGGTTAGCCTTGATTAGCAACCAGTCTACTGCAGAATGTAATGGCAACCTACTGTGAAAAAATCTTCTGCCTAATCAGACATGTCTTTTTCAAGCATATATCATATATGGCAATCAACTGACTGAATGTAAACAATGCACAGATGTACTTTCAGTAAAATAACAAAATCAACAAATCAGAATTAAAGATTCAACATTAGCTAATCAAACAGAAGATCGAAAATCTAAAATTGTGTTCAAGTTGAGCCTATCTCTACTGATTAAACAGAGGAGAATCAGCATTCGAACAGATAGCGGAATAGCGAGAGAGCAGAAGCAACTACATCATTGAACCAGGAATGGCACATCTGTCTGACACATCAGCACTGTAAAGTTCCACTCACTACTCAGAAGAAGAATTTGACATGTCGACTAATACCCTGCCTATTGATAATTGGATTTATTTGAAAGTACAAACTTTCATACTAAAACCAAACATGTTCTCAAAAATTTTACACGTGATTTATGACCAGTGGTGTTTGCTGTTTCCATAGCAAATTAACTGTTATGATAGACACTCACCTTTTTTCTTTTCCACAGCAACAGTGTTCCACCCAATAAATAGTTGTTATTGTTTGTTCTATAAATCTATGTTTGTGTTTATTCATGTTTCTATAGGTAGGGGTATTGCTACTTTAGGGTTGACAAAACAAATTGTAGCTATCCCACCCTCTATAACAGTGTGTCAGATTTTATTTCTAAGTCGTCAATATTTTCACAATAAAATTAGTATTAACCAATTGATATTTTCAAGATATATTTATGTGATAAATATAATGTGGAAATTTTAATTTATCTGCTTTTATAAAAAAAAATATTTCAAATTTCTTATCAGGTGGTATGTGATTTTATAATGCAACTATAGAGTTATTTATCATATTAAAAATAATTAAATACAATAATATGGCTATTGCTATTATATTTATAATTTGCCATATATAAAGACGTCTATCAGTTGTCAAAAAGATATAGTAAAATAATTTTGGAAATAACCAAAAAGTTGTCCAGGGAGAACTAAACATTGAGAAAAAAAAAATAGAATATAATAATAATAATAATAATAGTAATAACAAAGACAGGAAACACAAAACATGGCTATAAAAATGTCACAAAGGGAAATTTGAAAAAAATTAAAAGAAATGAGCCAAAAAATAGATTGAACTGCAAGAAAATATCTAAAGAAACAAGTATTATCAACAGAAAGAAAAAAAAGCAAAAATGTTGAAAAAGATTGGTTGTTTTCATGCCTTCATCCAAGCAAATACCTTTTAGTAATACCACAATAATAAATATGCAAGTTGGGCAAAGATGAAAAACAGTAATTTTTACTGATGAATGTAGAGTTACATTGGATAGAGCTGGGTGAGAGGTTGGGTCCTTCATGAAAATCTATATAATACTCTAATCTTGTATATATGTATGTGTAACTGAAATACAGTTTAAATGATGCATGATAAACCTATCAATTTGGGAGCATATTGTACCTTGAACCTCCCCCTGTTGATTGCAGTACCAGATTTCATTAAAATTAGATAGCAGATTCTTAAGTTAGGGTCATTTTTTCTTTTTTTACAGAATTTTTAATAGGAGATAACACATTACTCAATAATTCCTGGACCTAACTAATAAAACAACAACTTTTAGGAAAAATTCAACTTTATTTGTCAACAGTCTCCTTCTAGGGTGATACACTGATTCCAATAATTCTTTAACATTCGATGTCATTTTTGTAGAAAGATTTGACTTTGGCCTCAAAATACGCCTCAGTTTCCAATATCACTTCTTCATTAGAACCAAATCTTTTCCCCTGGAACATTCTTTTGAAATCTGCAAACAGCAAATAGTTACTGGGGGCCAGATCTGGTGAACAGGGAATGTGTGGAAGTATAGTAGTTGTAGTTTTACCATTGTTGCAATTGACTTTTAACACAGTATGATGTCTTGCAGAAAGATCACTTTCTTCTTCACTTGTGGCCGCTTTTTTGGTGATTTCTTCAACCAATAATGTTATATAACATTCGCTACTAATGGTTCTTCCTTTCTCAAGGTATCAATGAACAAAATACCTTGCACGTTCCAAAATATGAAAGCCAAAACCTTGACTGCTGATGCTTGCATCTTTGGTCGCTTTGGATGGCTTTCACCTGCTGCTGTCCACTCAGCTGACTGCTGATTCGACTCTGGAGTGAAGTGGTGGATCCATGTTTCATCCATTGTCACATATTTATCCAAAAACTCCTTGTTGCATTGAAACAGTTGCAAACAACACTCTGAAACGTCAATATGTTTTCACAGTGGTTGAAAACACGTGTTTTCAAAGTGGGTGAGCAAATGTGGCACTCACTTTGAGCACAGCTTTTTCATTGACAAATGTTCATGCAAAATGGTCAATACACTGCCTTCTGATATGTTCAATGTCCCTGTTATTTCACGCAAATTCAATTTATGATCGGCCAAAATGAGTTTGTGGATTTGGGGGTGTTTTTCAGGACAACTGCCAATTTTGGGCGACCTGAGCAATCAGCATCACTTGTGTCTCAACAATCATGTTCAAAGTCAGCATACCACCTCTTAACCAATGTTTCTGATGGAGCAGAGACCAAATAACACTTATCAAGTCATTGCTTTGCTTGAACAGTATTTTTTCCCCATCAGAAAGCAACACAGGAAATTCAGATTTTTCCATTGTTTTGAAAATTTGCAACAGCAGTTTCACTTAAATAACTGTAATTTGTAAACTAATTATTTGATTGGTTCCAGATATGTCTTAAAACTCAGTGGTGCCAACTATATGTCAGGCCCGGGACTTATTGAGTGATGTATTATAGTATTTGTTTTCAATACACATTCATATATCAAGCTGCATATATAAACAAACACTTGCATATTACATTCCAACTATTATGTGCATGAAAAATAATAAACATTAATAATAGATTATAAGATTAAATAAATTTAGATATACATAAGACAGCATATTTATACAATTCATTACATTATGTTAGAAAATTTTTATGAACAACTACATGAAATGTGAAGAGGCTACATGTGTCCCATGACGTAATGGTAAGTAAATAGATGCATGCTATTTTGCTGCCATTATTTATTTTTAAATAAATTCAAGGAAGAAACAAGTATATATAATAAAAATACACTTATTATTAAAAAGACTTCACCTTTTTTAGCTATTACTCCAAATTCCCATGCAAAGTGTTATTTATGAAGCTTAGTGGAACAATAAACCTTCTTTTAACATCTTCTGTATTATTTATTAATTTTGTATTGAAAGTACATTTTATGAAAAAAATTTCTCTTTTAACATGAAGTAAAACATATCTATTGATATTATAAAATAAATTATTTTTATACTTTAAATCAGAATATATTTGCATTAAGGTATTTTTGGCATTGTTCATTTGTTTATGGGCTGGAAGAGATTTTGATTACTATTAATAAATAATTAAAAAAATATATACTTATTTTGAAAAATATTACACCTGTTTTAAGTTATTACTCCAAATTCTCATGCAATGTGTTAACTATGAAGCCCAGTAGAACAAATTAAATTGCATAATTAATAATAAAATTGAGAATATTGTTATCTCATCATTTTTACCATGAGCTGCTTAAAAAAAATGTGTTGGTTTATTAGTAACTAATATAACTTAGTAAACAGTAGTAGAAGTTGAGTAATTTCTGGCACTAATATTGTAGGTAGTAAAATTAAAGGTACCTTCAAATTTGATAATGATTTCAAAATAAATGCAGAGAATTATTGTTAGCTCTTAGAAAAAAAAAACCTTTTTTTTTTTAATAGTACAAGTGATTAACAATAAACTTTTCAGAAAAAGAGTCTTTATGCAAGTAAATGCTTTTTCACATTCTGCAAAGATGACTGTTGCCCACCTTGCAAAAAGAAAAATGTTTCCAAAGACACTAAATCAATGGAATAGTCTCCAGTCACTCCAAATATTAATCCAATAGAAAATTTGTGATTTATCATTAAAAGAGATGAATATAAGAATGAAAAATTTCTGGAATGAGCACTTGTCATTATTTACACTATTTATATTGTTGTGTATCTACCTGTATACAGGAATGGAATGTTCCTATCCTCTTAAATATGTGAACACTAGCAGTATAGCCCAGCGTTGCTCAGGTGTAATGAAAGCTTTAAAACTAATCCATGGTCCTGGAGCTCAGACCCTTTGGACGTTGGCATGAAAGACTAAAAAGCAATAGTTGTTTCCAGTTAAAGTGAAACCATAGACTGAAAGAAAAATGAATGGATGTAAGTCAAATTTTGATTTCCTGGTATCAATATCAAATAAGTTTTTTTTCGTCGTAAACGGAATTTTGAAGGCTAAATAAATCCTCTGAGTAAATGGTATCATGGCTGAGACTAAAAATTACAATTATACCTACTTAGAGCCAAACCCGAAGCAAAAACTAAAATAAAAGGGCTGAAAAAAATACAGACATACAGGCAGATAAACACACACAAACATCTTGCCTTTTTATATATATATATAATCGATTTTCTGCACTATTGTAAGAACTGCAACCTTGAAACTTCTGAATATTGTTTCTTATGTCTTTGTCTATGAGTGTACCAAATTTGATTAAAATCGAACCACTCCTTCTATAACCTGATTTTTTTCGATTATCGATTTTTCAATATTGTACCTCAACACAAAACCTAGCTAAGAACACTCGCAGACGCTTATAGTACAACTGTAAATTTTCAAGAAAATCGGTTCAGCCATTTCGGAGTCTATAGGTAATGGACACACAGAGACACACACACAGACAAAGTTCCATTTATAAATAAGTTTAGATTATTGAAGTAAAGAAGAGGGATTATACTGACAAGCAGTTCACTAGCAGTGTATCTACTTCACACAACATGCAAGTCTTATACTTTTTGATATACTATTATTTCCAACTTCCATTTTGGTGATTACTCACTCAGTAACCTTTTAGAGTTACAACATATGTAGACCATTGTCTTCATCTTTGTTGTTATCACAAGGTTTTGGCTGTTACAGAATCCAGCCTTCATCAGGTGTATGTTGATCTACTAACCTACATAAATTTTGAACTGAACCCTTTATTTGACCTAGTGGGGTTGGGGTAGACTATTCTTGTTTCACTGACCATGTCTAGGTTTACCCTTAGACACAGTGAAACCCTTAGACCCTTAGACATGGTCAGTGAAACCTGATGGCCAAAATGTTGTGATAACAACAACAAAGAGATTTTTTTTTTTTTTTTAATCATATCACCCCGAGCAAGGCGGTAATGCCACTGATGTGCAGGGGGCTACATAGGAGTGAAAAGATTGGAAAAGAGAAAACCGGAAACCACATCCTAAACAGGAAACAAGGGATGAGCCTCTTCACCTGTTCAATAGATGTGGGTGGAGTGTGAACAGGGCGATAGTTTAGTCTATCTACTCCAATTGAACAATAGTCTGCATGTAAATAAGAATAAATTATAAATAACAATATCCAAATGGAAATTTTTAGGAAGAAATAAAACCCCTTGCAAATCATTAAATTTGAAAGCAATAGGAAGTGAATAAAAGGTTAATTAAAGATTATAAAACATGTCAGTTAAGTACCATATGTGATACATGCTTTGGGCAATCATGTCTTGAAAGGGACATGATTTATTGGGCAGAAGATTATCCAGCAGCAGGTTGCCATTGTTTTTTGTGGTAGACTGGTTGCCAGCCAATCTGTCCTATCATTTAACCCATAACTGGAGGGAAGAGACAGATTAATACCTCTTCCAAGGTAAGTGAATGCCATGAATTCAACTAGAATTTGAACTCAGCACCCTCATTTATCATTCTCAGTTGATATCCACTGCAAATAAATGCTTCTTTATCCTTTATTAAAAATTTATGTGGCAATTTATTTGTTTGTGTAAAGAAATATGCCCCTCTACCCAAACTTGGGTTTTCATGCCTGCAAAGTAATGGAGTGTTAAAAGAATGGTCTTTCCAATGACACCACTATTATTTTAACTACCTTCACTTCTCAGTAATGTTTGTTTTAAAAAGTAATTATTAGCATTCCAATAAAACCTAAACATGCTGAAAGTGAATTTATGTAGTTTTTTTGTTCTTGAAAATTTACAGCAGAAATGTTAAATGCTATTAGATTGTTCATTTACAAGAATAATTTTATATTTATAACATTCTAAAAACTAATACAATTAAAACTAATGCAATGCAATATTTATCATTTACCAATTTCTAAAGAAACAATTTTTTAAATTATTAAACTATGTGAACCAACTATAAGGAAATCCTTATTTACCATTTGATAAAGTTTGAATCATTTGGCAATTAGCTGATGTTTTTTCAACCATTCCAATAAATATAACTGTAAAAAAAAATAAATTAACAAAGTTTATGATTTTTGTTGTAAATTCTTAAGAACTAAGAAAATCTATAAATTCATATTTAGTTTTATTGCAATTCTAATCAGTTTTTAAAAAATAAACATTGCCAAGGAGTGGAGGTAGTTAAAGTAATAACAGTGTCAAGGAGATCAAGAAGATAACCATCCTTTTGACACTTTTTTTTTTTTTTTTTTTTTTACAGGCACAAAAGGTCGAAGTTTGCCTTATCAATATTTTTAATAAAATAATTTTATTGCAAAATTAAACTCATATATATTGCTCATATAAATATAAGTATTAATTTACAATTTTATTAGTATCAGTTGTTTAATACAAATTTTATTTTAAAAATATTGAATTGCATACTCAGACATCATGTAGTAATTCTAGGTTGGATCAGTTTATTACTTAATAACAATATAATACCAATCCTCTATTTTACACTCAGCAAAAAAATTAATCTTTTAACAAAAATGTATTTTTAAAATTTTCCTTTCATCTGTTGGTTAATTCTAATATCATCTTGAAAACATTGATTTGTATAATAAGATCTGACAGTGTAAATAGATTTGTTAGTAGACAGTTGAGAAAAAAATAGGGCAAGAAAAAATTGACTGAAAACATCCAATTCTGTCCAAATTTCTTGAATGGTGATTTTCTAAGCGTCTCTTAGATGAGACACAAGGACAAAAGAGTGGGACATCCAGTGAGAATCAAACTACTCAATTGTAATGATTCTAGCAAGAAAAGCTTACTATCCATTACACCATGTCAAAGCACCCATGAATTTTTGGAATGAGGAATTATCATTTATATTTCTTACACTTGGACTATTGTCCTTATCTTTGTTGTCAATAGTCTGATCATAAAGAACAAATATTGATACCTCAATGCAAACAGATTTGGTAATCACAGATAGAAAGGATGAATTTTAAATTAAAAAAATAATTAAGATCTTCAAAAATATTTGAACAAAATATCTAATATGCTAATAAAAACAACATTTTTCTGTCACTAATGCAAAATAAATCAGAAATTATCAGGTTATTTTCCATTGTATTTTTAAAATGGGCTTCTTGGAACATTAAAAATTGAACAGCACTTTTTAGTATTTAAATCATTAAAGTGTTGAAATAAAATTAGACTAAACAAATATATTCTTATTGCACAAAAATTTTACACTTTCACAAATAATAATAATCAGAATAATGACAAAGTGTTAACATACGTTTTATAAATACAGTGTACGACAGAAATACTTCACACATAATGGTAACACATTAGTGGCAATGGTGTTTTCATTTAGTAATGCTTTACCATTATGTGGGAGGTAGTTCTGTTGCACATTGTATGTTAACTGTTCAACCATCTCTAATGTTTATTTAAACTGAACATCTTTGTTTCTACCATGTTTAATACACGGTTATATTCAAAATGAATATGACAGCAGAAAATTAGGTAACAAGAATTATGTAATTATTATGACCTTATGCCAAACTATTGTAAGTTTGATAAATACATTTTGTACTTATATCAACAGATTATATATATATATATATATATTGTTGTTGCTTTGAAATCTTCCATGTAAACAAAAACAGTTTATCATTATGGTTTGTCTGTTTAAATATATAATGTAATTGACGTCTTTGAAAATGGCTTATGTAAGCCAAAAGCTCAGATTGGATTATTAAAATCTATGTATTAATATTGTAATTTTCTTTCTTCATTTAATGATAATGCTATTAAAGCTTATCAGAGAATAGGAAAAAAAATTACATAAAATAAATAAACAAAACATGTCTATATTATTTAATGAAACATGTATTAATATATATATATATATATATATATATATATATATATAAACAATGCATTATCTTTTCCAATATTTGCTGAAATTATACTGCTAATAATCCTGAAAGCCTTTTTCAAGTTTAACAACAATATCCATTTTAGAAGGCCCATTTGATCATAAATTCATTTTTTTTTTTTAGATTTAATTTTTATTTGTTGTGAGCTGTTATAAAAAATAAAAAAAAGAAAGAAAAAAGTCTATACAGATCTGGTGAAAGTTTCAAGGAATTTGGTAATTTAAATTCTGGATTCTTGCCAAATAGGAATATATTCAGAATGAATAACAGTAAAAACTGTTCAATAACTTTTTGGTATTTCGAGGACAATAAAATTTATGCCAATTTTATATTTCTATTTTTACAAAAACAGATTTAACTTGGTTGAACATGTTGCAACAAAGTGCCATTCCCTTGACAAATCATGTTAAATCTGGTTGTCAGAATTAGTCAATTCATTTCAAACATTTGCAACATTTATAAACTTACATTGCTGATTTGATAAGTCAAACAAATGAATGACAAATTTGACATGTTTATTTCAAATTAATATTTTGATAAATAAAAAAAATTAATAAGTAGGATATTTGTTTGGGCTCAATTGGTATTTACATATTTGCTATTTATGGGCATACATGTATAGGAATTGGCAAAGGAAAGTAAACATGTTGAATCAGCAACAAAAGTTTAATGATCAAATGTGTTGTATATATCGACTGGCACTACAGAATCACAAACAAAGAGTTGTACCAAATAACAAAAATCACGTCACTTGAAGGCTATCAACAGCAGTAATAACTAAAATGGATAGCCCATGTGACTCAAAAATCAAGATGTTGACATTCCACACTACTTCAAGCATCAATAATAGTAAAAGCAATAACAACTACTGAACTTGAGAAATCTATTTTCCTGAAAAATTGTTTTAAGAAAAAGATTTTATAAATATCAGTCAAAAACAGTACTGGATGCTCAGTCAATGAATACCAAATGTTTCTTTATAAGAAAATGTAACATTACCATATACAAATATCTATTGAGCATAACATAAGACAGTATAAAGTAAGTGTGCTGTCTAATACCCAAACAGGGTCAGAAATACCTAAGTAATAACACATCACTCCATAAATCCTGAGCCTAACTAATAACAACTTTTAGAAAAAATTCAACTTTATTCATCAATATAGTCTCCTTCAAGGGTTATACTATGATTCCAATGCTTCTCTAACAATTCAAAGCCTTTTCTGTAAAACGATTTGTCTTTGGCCTCAAAATACGCCTCAGTTTTTTATATCACTTCTTCAATGGAGCCAAATCTCTTTCCCTGGAGCACTCTTTTGAGGTCTGCAGACAGCCAGTAATCACTGGGGACCAGGTCTGAAGAATAGGGTGGATGCGGAAGCAATTTGAAGTGTAAATCATGTAGTTTTACCATCAGTGCGATCAACTTGCAATACAGTGCGTTGTCATGGTGAAAGATCACTTTTTCTTCATTTGCGGTCGTTTTTGGCAATTTCTTTCTTCAAATGCACCAATAATGCTACAGAATATTCGCTATTGATGGTTCTTTCTTTCTCAAGATAATCGATGAAAAAAATATCTTACGGAGGCCAAACCTTGCCAGCATCTTTGGTTGCTTTGGACAGCTTTCACCTCAGCTGACTGCCAATTTGACTCCTGAGTAAAGTGGTGGATCCATGTTTCATCCATTGTCACGTATTTATTCAAAAACTCCTTGTTAAGTTGAAACAGTTGCAAACAACACTGAATCATCAATGTGTTTTTGTTCAATTGTAAGCAAATGCGGCACCCACTTTGAAGAGTTTTCTCATTGACAAATGTTCATGCAAAATGCTCAATACACTGTCTTCTGATATGTTCATCTCCTCTGCTATCTCGCACAACTTTAATTTATGATCAACCAAAACGAGTTTATGGATTTTTTTGGTGTTTTCTGGGACAACTGCCAATTTTGAGCAACCTGAGCATTCAGCATCATTTGTGTCTGTACGACCGTGTTTAAAGTCAGCATACCACCTCTTAACCATTGTTTCTGATGGAGCAGAGTCCAAATAACACTTATTAATCCATTGCTTTGCTTGAACAGTATTTTCCAATCAGAAAGTAATGCGTTATCAACACAGGAAATTCAGATTTTTCTATTGTTTTGAAAATTTGCAACAATAGCTCTACTTATATAACTGTAATTTGTAAACTAATAATCTGATTCGGCCCAAATTTTTCCATGTGCCATTTAAAGGTTAGTACTTCATAAAAATCATATGGATTTTTTATTAGTGGTGCCATATGTTTGTCAGGCCCGGGACTTATTGAGTAATGTGTTAATGGCCTGCAAGATGTTATTGCTAATCATTATTCCATTATTTATTTATATACACACACACACACACACACAAAATAATTAGGCAGTAATCTTTTGTTTAAACAGTCTATTAAATACAACAAACAGGAAATGTCTTCTGAGCTTTTTGGTAAGTTTCTCCTCACATCAAACACGTTCCTTAATGTCATCAAATATAAATTGTTGCATGTTTTACTATTTGGATCAGTATGTTCATCTCTGTAGTTATAATCATGTATCAACTATTGTACCCTCCTGCCTTCTTCAGGTGTCTATCTTAATAACCTTCTTGGAATTTCAAACATATCCCTTTATTAAATCCACTGGGGTAGATTATTCCCATTTGGCTTCCCACACTTAGGAGAGATAACTCATCTTTTTCACCTTTTTGTCACTTGTCTGTTTCTTCCACTGAACCAGAGAGCGTTCAGCACTACCAGACCTAGAGATTGAACTCTCAGCTACTGGGGAACCTGAAACATTTTAATTTAACCAATATGCTTTCACCACCAGATTGTCCAAGACATGATGACAGATAATTTCTCTTGTCCGTCAGGAGATTGCGTATCTATTATTATTATTATTATTATCAATAATAATAATAATAATAATACAAAAAATAATAATAATACAAAAATAAAATTTATTCTACTTCTCTCAAGAAGAGATTGACTTACCATATCTCTCTGATCAAAGTACAATAACAATAAAACGTAACATAAAACCCTGGTGCTCCTAATTTCCGCCAGTCAAAAAAAAAAAAAAGAAAAAAAAGCGCTTACAAAACCTAAAGATCCTTTACATTAAAATATAAGGTGATCTACTTTGTTACTTCAATCTAGGCGCTCCTACGTCAAAATGTCTTTTTTAAAACGTCATATTTGCCACGTGACGCTCTAAATTCTAGTCCTCGCACGTGAAGTCACGTTAATTTTTAAAGTTTTAAACAGTTTTAACACTTAAAAAATAAATAACAAACAAAAAAACGTTATACTGGTTATTTCTTGAATTTTTACCTTATTTCCTTAAAAGTGAGTAAACAGGGATCGAAAGTACACGGTAGATAATAATTTCAGTAAAGTTCTTTTACAAGTTTCAACACCTGAATGGTTTTAAAATTTATTCGACATCAAAAGAAACTTCCAAAAAAAAAAAAAAAAAAAAAAAAAAAAAGCTCAACATACATTCTCTCTTTCTAACAAAATGATTGCTGTCTTCCGATGTTTCACATGTGCATGAGTTATATAGCCCGAAATCTTTTTTAAAACCATATTGCTAAATTTTTAAAATAAAAAAAAAATCAATTAAATTTCTATCACAAACGTCCAAATATTGTTTGTTTGGTGTTTGCATAATAATCTAAGTCTTGTGTTTATGATGCACACAAATTTTTTATCTTTCAATTTCATATTTCAATATCATGATTCACATATGGTTTGTTTTATTTTAACACATTAAAATTCTCTTCTATAACCCCCTAAAAAATATTTGATTTTTCATTGAATGTTGTAACAGTTCACAATCACATTTAAAGGCCACAGAAAAAGAAATTTAAAAAAAAAAAAAAAAAAAAAAAAAAAATTAAGCGCGGACGAACGTCGGCGATAAGCATTATCCGGGTGAATTGAGACATTTGAAATGTTAATTTAAGCACTATTAAAAAATAATTTAAATCTGAAATATTTTTAAGTGCCTATCGAAAATAATTTGTGTTACAGGCAGATTGTAAAATATTCTATATTTACCAAAGTTATTCTTTTGATTTTTTTTTTTATAGAATAAGGTAGAGTTAAAACAAATAATGACATGATTGACATTTAAACCATTTGCACATTACTAAATGTCCCAATTCTAAAAATCGATAATGATGAGGTCAGTCTCCTCAAAAATTCTATACTCATCAAACAAAATCTGTAATGAACTCTTTTGCCCAAATTATCATTTCTCCAGCTGCTTTTCACTGTGACGCGCACGAGAAAAAAAAAGAAATGAATAAAGAAGTTGTATTCATTTGCCTTTTTTAAACAAAAAAAAAATCAAAAGATGAGTATTAAATACAACAAATCAATAAGCCTGCAATGTTAAATACACATGTCAAATATTTACTTCCTAATATTCTTCTTGATCATTTTCTTTTGTTCAATAATTAGAAAATTAAAGATGCAATGCAAATATTACCATAAAATGCGATATAAATACTTTAAGTAAGACGCAGAAGCGGTTAAGAATTATTGAATTATTGCTTACATTTTTAAATACGTTTTTTAAGGGAGTTTAAGAAACTGTAAATAAGAAAGAAAGGAAACAAAAAAAAAACAAAGAAAACGCTAATATTATATATATATATATATATATATATATGCTTGAAAACGATCTTTCTTCTAATGGTCAGCAGCCTTTCTGTTAGAATGAATGAAAAGCAAGCATATCTCCAAGTTGCTTGTATTGTTGACAGGTTGAAACAGTAAATAAATGGACTTTTCAAGAAAAAGTAATGAATAGAGATTCAATGTAATTTGAAAAAGAATGTAAGATGTAGTTATTTTAGGCATACACTCTACTACACAGGCATGTAAAGAAAGTGAGCGTTTTACTTTTGTTTGAAGGTGTAGTAAATTCAATACAACATACATGGTAGAGATATAAATTGATGAATATACGCAATTTATAGCTACACAGACAATGTGTGTAAGCAGAGGTAAACAAATATGCATACATGACTAAAATAGATAGAGGCTGAGAGGTCTAACATCAACAAAAAACAGTCTGTACATATGGCAAATGAATGAAGTTAGATTCAAGATGGAAAAAAACAAACTATGCAAGTTTTTAACTAATTCTGATTAATATGCAGATATCCTAATACTTAAACAAAGGTTGGATAGCAAGATTGATTCATACAGGTGTGTAGGAATGTATAATTTGAAGGTTGATAGCTTGGTATATGTTGACAAATATTACAGATGTTGCTAGAAAACCAGTTTTATGATGAATTAACACTAACAGCGACATAATAAATTAGAGAATGACAAGAAGAATAGTAGTTATAATGTACACACTTACAATTTTACTTAAAGTAGGCACTTCCACTAATTTTCGATACCTAAGGTTTGTAAAATGAATTCTAAATGAAAAAGATTTCTTGAAGCTTTAATTTTGTTTTGTAACTAAAAACTTATAATATCTACAAAAAAACAGGCTGGGTGTAAGAATTAATAAATGCTTATGACAAAAATGCAATTACACATAAAAGATTAAGTGATTATTGTAAAAGGGATTTATTTCTTTAAAAAAATAGATAATTTCTCTCAGACAGACAGCAGGTATATTGTGAGAAACAGATGTATGTATGTATAACTGTGACACTCACAGGTGTGTAAGAGAGAGATCAAGACGTTGAGAATGGTAAAATCAAATTCACATATGTCATATACACAATTCTACGATAGATATTGATTGAATGAATTAACTGGGTAAAGAAGGTTGAGGAATCATTTTAAAATAGATGCAAATATTATTCCAGCTGGGAGGGTGGCGAAATGTCTCTCGATACAGTTCAATAATCACCTCATGTGTGCATCAGTCATGTGTGAGTGTACTAAATGCCTTACCTGCAGTGCACTTTAACGTGACAACAGGTGCACTGGGACGGGGCCCGCATCGAAGGTAATCCTTGTATGCGAATTGCGGCCGACAAGTCCCCAGGCTCCGTATCTTCGACTTCATCTGTGGCCAGGTTGAGCATTATTATTTCACAAAGCCTGTCGTCGCCCCCACAACCAAAACATGGGGCAGATAATACGGGCAGGCAAGCAGGCTACAGTGAACAGGAGAGAAAGAGAGAGACTGATGCTGAGAAAAAGAGATGGGGAGAGAGAGAGAAAGAGGAAGGATTGCGAATTGCCAGTAGTAGTAGTAGTAGTAATTTTGTAGTAGTAGCAGCTATAGAAATAATACTATGAACAACACAGAGAGACGAACGAAGGAAGATTGGTAAAAGGAGGAAGTTTTGGTTTGACTGAAGTCCAGTTGCTTTTTACTCAGAGTGAGTAAAAGTAAACCTACGAATTCAAATCGAATAACGATGCGACTACTACTGAGTTGAGAGATGGTCGAAGGAATAAAGAGAGGCTTTTTTTCCTCATCTCAATTAAAGAGGTTTTTGATTTTAGTATTGGCATATAAAATTTACTTCATGTGTCCATGTTTACACGTGCATAATACTCATAATTTAGAAACATTATCATTGGCATATATGTGAATAATACACACTAGTGACTATTATTGTTCAATGTTCATTGTTACAGAGATGCTCATTTACATAAAACACCGAGTGTGCATGTGCGCGTACGTCACCTATAGCCAAAGATTACACATTATTTGCAAGAATATTTCTCTTTACAAACTAGACAAATATCAAACAGAAACTAGAAAAACCAAGGAAAAAAAAATTTAGCCAATAGTTGATTAAACAAAAAAAACAATGTAACCAGAAAATTGAAACGTTAACTAATCCTAACTAGTTATTTTTTTCGCACACTAACATCGTCTTTTTTTTTTGTTTGTTTGTTTGCTTATTTTTTAAACTACTTACTACTATCTGCATATTTTATTAGCTAAAAAAGTTAATCGTTTTTAGTGGATACTCGTAATTTGAGTAAACTCTCCGTTTTAAAGTTTAGTTATTTCAACACTAAAAAAAAAAAAAAAAAAAAAAAAAAAAACAGTATTTTTTTCCTTCTACGACAAATAGACAAAAAAAAATGCTCTCTCAGGCAGTATTCGAACCTGCGTTCCACTAAGAATGTTTAACAAAAAAAAAAATCTGTCGGGTTAATAGATAAAAAATCAAATCTGTAAATTGTAAATTCTTATTCTTATCATCGGTTTTTAAAAAAATGTTAAATGGACAAAATTTAAATAAATTCTTCATATACACACACATTAGATCAAATCGCAAATTAAATTATTGCTGTGCATTTAGGCAGCAACCACTCTTTAATGCAGGTCTTCTTAAACAAGACTCACTACTTATAAGTTTTACTATTATATTTTTCTTGCATGTGAACAACTATTTTCTGAAGTCTAGACAATTGTTGAATTTTTTGTCATTTCTGAGCAGTGCTGTGCCTCTTAGATTTTTGAAAGAAACCAGATGTTGGCCATTCAACAATCCAAAGCAGACTACATAAACATGTTTTCTGCACATGGGCTCCATGCATACATCCACTTTAACCAAAATAAAACACTTTATTACCCAGTCAGAGCCACTTCGGCTCCAAAAACCCAAATCTTAATTTAGATCCAATTGACAGCTATATATTCTCTGATTCAAACAAACCCAAAACAGAGACCAGCTTGACATCAACACCAACCATGTTGAGAGAGAAACAACAATGACAACTATCACTAATTGCACCATTCTCTCTTTACTTCACAACAGATAAAAGTTACTAATTTTGTATAAGTGTAAATAAATTATACATTTATTTACCAATACTCAATGTATTATTTTTATATGAATTTACATTTGTCAAGGCAAAGAAGAAATTTACCTCCACAACAGTAATAACAACAACATTCAGTCTTCCAATTTACCAATTTCTGCATCAGTAACAGAACCTTTAGCTAAATTATTAAAGGATTTTAGTTATACATTTATAAGTTTATCATTCATCCTTGCTTTGACTATTGTTGTCACATCTGATCTGGTGCTTTTACCTATGTAGTTAGTCTCCCTTTTTGGGCTTCATATATTTTGATGTAACTTTTTTTTTCTACTGAACCAAAATTCAAAATGTTTTTTTCAAAGTGTAACTAAGGAGGTGTCCTATCTAACTCTGTAAACTTTTGGAAATTTGATTGAAAACTGAATTAGTGGTGAAGCTTGAAAGCTGCCTAGATTCACTCAATGTCAGACTTAATACATTCAACCACTGCTGTGGTTGAATGATAAAATACAAAGAATCTGCAAGGTTATTGGTCCTAACCTGGCATTCTGGATTCAGTTACCTTCTCACCACCATGATATATGTTTATATGCTTTCATGGTATTTGTTCTAATGAACTATCCCCTATGGTACCTAGATTTTATGAATTTAAGCCTACTACTAGATTCGAGTTCGAATTCCAGCCGAATTCATTGTCACTTACGCACAAATACCCTTGGGAAAGGTATTAATCCATCTATTCCTTCCAGTTATGGGTTAAATAATAAGACAGATTGGGTTCTATAGCCTTGGTCGGCAACCAGTCTACCGCAGAAAGCAATGGCAACCTACTGCGGGATAATCTTCTGCCCAGTCAGTCATGTCTCTTTCGAGACATGATCGCCCAAGCGTGTATCACGTATGGCACTTAACTGACTGACTAGATTGAGGGATGAACATTGCAGAACAGTAGCAGAATGAGAAATCAGCTAAATTCACTTATGTTTGCTTGGGGTGAAATGACTATAAAAAAAAATGCTGCTGTAATAAATTGTGCGTAAGTGCTGTTGTAGACAGTCTAAAAGTTACTAACATATTAATTTCCAAATACGGCCAGCACATTGTGGCTGTGTTCATAATTGATGCTATTAAGGGTTGGGTTCTTGTTTTTTCTAGTTATAGATTTAATAATCTTAAACGCTTTTTACAATTACATATGTGTAACCCATTATTAATCTTGACAAGTATATTGCATATCAATGTTAATAAAATTCCATGCTGATTTAAATGTGACTATATGGAACTTTGGTCAGAAAGGTGAAGGGTTAGCCATCTTAATAGGTGAGTGACAGTGTGACTGACATAAAAATAAATTATATATAAAATTTATTTTCACCATGAATTTTTGAGAAAAATAAAATAGTTTCTGATTGATTTTAAAACTATGCAAAAAAAAATGTTGCTTTTCTTCTAGAGTGGCAACAACCAAAGGCTAGAGAGCACAGTCTACCCTGCTATTTAACTCATAGCTGAAATAGGAAAAAAAAATCATGCCTTCCCAAGAGTATTTATGCGAAAGTAAATGCAAATGCCCTTTGGAAAGATATGAATCCATATCTTCACCCTCAGCTATGGTTTAAATAATAGGAAAGACTACAACCTTTGTTGACAACCAGTCTAAGAGAAGAATAATTCTGAATGCAAAGCCAGTTGTGTATGGAACTAGTAACCTCATCCTGTGAAAACTTATGGAAACCACAGCAATGATGCCTAGCATGTCAAGGCTGCTGTCCAGTACACTCCACAGTTGGGGCTTGAGGGAGTTACTACTATTATACATTGATTCCTTGACAATTTTTCTTTCACAATTATCTCAATGTTTCAGCCACTATACAATCCAGCGTTCTTTAAGTGAGTCTTGTATTCGATGACACATTATTTCTTCAATGACAGTATGTTGTTTTTATCCCTGTACGTCTCATATTCGTTATCCTTCCTAAGAAATTTACGAACTTGTAACCCCCAATTTTTATTTATGGAGTCAATCAACCTCTTCACTTACTGCTTGACACAGAATTGAACTCATGATTTCCAGAGAATAAAACATGCTTCCACTGTTATCCGTTAAGTTCTGTTACATTAGACAAGTAGACATTGATTCTTTTTTTTTTTAAGGACCTTATCCTAATGCCTGTTCATTCTTAATATATCTATGCTTGACCTACTAATTGGATATGTACTGCTTCATTCAATCAATTTATTCTTCAATGTAGTTTGATATCTATTATATGCATTAATAAGTTTTTTAAATTAATGTATGCAATTGTAATTAAGGTTTTTACTTGTACATAATTTATTATATATTTATGTGTGTTTAAAAGGATTTTAAAGTACTTTTGTATATATATTTTCCTAATTTTAAATTTATACATATTTGTAGATACTTGTATTTATAAACAGAATTTTTTTCTTTTGATAAATTCTTAGATGAGTTTTTATCCTCATATTTTTTTTTTTAGAAATGACTTAAAATTATATATATTTGTAGATATTTATTTATTTTTAAATGAATCGTGATTAATTCTTAGTTGAGGGTTTTTTTTTTTGGTTTTTTTTTAATAGCCATATGACAAGTAAACTGCTTAATATATTTTAGGACAAGTTCATGTTCGGTTCGCCACTTGATGTAAATTGGCTTTGTCTGGCACCAATTGAAAGCATTTGTAAGACTTCGTACAGGCCCAAGCATTATAAATTTTTTCAGTGTCTGAAAGCACTTATTGAGGGTGGACCAGAAACTGATCATCTCTGGTCGGGTCGGCACGGTGAGGGGATGATGCTGAGACCCGAAAACCCCTAGTGATCCACGCAAAGACATCATTGACAACACCCTCTAGCACCCCCACTATGGTGCGTATGTTTAAAAAAAAAAAAAAAAAAAAAGGTACAAGCAATCTTTTTTGAAATCATTGGAACTAGACATTCTTCTGATTTCAGAATAGCAGCACAGATATTCTACAGGGTGTCCCTAATGTCTGAAAAACATAGGAAATCCCATTAACTATATATTGCTTTTTTTTTTTTTAACAGATTAAATGTCATTCTATCAAAAGAAGGAAGAATTTACTCTTTTTCTGGGGTATGTTAAAGGAGAACATGTACTCAATGAAAATCACAGATGCAATACACTTGATTGAATGCATAAAAAGTGAATGTGCTAAAACTGACTGCAATACAGAGTTATTGTATTGAGTTCATGTGAAAGTGCATCAATCTTTGCATCACAAATGATGGAAATCGGGGTGAAGATGTTATTTGTTTATATTCCAAGTCAATAAAATGTTGAAAATTTAATTTCTTAAAAATATGGATTTTTACCTATGGCAACCTCTCCTGCCTCCCATAAGCATGGACCAAGCAATTCTCCCTGAGAGCAATACACTGCACCTCCTCGGCCTTATGCTCTCTTCTGATCTCAAATGGAACCACTACATCGAGTCCATAGCTAAATCCACTGCTAAGAAGGTTGGGTCACTGTGTCGGGCCAGGATGTTTTTTCTGCCTGAATCCATCCTGCATATATACAAGTCAACCATTCGTCTGTGCATGGAGTACTGCTGCCATATATGGTCAGGTGTCCCTGCTGTTCACCTCAGTGTTCTAGACAGGCTCCAACGGAGAATCAGTAATGTGATAGGTACTGACTTGGTGGCTCGACTACAGCCAGTTCCCCACCGACGAAATGTGGTCTCCCTTTGTCTGTTCTTTAAATACTTTCATGGCTTCTGCTCGAATGAACTTAAGTCACTGGTGCCTCCTCAACAGGTGTTTACTCGTGCAACCAGATTAGCAACTGGGTCCCACCCATTCACAGTTAGCCAAATGCAGATGTCAATTCTACTCCTGCAGCTTCTTCTCTCGCACTTCCCGCCTGTGGAACTTGCTCCCATATTCTTGCTTTCCTGACAGCTACAACCTCCAGGAATTTAAATGCAATGTCAATACTCATCTATTAACCACTTGACTAGTTCTTTCCCCACCCCGTATATCCTTCCCTTTCTCTCCACCTTTGAAACTGTCATCACACCTGCATTCTCATCTTTCTATTGCTCCTTTCTAACTGGTTTGTCTTCCTCTTCACTCTCTTCTAATTAATCTTTTTACACTTATGTAGCCCCCTGC
Source organism: Ascarosepion bandense (assembly GCA_037127315.1). Classification (NCBI taxonomy): domain Eukaryota; kingdom Metazoa; phylum Mollusca; class Cephalopoda; order Sepiida; family Sepiidae; genus Ascarosepion; species Ascarosepion bandense. Next base: position 169,745 of record JBBBDQ010001109.1, on the reverse strand, counting down.
ACATCAGTGGCATTACCACCTTGCTTGAGGTGAAATGATTAAAAAATGTCCAGACTATAGTGACAAGTTAGGCAATGTCTCCACAGTTAAACCATTTAAATCTTCACACTATATGATAGAAATTATAACTATAAATAATAATACAGTTTATTTGTCCACTGGTAAATGAAATGAGATAGAACATCTTTATGCATTGTGTCTTCCCTCTTTATATGCTGGGATTCTAGCTCTCCACAATTTCCTGTCCTTTGTAGCTCTCAAACTGTCTTTTTGTTATTTCTCCTAAACGCTATTCCACCATCCAGTTACTCTTCTTCTTCTATGTGCCCTGTCCCTTCAGGACGTAGGCGATCATGGCTCTCCACGTCTCCCTATCCCTTGTGGCTCTTAGTATGTTTGCTCCTGTTGCTCCTGGCAACCCCCGTTCTGTCATCCACCTGATCAGGCCCTGCAAATATGTTATCCGCTACCTTCCTCGGTCTCTCCTTCCTTCTATCTGACCAGTCAGTATCAGGTTCTCCAGACTCTCCTTCCTCATTGCATGTCCCAGGAACTTCAGTTCTCTTCCTGATGCTCAGCATCAATTTCCTTTTTGTTGCCATTCTTTCCAACACCTCATCGTTACTTGCATGCTCAGTCCACGATATCCGTAGCATCCTTCTGTAGAACCACATTTCGGCCGCTTCCAGTTTTGTCCTCATTTTCGATGATATTGTCCAGCATTCACTGCCGTATTGAAGAACTGACATCACGTAGCAGTCTAGCACTCTTTTCTTTGTTTCTATTGAGATTTTCCTGTGTGTTAGTATTTTGCTCATCTTCTGGAACGTGTCCTTTGCCATGCCAATTCGCCTTCGGATCAAGCTCACTAAATATGTCAAATTGTTTTCCTGTCCCTTTTACCCTCAATCTGTCCCATGAGTAACAGAATTTACAAACCCTCTTTCTTTGTTAATTGTCCTACAAATTTCAATTGTCATTTCTAGATGTTAAGTATAAGTTTCCTTTTTGTTTCTATTTTCTCTAAAACCTTGTCATTGCTCACATGTTCAGTGGCCATGGTATCCTCTAGGGAGCTTAAATTAAGACTATAAATAATATTAGTTTATCTGTCCACTGGTAAATAAAATAAAGAGGAAGATAAATAACAAAATTATTGGCACATTTTTTTTTTGTTCTGAAAAGCAAACATTTTATTTTTCAACAAAGAAATGTTTGACTTACAAACTTTTCAGAATTTTGTATAATAAATTGTGCAGCTGCATCTTGAAAGCCTTATTTTTAGGGAACTAGCAGTTCATGCCTTTGTATTCCTCATCACCCTTATCAACACAGAGAATGAATGATAGGTCAGGTTCAAATTTTAACCAAGAATTATGTTCACTTCACACTAATGTTCTTAGGAAAGACAAAAATCCATCTATCCTCACCCAAATTATGAGTAAAAATAGTAAGGAAGTTGGCCAGGGAGGATAAATGAATTCAAAACTCAAGGAAAAGCAATGAGAAGCCATTCCTTTACCTTTCCCAAGTTTTGGTGATACACAATTTAAAGTTGTTAATGTGAAAGAGCAAAAAATGTGAAAAATAAAATGTGAAGAGCATGATCACCTATAACTCAAATTTAGATATGGGCTTACAAAAAAAAAACAAAAAAAAAAAAAAATATTAAATATTGTTCTGCTTTTGCATAAACTGCAAATCATCTGGATGTTTTCCAACATGTCTCTGATATAAAGTAGAGTGATGATAGCTGGTTGGAAATTGTCTTTCAGACTTGTAAATCTGCTAGTGATTGTTAATATCTCCTTCAACCTGTAGATTTCCCATGGAGCATAGTGCTGCTGCTATAAGTTTTACAGGTCAAAATTGCTTCCCCATGTCCAACCAATTTGAATTCAGAGTTGATTTTTTTTTAAACTGGTTACTAACCAAGGCTAGAGATTCAAGTTTATTTTTCTATTTCACCCATAGTTCTAGGAAGAATTTAGATTAATGTCTTTTTTACCTAATCTCAGCTGGAATTGAAACCCTGCATGCGAATTCTATTTTTCATATCGATGATTTGCATGCTTGGTCAACCGACATTCTGCTCATAGAGGAGTTATTTTTTTGGAGGGTATATTTATACTGACCACGTCTTGTTAGTATTAACAGTGATGATTTTCTTTTTTTATTGGATGGATGGCCAGAATTGAAATTAATATCTAACCAGATGACATATTTGTAGTGAGAGAGAGAATAAACCAAATGAGATATGTAAAAATAAAAGATTGCAATAATAGGCAAAAATTGGAACATTTTTTAGTACATCCGGAGGTTATATCATGATTTTAAATATGAAAGTGTCAGAAAATCATGGAGAATTTACAATAAATTGCATTTGTTATGAAATTGCCTTCAATTTCCTTTGTCTTTTATACTTGAAATTATCTATTGTGCTACAATATTCAATTGAAATGGCTCATTTTAAGATTGTTCTTTTCAAAAACATTTTTCTTAGATATTTCTATAAGATTATCTTGAAACAGTTCATTCATAAAGATAAACATAACAGTTTAGTTAACAGACATTATCATTTAATGGCATTAAAATCCTCATATTTATGCTGCTAAAAAATGTTTCTAAATTTGAATTGGCTGAAAATAACTGCATTGCACTTGAGATATTCACTTAGCAATTGTAAATCACTTCTTTACAAGGTTCTTTCCATCAGGATCAAACTGAACTTTTCAATGAATTCATTGATCATTTGAATAAACAAATTCTCGAGGAATTGAACGAATATATATTGTCAGATTTTATAATGCAAGTCAATGCTTTCACAATAACAATTGCTATTAACCCATCAAGGTTGGTAACATTTTCTGTATATTCTTAGATTTATTGGAACAATACATTGTATGATTTTCAACTTATAATATTTAACTTTATTAAAAAATATTGATAATTTGCTTTAGGAGTAGCAGCTTTTATTAGGTAAAAAAATTAAGTGCAACAGCAGTTTTTACAGTATTTACATTATTCGGACTATTGTCCTCATCTTTGTTGCCATTTGTACGCCGTTTCAGCCATTGTACGCTTCAGCCTTCTTCAGTGATTGTAATAAAGGGTTCAGTTCGAAATTTTTTGGCAATCATGTCTCGGAAGAGACATGACTGACTGGGCAGAAGATTATCTCACATGAGGGTGGCCATTGCATTCTGCGGTAGACTGTTTGCTGACCTAGGCTATAGAATCCAATCTGTCCTATTATTTAACCCATAACTGGATGGGAGAGACAGATTAATACAATGCCTAAGTGTATTTGTGCACAAGTGATTGCAAGGGATTCAACTGAATGAATGTATATCATTGAAAATGAAAAACATGGTCAAATTTTAAGTTTAATGCAAGTCAATGCTTTCACAATAAAAATTGGTATTAACCCATCAAAGTTGGTAACATTTTTCTGTATATTCTTACATTTATTGGAACAATACATTGTATGATTTTCAGCTTATAATATTTATCCTCATTAAAAAATATTGATGACTTGCTTTGGGAGTATCAGCTTTTATTAGGCAAACATATTAAGTGCAAGAGCAATTTTTATTTCTAAATAAGTAAGACATATCAACCAGAGAAATATTTTTGATTAATATAAAATTATATCTATCTGAATGGATTATTTTATTTTTCCAATTAATGTGGCCTCTTTGAGATTCTATAATCTTCATCAGTCTTTTCTCCATTGATATTTTTTAACTTTACTGCTTTTACTTAAACATGACTTGCAGTTTTTATTGCTTTCTCTTATTTGCTTTCCATTCTCATATGCCTTTTAACGATGGACCACAAGGTTTTTGTTAGTTAATATCTGGCATCCAGTCTATTAATTTAGTATTTTGAACGAATAAATAATTTGGTTTTGTTTTACAAGATGAATTACAGTCAAATCTGTTGATGAAATTGCTTTGCATGCACACACACACATCTATATATATATATATATATATATAGAGAGAGAGAGAGAGAGAAGTATGTTTGCATATATATTCATTTTCTAAACATATATTGTTAAATGTAACAGACAATGAATGTCTATTATGTTCAATCATGAGCTGTTCTAAACATTGTATTTTGGTTTTAATTTCAGGTGAAAATGAAGACAAAAATTGTCCAACATTTTGATATTTTTTTTATTATGCTGGATCTAAGCTTTCAGCTCACATGAGCCATCTTCAGAGAGGTTACAGGGACATTGATATAAAGACATCCACCATCAAAGATGATATTATCTTGTGTTGACAAAAAACATTGCTATGCAATAAGCTTAAGCATTCATTGTCTGCTATATTTAACAATATATCTTTAGAAAATTATCTGCTGCCTCAGTACACTATATATTCATATATACTATATAGCTTAAAGTTTCTTGGTTATGGCTCATATTAAAAAAAAATCTTGTTCAAGAGCTTACACTAATTCTTTGCATTTATCTTGATACTATTATCTACTCTAACAGGGAACTAAATGTTTTGTACCTACATTAGTAGTACAAAATACTACACTATCCCCACTGTTGTCTTCTAAGATATATTGGTGGACTATTACCATGAATGACTTAACTCCTACTCAAACCAGTATGGTTCATCCAATAAAGCTCTACTTCCATTCTTTTTAGCCAATATTTTTATTATTCTGCCTATTTTGGGTTTCAATTTGATAAAATGAGCTTCTCCAAGTATTTGTTTTTGAGTCGATCTATTTTTTTTGTTAATTACCTTTTGATATTTTCTCAAATTTCTTTTTCTAACATTCTTCTTGTTCTTACCTTGCCAATGTTTTCCATTTCTTTTTTTATTGTTTTATGATCTCTGTTCAACTTTTGTACAATTTCCAATATTGCATTGCCATTATTCAATAATCTAATAATATCTTGTTTCTCTTAAGCGTATATCTTTCTTACAACCTGATAATCTTTATATATCATAAATTAAGAAATAAATATAAACTATGTATGGCTTCTTATAACTTTACAGCATGAACAAACCAAGTTATAGCATCAACTCGTTACAAGTTATAGCATCAACTCGTTACAAGTTCCTCAACCCATTAGAGTCATAGGGGCATCACATGAACTGCAGCTATTTTAGCAATGTGCCGAAGGAAAATAGCTTTAAAGAACCCATCCCTCTTCAGTCTAATTTTAAATTCAGAGTTTTCTTGCCACCTCAAAACACAAGGACCCAGACAATTCTGCTATTTAATTTATAGCTAAAAAGAGCAGAGATGGATTCATACTTTTCCCAAGAGTATTTGTACAAAAGTGAAGGTAACTATGAATTTGCCTTTTCAAATCATTAACAATTACACTACTTGCCTATGCTCACAGAATTAACTAAGTTCCTGTAAATATTTGTAATAAAGACAGATTATGGGCTGAAATTCACATGACATATTTATGATAAATGTATTCTGAAATTGTTACCAAGATTGTTTGGTCAATAATTGCACTGTGAAAATAACTTACATAATAAAATTTGACAGTGTATTTTGATTGAAGAAATAATTTTTTTTCTGTTAGTTTAAATTATAATCAATATGACATTGGCTGTCATTTTAGCAGATAAACAATTCTCGATAAAACTAATCCTACTTATGAACACAGAGGGTACATTCCAAAAGAGTCCATTTGACTTCATCAGTTTATCTGGAAACTAGCAGTATAGCCTAGCTTTGCTTGGGTGTAATGAAAGCTTTAAAACTAATCCATGATCCTGGAGCTCAGACTCTTTGGATGTTGGCACAAAAGACTAAAAAGCAATAGTGGTTTCCAGTTAAAGCAAAACCACAGACTGAAAGCAAAATGAATGGATGTAAGTCAAATTTTGATTTCCTGGTATTGATATTAATTTTTTTTCGTCGCAAACTGAATTTTGCAGGTTAAATAAGTCCTCCAAGTAAATGGTATCATGGCTGAGACTAAGAACTACAATTATACCTACTTAGAGCCAAACCCAAAGCAAAAACTAAAATAAAAGGGCTGAAAGAAAAATACAGACATATAGGCAGATAAACAGACACACAAACACCTTGCCTTTTTATATATAATAGATTTTCTGCACAATTGTAAGAACTGCAACCTTGAAACTTCTGAATATCGTTTCTTATGTCTTTGTCTATTAGTGTATCAAATTTGAATAAAATCAGACCACTCCTTCTATAACCCGATTTTTTCAATTATTGATATTTATCAGGGGTACCTCAACACAAAACCTATCTAAGAGCACTCACAGACGCTTATAGTACAACTGTGTAAATTTTCAAGAAAACTGGTCAGCCGTTTTGGAGTCTATAGGTAATGGACACACACAGACACACACACAAAGTTCCATTCATAAATAAGTTTAGATAGAATCGCCAATCAGAATCTTAAACACAACAGACCAACTTGGACACTTGACATATACAGGAAAAACAATAACACTATTTCACAGAGTAAGTTTTCAGACAGAATATTTTTTTTCTACATTTTCATTACAGTCATTTATACATCTTTGCTAGTGACAAACAAAATCTCTTTACTTTGCAGGAGAGATTTTCAGCAGAAGATCCAGAACATGAACATCACATGCTACTCACATTATCAAACAGTGACTAAAATACATTATTCACCAACATAACTATGTTCACACCAACCATTTGAGCTTGGGTGCAATGTTTCTGGCATGGAGTAATTTAATGATACATCCCTGCTTCATTCAAGCTTTCATGTCATATGCTGTTTTACCAGATTGCCACTCAGTTGCTATCTGTAATAAGGTTTATAAAAAAAAAAAAAAAAAGAAAAGAAAAATGATGGATTATTGCAGAAGGTTTAAACTATTACTAACATACCATTAACATCTACCTCAGATGCGGACCCAATATCATAAAATAAAAGGCATTACTTTCAAAGCAACCCTTATCCTCTACTTAAGCAGTGATAATGTGTACTTTTAGCATTTCCATTTAAATGCCAAAAAAATTTCAAATTGAAATACATTTATAAAATAGATTCACATATTCTATGAATTTAAGTTGACTCAAAGAATAAAATTTGTACAGAAAGCCTTCTACAACCTTTAATCATGGCAAAGAACTAGCCCTAAACTATCAGATCCCTTATGGTAACATAACACATGCAGAAAAAAAATTCCTGAGAAAAGAAAGTCCCACTTCATTTCTTATCTCATCGAGAAAAAAATACAGGCATATTCAAAAATTATGATTTTTAAAATCTTTCTTATCCAACTTATATCTACATATTATGAGAAGAATATGTGTACAATCTTCCTTTATACACACTCATATATATGTGTATATATATATATATATATATATATATATATATATATATATATATTTATATACACATACAAATGCAATTTCTAAAAATCTGGGTGTAAATGTATGTAAAAGAAAAAAAAATGATGAATCTGTGTTTATACATAAAGTTAACTGCAACTTAAAATTTACTCAAAATGCATACCAAAATTTATTGAAATAAATTTGAAGATTATAGAATTCTTTAAGAAAAAAATGATTTGTTGACGTTCTACTTTATAATACTGACAAATCAAGATTGAAATCTACCCATTCTAAAGAGAACTATTTGATTAATACTTGGAGAACAAATTTAAAAATTACTGAAAATTACAAAAATATTGAAATTTTAATCACAACAAACTTCATATTTTACACATCTTCCTCTAAATTTAAAATTGTCTAGTAATAAAATCTCTTTTTGCCAAGTAGGCACTAAGATGACAGACACTTTTAGAATTCTTTGTTGGCTTCTTTCCATTTTTATGCTTTAACAAAAAAAAAAGAGAAAAAAAAAGTGCATACAGACCAATCTTACAGAGAGTGATCTGACTATAAAAATCTCATGCAGAAAAAGAGAGAAGTGCTTACCTACAGGCAGCTCATGGAGAGAGGAAAAGAAGTGTTTACTGAGTGCAGCCATGGAGAGAGAGGAAAAGAAGTGCTTACCTACAGGCAGCTCATGGAGAGAGAGGAAAAGAAGTGCTTACCTACAGGCAGCTCATGGAGAGAGAGGAAAAAGAAGTGCTTACTCACAGGCAGCTCATGGAGAGAGAGAGGAAAAGAAGCAAGCACGCCCACAGGCAGCTCATGGAGAGAGAGGAAAAGAAGTGCTTACCCACAGGCAGCTCATGGAGAGAGAGGAAAAGAAGCAAGCGTACCACAGGCAGCTCATGGAGAGAGAGGAAAAGAAGTGCTTACCTACAGGCAGCTCATGGAGAGAGAGGAAAAGAAGTGCTTACTCACAGGCAGCTCATGGAGAGAGAGGAAAGGCGGCCACTTCACAGGCAGCTCATGGAGAGAGAGGAAAAGAAGTGCTTACCACAGGCAGCTCATGGAGAGAGAGGAAAGAAGGCCACTTCACAGGCAGCTCATGGAGAGAGAGGAAAGAAGGCTTACCCACAGGCAGCTCAAGGAGAGAGAGGAAAAGAAGTGCTTACCCACAGGCAGCTCATGGAGAGAGAGGAAAAGAAGTACACGACAGGCAGCTCATGGAGAGAGAGGGAAAAGAAGTGCTTAGCCCACAGGCAGCTCATGGAGAGAGAGGAAAAGAAGCATTTCACAGGCAGCTCATGGAGAGAGAGGAAAAGAAGTGCTTACCCACAGGCAGCTCATGGAGAGAGAGGAAAAGAAGTGCTTACTCTCCACAGGCAGCTCATGTGGAGAGAGGAAAAAGAAGTGCTTACCCACAGGCAGCTCATGGAGAGAGAGGAAAAGAAGTGTTTACCCACAGGCAGCTCATGGAGAGAGAGGAAAAGAAGTGCTTACCCACAGGCAGCTCATGGAGAGAGAGGAAAAGAAGTGCTTACCACAGGCAGCTCATGGAGAGAGAGGAAAAGAAGTGCTTACTCACAGACAGCTCATGGAGAGAGAGGAAAAGAAGTGCTTACCCACAGGCAGCTCGTGGAGAGAGAGGAAAAGAAGTGCTTACCTACAGGCAGCTCATGGAGAGAGAGGAAAAGAAGTGTTTACTTGCAGACAGCTCATGGAGAGAGGAAAAGAAGTGCTTACCCACAGACAGCTCATGGAGAGAGAGGAAAAGAAGTGCTTACCTACAGACAGCCTGCGGAGAGAGAGGAGGAAGAAGTGCTTACTCACAGACAGCTCATGGAGAAAGAGGAAAATGAAGTGCTCATAGACAGCTCATGGAGAGAGAGAAATAGAAGTGTTTACAGACAGCTCAAGGGGAGAGAAATAGAAGTGCTTACAGACTACTCTTACAGAGAGAAATCTGATTACAAACATCTCATGCAGAGAGAGAGGGGCTGATAGAACTACAGATATAACCATTGTGTTAACTGTGATAGAATAGATATTTGAGATAATAAATATCTTCTAGATTAGAGCAGCTGAATTTGCAGATTGCCTCATCAAAAGAGAGATTTTGCATATCTGTTTTTTCACTAGCAGGTGCCATTTGTTACCAAATCTTGTCAAATAAAACTTTTCTGTTTTTAGTGAACATGAAAATTTGCCTTTAAAAGACATTGTGCATCTTTGTTAAAGACAAACTTATATTTGCATGGGAAAGAATCTGTTTTACAGAAAATTTATTGATTAGGCTATAAATAAAATTGAAGGAGAAAACCAGATCCTTGAATTATTAGAGTATTTTTGTGTTAAGTCATACATCATTTTGATTATTTTTATGTACTTTGAAACATTCATTTGTTTTTACATGTATAGAATCATGATAGAGAAATTGCATGGCAGTATGAATTTATATTAGAATTTATTCTCATATCAAAGTGTCAATATGTTTCAGTGCCTCAGTATATATTTATCAGAGTGTGTCAAACTTTCAGGGAGTGAGGAAAAGAGAAACAAAAAGAGAGAGAAAGAGATACCTGGAAGTAGCTTTCATTGAGAGAGAAATCTGGAGGCTGCTTTTAGTGAGAGAGAGAGTGAGATTTGAAGGTAGCTTTCAATGAGAGAGAGAGAGACCTGGAGACTGCTTTTAGTAAAGGAGAGAGTGAGATTTGAAGGTAGCTTTCATTGAGAGAGAGACCTAGAGGCTGCTTTTAGTGAGGGAGAGAGTGAGATCTGGAGGCTGCTTTTAGTGAAGGAGAGAGTGAGATTTTAAGGTAGCTTTCATTGAGAGAGAGACCTGGAGGTTGCTTTCAGTGAGAAAGAAGGAAAACATGAGTGATAGTAAATATCTTCCAGTGAAAGAGAGTAAAAAGTGTCATAGAAAGCCTGTTCAACAAAGATTACTTGCACAGACTTGTTTACATTCATGTGCTGCTGGCTAGCAAAACTGAAAAATGTGAACGAGGAATATAACAATGATGATATCGGTCAACTAAGAAATGAAAGAAGTGGATGGATGCACTGGTCAATGACAAGACAAGTGGACACTAAAATGAAACCAGCATTTTGTCCTATAAACAAAGGAAGAACAATGCAAGAACAAAAATAATTTAAGAAAGAAAAAGAAAGCAGTAAAGAAGAGTTAGAATTCATATAAATAGAAGACAGAAGTAAAACAAAAAGAATCACACAAAGAAAGAAGACGTAAAGAAAACTCACACAAAGAAAGAAGACGTAAAGAAATAGTAAGAACAAAGAAGAATGAAAGATGGAAAGAAAATGGGCAGGAAAGGTAAAAAAACAAAAAAAAAAAACAAAGATAAATGAAAAGGTTATAAAGAAGAAGCAAAAAAAAAAAAAAAATGAAAAAAGATTTAAAGAAAGAAATAGAAAAAGAAGCCACATAGATTTTCATTGGCTTCTACTAATTTTAATGAAATAAGCAGTGAGGAATTATACCAGGAAGAAAGATAATAAAAAAAACAGTAAATAAAAATGAGAAAAATAAAACTGTAAATGATGAAAGCGAGGAATGAAAGAGACAACAGGAAGCTGCCATATTGTCATCACCTTTTAAAACAGCTACTCTTAGATATCCAATGCAATCACAGACAAGACATTCCTTCCTCTTTTACTTTATTATCCAAAATAAGTTATTGCTGCCATTATCAACAGCAGTAATGAGCAACTTTGTGATATCATTACTAAATATATTATTGCTGTCAATATTATTTATCATCAATGTCTGAGAATGTTGAATGCATTCTGGCACTAAGGATATTCATCTTCTCAAATTTGAGAATTTAAATATCTTACTATTCCAAGATTCTGATGAATGTATATATCATCTGAGTTGGTCAGCTCTTAAATTCAAATAATTGAAAAACAGTAAAGCTATGGAATTTTAATTTGAGTGATAAAATGATTTAACCTTTCTTAACATTAGGATATTAATATAAAAGTAAAGTTTAAACTATTTTACAACATCTGAGAAGCCCTTATTTTTTCTAAAATCCTGACTCTCAAAATTACCTTGAATGGTGAAGTTCAGACTTGGAGGTCTACATATAACCCAGTTCAGTGCATGAAAAATAAAATTTGATTTTTTTTTTCTTTTTTCATCTATTTCATATGAAGTGTCATGGTGACTACTATTCTACTATTCTACACTCACCGCCACCTCTACTTACTGATACTATTCCTAACACTACCTATAAAAAAAAAAAACAGTCTAATCATAGAAGAGTTCTGTTAACAACCTAGCAATAAAGTTAAACACTTTCTTCTTAGCTCACAATTTATTTAACAAACTATGGAAAGATATCTGAAACTATCATTTCAAGGCAGATCAATGGCACCATCAGTTTAAAACTTTCAGTAACTTTATTGACTGAAGATTACATTTACTTATTAACTTTCTGTCCCTGGCAATTAAACATGTTAAAAAATCAACCTCTTACAAGACAGCCCTGGAAATGCTCAGAAAGTTCTAAATTAAGCCCAAGGAAGAGGAAATTGCATGATATTTGCTCTCCAACTGCAAACAAAATTCAAATGAAAGCCTAGATCAGTACCTCAAAAACCAAAGGTTTTGACACAGTACTGGAATTTTCGGTATCATACTGCCAAGGAGTAAAAAAAAAAAAAACGAAAACCTTAGAGATGCCTTTATTAATGAGATATATTCCAACTACATTAGCTAACATCTATTGGAGAACAAAACTTCAGACTTGGAGATAGCATTTGAACAGGCACATTCCTTAGAGGTAGATAAAAAGGAGTCTAACGCTTATACAAAGTTTAACTACAGTTAATGCAGTCGTCTCCAATACTAACAGTTTTTCTTCTGACCAAAATATCACAGCCACTTTAAGAGCTAAATGTTTCTTTTGTGTTCAGAAAACCCCCAGGATGATATTCAAGCCCTGCAGTAAGGTCGGATACTATACAAAAAGTTTGTAAATCTAAACTCAAGTCTTCTGGGTCTACATTTTTAACAACTACCCGAACTGCATTGGCAACCATACCCTTTTATTTGTCAGAAACTGTTCTACCAGCTAGAATAAATGACAAAGCAATGAATGCACTTCTTGATCATGGCAGTTCCCAGAGTTTTATAAGTCATTCACTAGTGGAAAGGTATAGGTGGAAACCTCTGCTCTCAAATGAAATTATCTCTATGGCAGCTACCAATTTACAATCTAAAGTAGCAGGATGTCACATAGCAAATGTTATCAGTGGTGATCACAAATGTAAGAAAGTACAACTAATTATTCTTGATAACTTATGTACCAATGTAATAATCAGGCATGGCATTCTGAGCCTACATTCTAAAGTGAAAATTCATTTTGGTGGAACCAGTCCCTGCCTCCCCAATGTGGTTTTACTACAATGAAAGCTCATTATCCCACACTTTTCCATAATCTCTCTTGCCCAATTGTAAGCCTATAGCTATCCAATGAAGAATATATTCTGAAGCTGATACCAAATTCATTAACTCTGAAGTACAACAACTGTTAGCTGAAAGAATTGTGAAACCTAGTTTATCTCTGTGGAAAGCACAAGTATTGGTTACTGGTGGTCAAAATCACAAGAAATGCTTAGTGGTTGACTTTTTTCAAATTATTAATAGATTTATCATGCTAGAGACTTATCCTCTACTAAAAATCAATGATTTAATAGAAAAGATATCCAAGTACTAAGTGTCTAATTCACTTGATCTGCTCAACACATACCACCAAATCCAGATAAAAGAATAAGATAACCCTTTTACAGAGTGTGAAACAAATAACAGACTATTAGTTCTGCTGGTTTTTTCAGGGTTACAAATAAGGTCACAGCTTTTCAAAGGGTTATTGCACAAATAATTAGGGATAACAACGTTAAAGAAACTTATGCTTGCATTGACAATATAACTGTGTGTGACCCCAACTCAATCTGAGCATGACGAAAATTCATGTAAATTTATGGAATTTGACAAACATCTTAATTTAACCTTCAATCAGGATAAAAAGTATATAAAAATATACAGCCTTTGAGATTTTACTCACTCAATCGACTCAATTAATTAAAAACTTAATTGGGTGATTAAAGTTTATTGTTTTACTCACCGGCAATTGATTAAAAATCTCGCAATGAACGTGTCCCTTCTAATTTAGAAAAAGGAAATCCGATTCCTTTTACAACCCAAGAGTACGCCATTGAAGATTCACAAGTTACTTAAAATGACCTACAATGACATTATTGAACTCCTTGGTCTTATGCATGGCACCTGATTTACGTCAAAATGTGTGGTTAAGCAAAAGACAGTGACATCCCGCAATCATCAAAGCAAGATCTGACAAATGGAATTTAGATTGACAAGCCCCTGTCTCACTTTATTGTCCTGGTCAGTGTAAACATTCGTTTAATTAATGCTTCCAGAGTGGAGCCAAAATGTCTGTCACCTAGATTAAACACACTCACAAATTTTTAGAAACTCATTTGGAGAAATATTATCCTTGACTCAACATTTATATTTCTTACCTGCTTATGAAAAGTAAAAATGAACATTTGAAAGAAAGAAAGCAAAAAATGCATACTTCTTTCAACCACGCACTGAAAAAACAAATTATACAAGTAATTTTTTTATAGAAAATCGTTGAGAAAATCAGATTTGTTATTTTTTTTATCATCTATGAGATGGAGGTTGTAGTCAAACAGAATTTAGGTACCTCCACTCAATTGCCAAAAAAACAGCATATCATGGTGTTAAAAGGGCTCAAACTTAATAAAAACAAAGTTTTATCACCAAATGTTTATGCTATTATTAAGAGGAAAAATCAAATTTTATTATTTTTTTAAATTTTTAAAACCCTTTCTAGCACATTCGAAATTTTAATTAAAATTTCATTTTCTGTTTTCCGTCAGCGATTCACGCTATGTTTAAGTAAGACAACCATTAAGAAAATGAAGTCAGTTGAGTAAAATGATTTTGGGGCGAGTAAACTTTCCCTTGCAGTTGACCACTGGCAGAGTGATTTCTTTTTCAAATCTTAAAGACTGGAAATATATATAAAAAGTATATTCTATCAAAATTCTATGAACTTTCTGTGTTACACCATTTCAGGAGGCATAATAAAACTTGATCCAGAACATTTGCAACCCCTCCTAAACTTACCTGTTCCAACTAACAAAACTTCCTTATGCCGAGAAATCAGCTCATTCTCCCATTACTCTATGTGAGTATACCAATTTTCCCAGAAAATACATCCACTAGTAATAATTTGAAAATTTCCACTCAAACAATTCACTGTTGAGGCTTTTAAAAATATTAACCAAGACCTTGTAAGCAGCATGGTCTTTACCACTGAAAATAACATCTTTTTGTTGTTGAAATCAACACCTCAGAAAAAGCCATCACCGCAATGCTCAACCAGAATGGCAGAACTGTAGCCTTTTTTCTAAAACATTAATATTCACATTACATTAACCATAACCAAAAATTTAATAGATTTCTGTTTGAATTTTCCTGCAAAGACTTGACCTCTCAAACAGTTATTAACTGTTTTCAAAACAGTTCCTGCCTATTTCAAATACCAGCATATATTCATTCAGACAGAAGTCAGTTATTTCTTTCTAAAGAACTCATCACATTTTTGAACTTAAAAGGTGTGGCTAGGAGTTGTTCAATTATTTATAACTTTGCAAACCATACCTCTGGCTCAGTATTTGTGAGGTCTCCAGGCCTCTATGTGGGGGGAAAGTACTCCCCCAGGATCTTCATTGCATCTGTAGAATGCTGTGCACAGCTACTAATGAAACCAAACATGAGAGAATGTTTTATCACCAATGGAAGACAACAGATGAGCATTCACTCCTTTCATGGTTGTCTCAAGCTGGAAATATTTTCATGAGATATCATGTGCACCAAAGTGAGTTTGAACCACTGATAGCTGAGGTTGAGCTAGTTGAGGCTAATCTTAATTATGCACACATATACCTATAAAATGGAAGTAAAACTACAGTTTCACTCAGAGACTTGGCCCCTGCCAAGGTGAGAGGTTAACAGAGCAAAATTCTACTGACAGCTTCAACTTGGTGCCCAACAGTGACCAGATGCACCCAATAGGGGAAATATCTGAAGTTTAAGAGAAACCTTTGCATAGACAAAGTGAAGACATAAGCCTTCTTCCCCAGTCATACTCCATTCTATATCAGATGAAAACAAATACATACAAGATTATTTTGAATAAAACAATTTAACCTAAACTTAATGACACCAAACACTGTTCTTTGTTGGTGGAGGGAATGTTGTGGTGGCTACTATTCTACATGAAGTTGTGCCTTATATACCAGGGGACCCCAGGCACCAGGCTGAGGACTGATACCAGTCCTTGAATCATTTACTACCAGGCTACAAATAAATAATTAACTTGTTTAAAATTATATAGTAGATAAAATGAATATTGGACTTTAATTTAAAAAGATTTGTTTAAATATATCTACTCAATGCTATCTATCATAACTGTATTTACATTTCATAATTAATGTTTATTTTATGTCTGCCTTTATTACCTATCATAACTAAGTATATTTTACAATTAATGTTTATTTCTATTTATTTGTAATAATTTTCAGCTACTTTTCTAAACTCAACTAATTTTCAAATCCTACATTATGGCGAGTTGATATTGATGTGACAATATTGTAATAGGTATTGATTCAAGGAAATTAAGCACACAAGGGTGTGGTTGGGCTGGATCCCAAACAGAAAAGTCAAAAGATTATACAATTTTTCTGTCCTTTAATAAATTGATTGTTTTATTATTGCTCTCTTTATTGAAATGCACTTAAATTATGTTTCGCTACCAGTTCATGAAAAGAATGCCCAACAGGAAGCCAGTCTGTAGCATAAAAAAGGTGGAGAACACTGTTATATACCCATGATTTTTCTGTGCCTCAAAATATAGTCATTTATAAATCTGATTATTTAACAGAAAGGCCATATTTTATTCAGTCAGTCATTAATTTTCTCAGATTCACTTTCCAGTTTATGAAAGTGGTTGTTTTGACATTTTCTGGTATATCATCTTTATCATGGATTTCTCTTGTATACACAAGAACCATGTATATATTTATATATCATATTTGATGTTATATAAGTACTTTTTCTTTTAAAGAAAAATGCCTCAGAAACTATGTTTTAGATTTAAGTTGATACATCTCATAGGCTAATATTTACCCAGAGTCCATTGACTACTAATATTGAATTTAGCTTAACTCTATAATGCTGTTATATGCGAGAAAAAAAAGCACCAATTTCTCTCTTCTAGAAATTCAGGAATGACATGTTGTCCTGCTTGGCATTCATTCCAAAAGCTCTAATACAAACATTTCAGTGTGCTTAAACATCAATCGGAGAATTTTTTTTTTTTTTTTAATCATATCACCCCAAGCAAGGTGAAAACGCCACTGATGTGCAAGGGGCTATGTAAGAGTGAAAAGACTGGAAAAGAGAAAAACCGGAAACCACCACCTAAACAGGAAACAAGGGATGAGCCTCTTCACCTGTTCAATAGACATGGGTGGAGTGTGAACCGGGCGATAGTTTAGTCTATCTACTCCAATTGTTTAGTCTATCTACTCCAAGAATGGTGCAGAGGATTCAGAAAGAGTTGGAAAAGTCTAATAGTGATTATAGAGGTATAGCAACTCGAAAAACTCACTATGATCATTATAATAAGACACAAATTTTCTGGTGAGGGACTCAGACTCAGCACAATGGCTTATATCAAGTGCCTTGAAAAGGTAGTGCTGCCCTGGGTCAAGATGGTGGCTGTTGGAAGACCCTATTTCTGGTAACAAGATTACACCAAGTGACACAAGCAAGAAAACCCAGTAATGGCTATCAGACAGTTTCTGCAAAGACATCATCCCTTATATCTGGCCGCCTAACTCTCCAGACTGCACCTCCTAGATTATTATTAGGGGTGCAGTTGAGTAAGAGGCCAACAAAACTCCTTGTAAGACCAAAAATGAACTGAAGACAAGGGTTATGGCAGTATTCACTAACTTAAAGAGATCATCCAGAATAGTTGCATGAGATTCCAAGTTATCTAGAGCCATGGTTGAAGCCAATAGCAATTCTATTGAATAATATATTCTTTAGTATTTCAAAATATAATTGGGTAATTTTGGTAAATATATCTGTTAAAATGAGATGCCAGAGTTGTTTTCATTTTTGCATAATTTAAATGACAATTTATCCATTGCACCCTGTACAGAGTGGGAGGTGCCTTAATGCCACCAAATATGGGTAGGGGCGATGATTCTCTTTTTTACCTCAGAAAAAGTATAAGTTTTTAACTCATAGACATATTTTTTTTTTTTACTTTGCATTATATTCTACAGAATGCTGATTCAAGTTCCTAGACAATTTCTGTAAGCTGGTCATCATTCTTTGGAATAAGTTCAACCCTTTAGCATACAACACATACCATAAATATCAGCCATGTTTAACCTACAGTAACTCACCCCATGTATCTCTTCTTTTGTTTTGTTTTTCTTAAATCATTTCACCCCAAGCAAGGTAGTACCACCACTGATGTGCAGGGGGCTATATAAGAAGAGTTAAAGTTTTAGACAGGAGTAGAGTGAAGAGAAAGACAAACCAGCTACAGGTAGTGAAAAAGAAAGGACAAGAGAAAGATGTGAACACAGGAATGAAGACAGTTGTGAAGGTAGAGAGAAAGGAAAAAGAACAAGATACATGGGGTGATGTAGAAAGGACTGCAGTTAAGTGGATAAGAGATGGGAACTGACTTTGCATTTAAATTCCTGGAGGTTGTAGCCATCAGGAAAGCAAGTATATAGAAGGGAGTTCCACAGGTGGGAAGCACAAGAAAAGAAGTTGCTGAAGTAGAATTATCACTTGCATTTGGTTGATCTAACTCTAAGAGGGTGGGACTTTGTTCTCAGTTTATGTGCTATGTCTCTTTACAATATTAACAATCATGGCCTGCCACATCTTCCTGTCCATTGTAACTCTTAATAAGTTCTGCCTTCGCTGCTTTCCTCTGTCACTTTTTACTTCTATCCGCCCTGTGAGTATTAGATTTTCCAAGCCCCCTTCCTCGTTACGTGTCCTATAAGTTTCAACTGCCTCTGCCTGATAAATATGTGTTGCCTTTTCAATTCCATTCTCTGCAAAATCTCATCATTGCTCACATGTTCAGCCCATGGTATCCTCAGCATCCTTCTGTAGAACCACATTTCTGTTGCTTTGTGTCTCTTCATCTTTGAGGAGATTGTCCAGCATTTGCTGTGATACAGGGGGGACAGATATCATAGAACAGTTCAGTACTCTTCTTTGTTTCCAACAAAATTTTTCTTTCTCTTAATACTTTGCTTATCTTTTGGAATGCATCTTTGGCTATCTTCAGATCTTATTGTCATACTTTCTATACTCTGTTAGGACTCTTCCCAGGTATTTAAATTTTCACATATATTCTTTGGCAGTTGAAGCATCCTTATGGGTTTGGAATATATGTTTCTACTTTGGAAACTGTATACTCAGTTTTGATTTCCTGTGGTGGTTCTGGTGCATCAAAAGTAATTGTATATATCTATAATTCTATAGTTTTGTTTAAATAGATATTATTTTATGTCTGTAATGTTTTGTTATTTTGATAGTTATTGTTCTTATTTCCCTTCAGTGTATAGAGTGAAAGTTCAGTGTTTCTCACCATGCCTCTGGAAGAATTAAAAACTTGGTGCGGGTAGAAACTTATTTTATATCATGAAATTTGGTCATCTTTAGTAGAGTTTTAGCATCATGTTTTTTTTTTTAATTTGGGTATTTTTTTTTTTTTTTGGTGCTTATACTTTTATGATTATTATTCATTGGCCATACTCCCCACCCACCTTAGAGCCCCATATGGGTGAGATAATGATAGGGAAATCCTATTCACCCCATTCCTCCAGGACGACATGACTGGTATATTCAAACATGGGGAGGTTCCAAGCATCTTTTATATCCAGAATCATCCACCCAAATATGAGCTTTCCTCAGAGATTGAAACACCCATGTCATAGTCCTTTGCTCCCAGTCTGATTGACCCTACACCCACCACTTACTAAGTTTAATGTTTGATATGGTAAATGTGAGCACATTTTGTTTTTGTCTTGTTAGTCTGACTTAGGGCTTGACATGACCAGCCAGTTGATTGGATGAGGCCTCTCCAACTGCTCATCTAGCTCAAGTAGAGGCCAAAGTGGTATGTTGGAATTTAGGAGTATATGTATAGCTTAACTCCTAAAACTCAACCACAAGGATCCCATCCGGAAGTATCACAGGTTGCCACCCACAGTAAATAGGTGGCTCCCTTGGGGAACTTTTACCCACTGAAGGGGTGCAATTGGTATATACCAAAGCCTCACCAACAAGGCAGGATTGTTTGGAGTTCACATTCATTTGAGCCTGATTTCTTAGGTAATGCTATGAAAATCAATCTGCTTAGGTCTTTCGATATATCATCACTATCGTAGATTCCATTTATTATTTCTATAATCTTGTCTATGCCAAAATTGTTGATGTATACCTTGCCATAATATATGACATCATCACAAATAACACAGAAAGTCATGCAGTGAAACTGACCATAAACAGTGAAACTTTGAGAGTCAATACTTATGGGTTGGATTTGAGTGTGCTGAATGCTAAATAGTACTTGGAATTGATATTTAATTATCAAAACTCTTTTTTGATAAACTTTTCAAAGTAAAAGCTGCTTCATATTAAACTGAAATTTACCATGTAAAAAAATTAAGAAAAGAACGAATTGACTCTGAAGGTCTTTCAAGAATGGCATGACAATAGTTACCACAACTGATATCAAAGTCAACAGACCTTGCATTAATGTTTGTATAGACAAAATTCAGTTTTAAGAACAGTAAGGATCTTCTAAAACTTTTCTTGGTGATTGGATTAAATACAATAAGATTAGATTAGCTGAATCTCTTGTACATATAGATTAAAATATTCCCTCTTATTCACTAATGTCACTAGACTCCTCTGTGAAGCATAAGGCTCCACCCTCGCCATACTGGGTGTTGTTGCTCTTTTATCCAACCCCATAACTAACCGGCTTTGAATTCAGAGTTATTCTTCTAAACTGGTTTCTAACCAAAGCTTAGAGAGAGCCAAATCTGCCCCATTGCTTAACCATAACTTGTGGGAGAAGAGATGGATTCATAACATTCCAAAGAATATTTGTGCGAAAGTGAATATGACTCTGCTAGAATTTGAATTTGGCATGTCAATTCCACTTTCAGCACTAATAGTCACTATGCTATATCAACATCTATATTAAAATATCAGGAAGGCAATATGTTACAGCAATTCTAGTGTTAGATTTTGTTCAATCATCATAAATGCATGCTGCAAAAATGTTAATTTAGAATCCAAAGACCTATTAGTCAGTTAAGTGTTATACATGATACATGCTTTAGCGATCATGTCTTGAAAAAGACATGACTGACTGGGCAGAAGATTATCTCACAGTAGGTTGCCATTACTTTCTGAGGTAGACTGATTGCCAGACAAGGCTATAGAGCCAACTCTGTCCTGCTATCTAAACCCATAACTGGAGGGAATTGATGGATTAATACCTTTTCCAAGTGTATTTGCGTATAAGTGAATGCAAGGAATTCAACTGGAATTCAAACCTGGCTTTCTGATTTCTCGTTCCAAGCTGATATCAACTGCACTGTAATACACATTTTTCTTTAATTCTAAACTATCTACATACCAATGGTATGAGTAATATTTCCTACACTTCTAAACATTGATAGCAAACTTGTAATTTTTTAATATAACAAGTAACCAAAATAGAAAAATATCTACTAATTTTAATTTCAATAGTAAATTTTCATAATGAAAATAATTTATTTAGCAGAATAGATATATTGTGTTAACCAAATTGGTTTCACTGGCCAATATCTTTTGGATTTATTTATGAATAAAAATTTATGTCGTGCTTTATTTGAATACTAAAAATAATCAAACAACCCAAATTTAAGTTCTTATCAATATATTTAATAAAGAGAGATATTAGCTGAAACTCACTGTGAAAGCATTGACTTACATAATAAAATAAAATGTATATAAAGGTCTCACATATAATGGACTATATGGCAATATGGAAGACAACAATATGGAGATATAACAATGCTTTAACTTGTAGGAAGAAATTCAGGCAACTAGCCTCTATCAGACATAAGTTGAACTCCATTAAAAAGTTACCCTCATCTCCTGTGGAATCAACTACCATCGATGAGAAACAGAAGCAGCAGACATGATGATATGGAAGTGCAAAATTTAACAGGTAACCTTCATTGCAAAAAAATAAAAACAGCTATAGTCAGAGTCTATAGCTGGAGTTGCTAAAAGAAGAGAGTGAATAAGTGAGAATATCATTGCCTATTTATAAGCTTAAGGAGCATCCTATAGTAAGTTTTTTAGGAGTCAAGTGGGGTAATCCAGAGTTTCATTGCATGTGATTTTATTCCCGAAAAACAAAAAAATCTATGTGCAACCACCTGAAAAAGTTTTCAACTATCAAATTGATTTTTCTTTTTATCTCTTGATACTTACTGCTAGGCTTTCTTCTTCAGTCATTGTGATTCAGCAAGCTTCTAGTGTATGGCCCTTACTGTTGATCTGAGATCTTGCAACAGATATGAAAAACTCTCACCGATCTTTATTTGTGAAGTTAAGTAAAATACAAGGGAATGCTAACTAGTTCTTATTTGAAACCACTTTTTAAAAATTTGACTAAATGAGAGAATTTATTTATTTTTTTTTTTTGCAAGAATGTCTTCACCAAACAAAGAACTTTTCTGAACCTGTTCATTTAATTAATCCCTTGAAAATGGCAAAGAAATTGGCTGGAAGTGCATGGAACAATAATCACTAAAGACATTTTCAACAATTTCTAAGTCCTCATAAAAAAAAAATTATAATAACAAGAAAAACAGAATAAACAACTAATAAAGTTTTCCTTACCCAATGAAACATATACAAAACAAACATTGTTGCCCATGTGTGTGTATATATATATATATATATATATATATATATAGAGAGAGAGAGAGAGAGACACACACACAGACACACACACACACGTCCTAATAGATTTTTTAAAATCAAACCAAGAGGTGCTCAGCTTTTCATGATTGTGTTGAGGCTGTAACTGAAATAATAGAAGCCACCTTGAATAATTCTTTTTGAGAGCTATGAAGTTTCTGTGACTTGAAAAAACATACTGAAAAATTCATTCCTATCAAAAAGAATAATTCAATGTAACTCCTATTATTATTACTTAC
The DNA here is from genome assembly GCA_037127315.1 of Ascarosepion bandense. Lineage (NCBI taxonomy): Eukaryota > Metazoa > Mollusca > Cephalopoda > Sepiida > Sepiidae > Ascarosepion > Ascarosepion bandense. The sequence continues at coordinate 146,999 of JBBBDQ010001109.1, read as the reverse complement.
AGCCTCAACACTACCTTGAAAAGCTAGCAACACTTGGCAAAACACAGTACCTCAAGACTCATTAGTAGCCACCTTTTTTCTATTTTGACTGAAGAATGGATGTATCTTTTTCACATCAAAGGTTACAACACACAAGATTAATACCTGGAATGGATTTATTGAAGATGCCCATGGAAACATGGCATAGGTCATTTTGACAGTTCTTTACAGTGCCCACTGTGAAAATTTTCTCATAAGATATTTTAACAGCGAACCCATTATAGGAGCACCGCAGCAAATTCTCACAGATTTCCAGCTTCCTGGTATTTATGTAAGGAGATGCCTTGGCACATGATTTAATACCCAAGTCATCATGACCAGCTATTCTGATGATCTTGGGGTTCACATTTTAGCCCAGCAGTTATTTTCCATATGAATGTTGTTGGGTTCTTTGTAATTTTGGTTTTGAGGTCATTAATAAGATCTTAATTCCCTTTCTTGTTGACCTGACCCCTGATTCCCCTGTATACTGCAGCCTGTGTCTATGGTTGTTTTGATATTGAAGACACTACATGTGGACTCACCAAGAATTTTCAAATAAATTAATTTCATTTTTTGCCTTCAGTGGAAAAAATGTGTGTTTTTGGGGGGGGATTTTTTTTTAAATCATACTATTCCTCTCCTCACATTATTTCTGAGAATATTTACACAAATATATATATATATACACGAAAGTGGACACTGGTCATATATATATATATATATATATATATATATATATACATACATACACACACACACACACATGCAATGCAAGTGGACACTGAGGTCAACACCCAGTGAAGCAGTGTCTCATACTTAAATGCAATCCTCAGGCCATGTGTGTTGTGTTTTGACTATATATATATATATATATATATACACACACTGGTCAATGGTGTATTATAGCATTATGTGTTTTGTTAACACACACACACTTAAACGCAAGTAAATAGTCAAAAACAAATAATCAGTAATAAATGAGTAAAAATACCTAAAACTAAATAAAATAACCACAAAACTGCATTCAAATTCACAATTATTCTTACTCAATAGACTCTAGAATAATCTGAAATATAACTGCAGCTGCAAACCCAATAACCATTAAAATTGGACAATAGGCCTACCCATAATGCACCTTTGACCAGCATATACAAGTAGTTGATCCAAAACACAACAAACATGACCTGATGATTGTGTTAAAGCATGAAACAGGCCATGGTCATGCGGTCTAAGACACATCAGATCATCTTCAAAGAGGTTACAGGGACGTTAACATAAAAACATCCACCATCAAAAATGATTTTATCCTGTGTTGACATAAAACTTTGTTAAGCAATGATAACAGTTACCAAATAGCAAATACAGTTTGTAAATTTGTAATGCAATTCTATGACGTCACACCGCATACAAGCTCGAAATGTTAACAGAACCATATATTCAAATGCAGTGTAATATGTTATGACCAGATTTAAACATGATTTTATTGTGTGGATTGTTTTGATTTAATGTAGATGGCTTCCAATATTACCTACATGGCTATGTTTTTCTAAGAAAAGTTGTTTAATTAAAATATCCAAATGTTGGAGAATTTTTGTCTTTATTTTCACCTGAAATTAAAGTCAAAATACAATGTTTAGAATGGCTCATGATTAAACATAAACATTCATTGTCTCTTATATTTAACAATATATATATATATATATATATTATTTATCATTTAAGTATTAATATCAATTTTTTTATGAAAAAAAATACAATTTCCTTAGCCAAAATTAAAATAGAGCACTCAATAATTAAAAACAATGTCTAGAGAATATAATAATTTGCCACAAATGAAAACTATTACAAGAAAAGTGATAAATGGAAAAAAAATGAACAAAGCTAAAGAGCAAGCATAAAGTGAGAAAAATAACAAGAAAAAGGCAAATGATTACAACACCCTACATGTACACAAATTTGCAAATGGGCACATGACTGCATGTGTGCAAATGCACATGTAAATACAAACAGTATGGGAAAAACTTTACACCAATAAGTGTATAAAAAAGAAAAAGAAATAAAAAAAAATATAAACAGTAAATTGTTGATACACCCTGAAGAGTTGATAACCAAGTCCTCTTACAAAACTTTGGAGTCAGGATGCTAAAGGTTACCACAATCAGCTAAGTGACAAACTTCTCTCTCTCTCTCTCTCATATATATATATATATATATGCACTCTGAAAGAATGGTAGACTTTGAAAAACATTAGCTACTCTGGCATCTACACATTGTTCATTCAGCAATGAATTAGAACGCTCTCAGCTATTGGGCATGTATAATGATAATATACACACTAAATAGTCTGCCTCCTTCTACCGAGTGCCCGTAGCTCAGAGGTAGAATCGCCGACTAACACCAATTCGGTCAGGTTTCAATCCTGGGTAAAAGGCAATCGGCTGTCTAACCATACTGAAGAGCTGTGATGCAGCGAAACAGATCTGTCTGCGGATGACTATAGATAGATAGATAGATAGATAGATAATTTTTTATATATGTGGATATTTTTACGTGTATAATGTACCATGATAATTGAGTGCATTAATAATTATATGGATCATGTAATAACATCCTTTTTTTTCCTTTATGCTTTGACAAACAAAAACTTCTATTTTGCAAGTTTAGACTCTTTGCAAATGTGAAGGGGATTTGTTGTTAAAAAGGCAGACTTACAAATAGATAACAAACAAATTTGTAATAGCTAAGTACTCACTTGCTGATTTAGGTTATTGTTGTAATGACAAAAGATAATCTGAGAACCACCACCCCTCCCCACCTACTTTGACTTATCAATTACTCCAGGGATTAACCTTCACCGACTACAAACAATTGTCATCTTGTTTTTGTAGAAGCAAGGATAGAGTCAACATGTAAGAGCATGTGATAAAATAGAGAAATATATAAGATGACCAGCAGCCAATAATATAAAGACTATTTAAAATTGTAGAAAACAAGTTACTCAATAAAAACATCCAAAGGAAATTTAAATTGCAGTATCAAGAGATAAAAAGAAAAATAAATTTGACAGTTGAAAACTTTTTCAGGTGGTTGCACATAGATTTTTTGTTTTTTGGGAATAAAATCACATGCAATGAAACTCTGGATTACCCCACTTGAATACTAAAAAACTGTTACTATAGGATGCACCTTAAGCTTATAAATAGGCAATGATATTCTCACTTATTCACTCTCTTCTTTTAGCAACTCCAGCTAGAGGATGTAGTTGCACATGGGCAAAAAAGTGTCCCTCACTGGGGCACTACTCCACTTTCAATGTATTATTTTCCTCTCAGACTTCTCCTACACAAACTTCATACACACAATCACATTCTCTAGTTTAAATGTTTTCTTCTTTTATTGTCATTGTATACTTTTGTGACATTTGTTAATACATACTTTGTCATTTGTTTTAGATACTATTTTGTATTATTCATTTATTACTCAAATTCACATTAGAGTCTGCAATAATTGTTACAAGAAAAATATATCCAGAGACACAGATTTTCTACATAAACACAACTTGCATTCTCATAACAAACCCCTTCTATATGACCAATTCAAATATCAATAAAATTATTTTCCACTTTCAAAATAGAAATAAGTATCTATAAAAAAAACTAACAGGATTATTTACATATGAATGTACAGTTCTGTCCTGCATTAGTGTCATCTTCCGGCTGTCTGTTTTAATCCGGAAACCCGTATCTATGGTGCACAATCTGTGGTCAGATATTAGTATCTGTGGTGTACCATTTACAGCCATAGGCCAGTATTTATAGCACAGCAATTCAGATCAGAGACCAATATCTGTGCACTATCTCTGTTCATTTAATAATGGAAATTTTGATTAATGATCAGGAGGTCTTTACATTCTCCAAACATTGATGTTAAATTTCAAATATTTTCTGATATCTTATAATGTCAGTATTTTATTTTCATTTATTTACTTGTCAGTTTTGGAGGTGCTGTGGATGGCACAGAGAATGGAATTGGCAAAGCATCTTGGGTGTTTAATGATAGGTTAAGCCAAGGAATGTTCCTTGCTGTTGGTATCATGCAACCTAATACAATTTGTCGCACATTACTTGGAGAGGAGTAAGGCTGAGCAAAATGCCACAAAAGAAACTGAACATAGATACCTGATGATTTTATAAGTAGGGAAACATTTCTCTTATAATATTAGTTTTCATAACATTATTCTGAAGGGAACTTTATAGAGTTATAATATTTCAGTATCTTTGTGTAAAGTCAACAAACTAAATGAATCCTTTGAATACATAATAATGCTCTTGGAATAATTCTCCTGAGTAATTCACTTGGGAAAAATCTCTTCAATGATGCACAAGACCAGAATGATGCACAACACAGAATACTTCTGTCTGAGTGCTTTATATACTAAATATTTATGGTCATGTAATACCAGTAGCGCAATTCATTCAACTGTTAAGTTTGTTGCCTGGAGATCAGTGTTTGACCACAAATGTCAATATCAACACTTTCTTCCTACATAACGATTTCTAACGTACATATTAACTTTGGTACAAAATCAGTTTAAAAGAAATAACTTCATTACAAGGAAAACAATAAATAATTGGAAAACACAAAATATATATATATATTATTTAATTCTAATTGCATTTGTTTAAAAATTTCATCCATTAGTCAGCTATAGACACCAGAACAAGCTTTCTGCCTCACTCAAAGTTGCATCCCTTTCACTTAGTAAGCACATGACAGTTGCTTTAGCACTTAGGCCACTGGGCATCCTGGCTTCAGATATTTAAATCTGCCCATATAATCATACCTTATCTTCCCCAAATTCCTGACACATTACTGTAATACTAGAGAAAATGGCTTACCTCTAGGACAAAAATAGATTTGGATGCATCTCACACGTAAAACATTCCAAACCGAAAATAGTGACTTTATGAGTTGTATATTTAAAGAATATACATCTCAGAGTATGAAAGACGTTTTTGAGAATCTCTTTCAAACATATGCAAATTTAAACTGTCACTTGTCTATAAAGTGATTCAAAAGGCAACGGAAAGAAGTGCAACTGCAGGAACAAACAGGAAACACATTGGATTGTCTGACTTCTACACTGTTGGCTGAAAGAAATGAATAAAGGAACCTTATTACAAGTCAAAACAAATTGACTACAATTACCATCTTTATTTACATATAATATTACTACTAATAGTAGTATTTTTAATTTACTGGTTGAGGCAATGTCAATCATTGATTTTTCAATTCATAAAGTAACAAGATAGAAAAATATAGCAATTATGCATTGAAAAGATTTATAATAGAAAGACCAAACACGACAAAAAAGTGGAAGATAGACCCTAAGCCAGCTAACAAAGATAGTTAATGCACTGAGAAACAAACATCTTTTAGATATTCGAAACTAAATCAATAAAGCTAGACAGCATAGATTATGCATTAAAATGTGAAGAAAATCCAAAAATTATATTCAATCAAAACAATAACAGAAGAAATGTTCTTATCTAAAAAAAAACACCTTGTGTCACAATTCAAACTTGATCACATCAATCTGAAGTTGCTAGAGGAAATAGAATATATACAAATATATATCTATATATTACAAAGTCTGTCCTCAAACTTAAATGACAAATTTAGTAATAAGAAAGTCAAGAAAGCTAAATAAAATAAAAATGTTAATGCCATATTTGATATTGAGGTTGAACTTTTGAAAGTAGTAATAATCTCATCCAAAATTCAAAATTAAGTTTTTCAGTTTTTGAAGAAAGTCTGGAATGAAAACACATTCTAAAGCAGTAAAATAATGCAAAAAGGTAATCTTGGAAGGTAATCCACATACAGCCATTATGATGAAAGTACTAATGAATATTTTACTAACCAGACTCAACTTTCTCTGAGAATCAGTTTCTAACAACCCAATTTGGCTTTCATTCTGGTAAAGTTCACAATGATGGCATATATGCTATCAAGCAACTCCAGAAAGTTGTATGCCTGCTATATTAATTTCACATCAATAGAACTGATGACTTCTCATCCATTAGAAACTATCTTCCAAGATTTTACTGCACTGAATGCCATAAATTTTATCAGTCCACAGTCTTATATGTCCGATGAAAACCCAAACACAAAATCATTTCAAGAGTTCCAAAGAGTAGGACTTACAATAAACCTTTCCAAAACAATTGATTCATTTTTCTACAGGCTATCAACCCATTGAAGGTTATTTAAAGCCAGAAATTGAGATTTATTTTTGGTGATAATAATGGTTTAATGAGACATGTCTTACTAATTAATCTATAGCTGGAGAGGAAGAGGTGGATTCATGCCTTTCTCAAAAGTATTTGCACATAAGTGAATATAACAAACGCAACAGGAATTAGAACTTGGTTTTCCAATGACCATCATCCACACATCCATGCTTACAGTACCTGGTATTTCCAAGAAATAACACATCTAGATATTAACCAGGCCTAATGTTGCTTAACTTTGGTGATTGTACAGGAACCAGTGTTTAAACATAATATGACTGACAGCCTTCTCAAAACAGAAACTATGATCTGGAATTGTAATGGGAGTAATGACAACGCCTACCCTGAAACCATCATAAAAATTCAGAATGTAGAATTAATAAATACTGAACACTTCAAATACTTCAGTGTATAAATCAGTTTTAAGCTATTTAGTATCAAAGAAAAGGAAATGAAACACACAATAGGTTGCTTTATGGAGAGTTTAACACAACATCACAAGACAAGACGCTAATGAACCAAAACATTAACTTAAGAACTTGAGACATGTTCTTAAATAAAGCCTCAACAGATCTACGCTTTTATATGGATATCATGCATGGTGTCCAACTCCTTCAGAATTGTCTAAATTATCAGCTATATACAGCCATTTCTTCAGATCTAAATCTAAACTTATTTATAAATGAAACTTTGTGTGTGTCTGTGTATCCGTTACCTATAGACTCCGAAACAACTGAACTGATTTTCTTGAAAATTTACACAGTTGTACTATAAGCATCTGCAAGTGTTCTTAGTTAGGTTTTGTGTCGAGGTACCCCCGATAAATATTGAAAATCGATAATTGAAAAAATTGGGTTATAGAAGGAGTGGTCCGATTTTAATCAAATTTGATACACTCATAGACAAAGAAATAAGAAACGATATTCAGAAGTTTCAAGGTTGCAGTTATTACAATAGTACAGAAAATTTGATATCGATACCAGGAAATCAAAATTTGACTTACATCCATTCATTTTTCTTTCAGTCTACGGTTTCGCTTTAACTGGAAACAACTCTTGCTTTTTAATCTTTCATGCCAACATCCGAAGAGTCTGAGCTCCAGGACCATGGATTAGTTTTAAAGCTTTCATTACACTCGAGCAACGCCGGGCTATACTGCTAGTCATTTATTAAAAATAGATTCACATGAATAAACTGTATGGATATTAGGGAGGACTTTTTGTTTGATTCCACAAACTGACCCTACAGAATCATAAATACAGAGTTTTATCAAATAACAAGGACCACATCATTCAAAGACATTTAAAAACAACAACTAAAATAGATAGCACACATAACTTGAAGAGAAAATAATGACAACATTGAATTTCCACACTAGTTTAGACAAAAGAGTAGGAAGAAAACCTCAATTGATACTAAAAAGGCTGATAATAGTTACTGAATTTCAGAAACATATTTTCCTGAAATATTGTTTTAAAAGATTTTATAAATTCCAACCAACATTGATGGATGATCAATTAATGAATGACAAGTGTTTCCTTATAAAGAAAAAAAAATCAATATTACAATTGAATTCTGGAGAAATTTCCACTGATGCCTTTTAAAAAGTTATGAATTCAATTCTTGTCATCCAAGCTATTTGTTAAATAGTGGAGTAGACTAGACACTCTTGCCTTGAGTGGAAGCCAGTCATGAAGACGAACCACTCTGGATTTAAAACTTGGAAGATAATTGGAAAGCATTATACTATCTTTCCTACCAAGTCATAAAGGGAAGAAATCCATGAAGAGCTATGATTACCAACATCTTGAAAGGACATGAGATTAAAAAAAAAAAAATGCAACTTAAAAGAGCTTTCCACTCTGTGAAAACAGACTATAAATAAATTCTATGTGCTAATTACCACATTTGATGGCATGAATTTATGGCAATATTTAAGTTTTTGATATTTCATAAATAGAATGCAATTATGAAATTACTAAGCATTTATCTGCAGATTAAGAATAATTTGAGACAAATTATGTCCTTTTATTTGAAATTTTAAAAAAGCAGAAAACTATTATCAAAAGAGACAATTTATAAACAAATTATCTATCACGACAAAGTCATAGAATCTTCTGACAATGAGCATTACGCACAAGATAGGGGGTGCCAAGAAGTTCTCAGCCCAATCCACTTCCCAAAATTAGTATTTTAATGGCCAAATAGCATACTACTGATCTAAGGAAGTAGGCCAGTCAGAGAACATTTCAGTAACCCATGTGTGTTTGTGGGCAAATGCGCATCACATTTTTATTGATGTCGATTATAGAATTTTGCTAAATACAAGAACTGACAGTCTTAGTGTCAGGTTAAACATTAACTTACTAGGATGCTCAACTTCATATGTAGTTAGTTTGGCAGGGGTAAAAAGTGGGGGTGATTATATGCCATCACATATATGTAAATGTCAGGGCTGGTGCAAGGGTCCCCCTAAATCTATGATACAAGGGTCCCTACTGTACTACCTCTCAATTTTCATAAAGTACAAATTTTATTGTAACCTAATAATGTACAATAATGTGTCGTATGCAATATAATTGAACAATTCATCTCGAAACATTGAAAATAAATACAATGTATCTAAATACAAAATAGAGGCATGTCATAATAGATTATGCCATCTTAAATAAACCAATAATGTTTTGCAGCAATCTTTAACATCACTTGAGACAATATCAATATTATGGATAAAAACAATGAATTTTATATAATGTTTCTTTTTCTTTTTTTCCCCCAAGACTTAGCATGAGCAAAACAAATTCATGGAATAGGAAAAAAAGACCCTTAGGATGACACCAAATTCTCAAAAAAAATTTTTCATCTTTTAATAATCAGTTTAATTTATAATATCTTTTAATTAGTTTACTTTGTAACATATATAAATGTAAGTAGAAAAAAAAGCAAATGTTGATCAGATTGTGAGGGTCACAAAGCACTGCCCAGAGCCTCCAATCAGATTGGGGGTAGCATGCACTGGCATTGGTAGATGTAGGTACTATTGTTATGTGTCTAATAGTACAGATCTGTGGCTTGGAAAATGTGTAACAAAGCAATTAACAAAAGAAACAAAGAAGAGTTTAAATGGAAAAAAGACAAATACTTTATTTGGTTCAATAATTATACTTAATGCAATAAAGATTTAAATAAAAAAATACTTTAAAATAATTATTTTAAGAGCTAGACTACTGGAAATATGGTGATATTCAAACCTTTTGGAAATAAACAGGCAAAAGATATATCAATTAGGCCACAGTTCTGCTAATTTAATATATAGTAAATTTCAAGATATAAAGAGATTTTCTTTAAGGTTTGTAATTATATGAATTTGTCACTTATATTTTTCATGTTCTTGTGCTAAATTCATTCAAAATAATAAAAAGTAAATTTAACATTTTTATAACGTGAAGAAGGCAATAGGAAACCACTTTTTTAAGGATGCATGACAATTAATTGATAATGAAGAGACAATTGCCTACATCTTGAAGATATACACTTTTTAAGCAAGAAAAAAAAATGTTCGAGGATAGTAGCTAATTCAAATAATTCTAAACATTAAAAAGTTAATTTCAACTTACATTCAAGCAGCAGAATATTAGCTTAAAAACATGCATCATTTGCTTGCCTACCTCTCAGTCAGAGGTTAAATCACAGCAGGATTTACTGAATTTAAATTTTACTACTCAAATAGGTTCTGTCAGTGAACTTAACATACAAACAAGAAGAATATTTCCCTTAGGTCGTTATTCTTTTTCTTCATGTGCCGTGTCTCTTCAGGATGTAGGCGATCATGGACTTCCATTTGGCTCTGTCATATTTTTTCTCTTGGTATCTCTCTAAAACTCCATTTCGTTATCTATTTGCTCAGATCTATCAAGTAGGTCTCATGCTGCTTTCCCCTGTCTGTCTTTCCTTCTATCCGTCCTGTGAGTATTACATTCTTCAGGCCCTCTTTCCTCATTATGTGTCCCAGGAATATCATCCGTTTCTTCCTGATGTTAAGTATGAGGTTTCTTCTCGTTTGCATCCTCTTCAACACCTCATCATTGCTCAAGTGCTCAGTCCATGGTATCCTCAACATCCTTCTGTAACACCACATTTCCACTGCCTCAAGCCTCTCCTTCACCCTTGATAAGATCAGCAAACATTCACTTCCATACAGAACGACAGATATCACATAGCAATCCAGCACTCTTTTCTTTGTTTCCAATGAGATTTTCCTGTCTTTCAGCACTCTGGTTAGCTTTTGAAATGCATCATTGGCCATGCCAATGCGTCTTTGGATCTCCATGTCACATTTTCCATACTCTGTCAGAACACTTCCCAGGTATTTGAATTTCTTTACTTGTTTTATTTCAGTTTCTCTGACCTGTAGTTGGCATATTGGGGTCTTTTTGCTGATGACTATATATTCAGTTTTCTTGAAGTTTATGCTTAGTTCTTTTTTCTAGATTTCTCTTGCAGCCTTCTGTAGAAGGTCCTGCATTTTCCTTTCCATGTCTGCTATCAGTACTGTGTCATCTGTGTATCTTATACTGTTGAGATTATGGCCACCAATGACAAATCCTAGCAAGGCTTTCATGATTGCTTCACTGAACAGATTGAATAAATCCGGTGAGAAAACACATCCCTGTTTTAGGCTCCTTTCTATTTTTGCATACCTGCTGAATTCACTTCCTATCCTTACACAAACGGTTTGCTGCCAATATAGATTCTTGATTATCCTAACGTCTTTTCCGAAAAATGTCAAAGTTGTTAAGAATCTCTATCAAGTCTTTGTGGTGTACTTTAATACATCCTGTCGCTGAATATGCCTTTTGCCCTGTTAGCTCCTTTATTTTCTTATGCATATCTCCATTATTTGTTGTGCTCAGTCTCTCTACTTTGGCATATTTGTTGTTGAGCCATCTTTCTTTAGCCTGTCTACATTTACTCTATTTCCTTGTGTAGTCTCTTGTATTCAGTTCTATATCTTGGCATCATTTTCTGTCTCTTTTGCATCATGTCAACTATCTTTTTGATGATCCACTTGTTTTTCACACTCTTTGTATACATTTCCTGCAGATTCAAATCATTCATGAACCTATGGTGCTGCAGTCTTTAGGGTTGTGTTTGGTTTCTTTAATCTCCTTAGTTTTATCCTTAATTTGCATACAACTGGTAGTTGGTTGCTTTTGCACTTGGGTAAGATTTCCAGCGAAGGACTATTTCTGAATCTCTTGTATATAGTAATATAATCAATTTGGTTCTTAAATTTTCATCCTGGACTTCTCCATGTCCATAGTCTTCTTGGATATTCTTGGAACCAGGTTATGGTTATTATCACTGTGTACCAATAGACCCATTTCTCACTACGGTCATTGCAATGTCCTAGTCTGAAATTTCCGACAGTTTCACTATCTCTCCCTTGGCCAAATTTGGCATTCAGATCTCCCATGATAATTCTGATTTCTTGTGATTTGCACTATACCTTGGCATAATCTAGCATAGAGTGGTAGGATTTGATTTTTCTTCTATACTTTGTATTGTGGGTACATATACCACTATTAATGATACATTGTGAGGCCACTTTTTTATTTTAACTACTAGAATTCTTTCAGATATCTAGCAGTATCTTAAAACACATTTCCTTGTGTCTTTATCCAGTATAATACTGACTCCTTTTTCATTATTTTTACCCCCTGCATATGTAATTCTGTGGTTCTCACTGATGAAGTCTCCATTGTTTGGCCATCTCGTTTCACATATGCCTAAAATTTTTATGTTCAATCTAGTCATCTCCTGCTTCACTTTTCCAGCTGTATACAGTTGTTCATGGTTCTAACGTTCCATAACCCAAGAGTTATTTTTTGTTTGTTGCGAACAGTTGCAGGATAACAGTACAGTGACAGCTGTTGCTCATGTCTTTGCATTCTGGGCGAGGGATAAATTCTGAGGAAATTTGTCCCCTTTACTCCATTAATGCTAACAGTTGCTGGTGACACCTGTAACACATGTCGCTCCTTACCGGATGAAAACTAAACATTCAAATATAAGGAGGAGCAAGTAGGAAGCTATTAGTGACAATTGACTTGACTCCATTTTCTTTATTGCTTTTTATCAGAACACTCCAGGTTGATAAACAACTCTTCAACAACTCAAGCAAATGTTTCAAATAGCTTCCAACAGGAAATAATCCATTAAAACTAATTTGTATTATCCTCTTAAATGTCTCATTTGATCAGTAAAAATATCAATAATATATATTTTTTTTTACAAGACACTTCACAAATTTATTACCCTTTTCATTAAAAAGAACTTCAGTGGTCATAAAACATCTCACTTTTTTATGATTACTGATACTTGTTTCATTTAAAAAAATAAAAATAAAAACACACACACAAGGGTTGTAGGGTTGTTTTAATTTCTTAGTTAACTTGTTTCCCTAAGATTTCTCTTTAGCCCCAGTTATTATAGATATTTTCTGAATACTAGTGATCAAGTACTTTCATCCCTGCTTCAAGTCATTTTTAAAGTCCAGAGTTATCTAAAGTTACTGGTTATATTTCACGCATTCAAATCCATTTTAAACTTAATGCAGCAGTTATATTTATAGTGACATTATAAACATGCAATTGGAAAACAAAATTCTTTATTTGCAAAATGTGTCATTAGTTGTAATAGAGATAAAGAAATAAGCATTTATAACAGCTAAATATTCACTATTAATGCTGCACTTATCATCATTTTTGCTTTGTTTGTCAGTTTTGTTTTTTGTACCAAGAATTATATATATATTCTAATATTTCCAATAAATAAGCACCAAAAGCTAATGCCTAATTCGACAAAACAAGATGTAGGCTTCAATGATAAAACCTATCAAAAAATCTATGGCTGAAAAGTAATTTGAAATTTTACAGTATCACGGTTATGAAAAGAACTGCACCTTCTAAATCGATAACTATTCAATATTTTTTATTTTTTATTTTGACAAATGTCATGGTCAAAAAGAATACTAATTTGCAAAAGTTGTTTCCAAAAAGATTTTTCCCTTTATTTTATCCTTGGGCTAGCAGGTTTTAGTAGTGCTAGCAAATGTGTACAGGTAAATTTTATAAAAAGTTAAGATAAAATATCGAGAAGAAAAAAAATCATTGTTTATCTAAAAAAGGAATTCAGGATTTTGTTTGTTCATATAGTTCTTCTATATTTAACAATATGTATTTATATTATTATAGTGGATTGGTAAACAGGGTTGTACCTAAAGTGTATAGTAAACTAAGAGACAAGCAAGAAGTTGACCTGTCAGAGAACAACACAGTACAACAGCTATGTATAGATATCAGTCAATCAGTTTAGGGTCATACGTGATACACAGTTGGGCAATCATATCTCAAAAGAGACATGACTGACTGGGCAGAAGATTTTGCAGTAGACTGGTTTGTCAACCAAGGCTATAGAACCCAATCTGTCCTGCTATGTAATCCATAAGTGAATGCCTTCAATTCAACTGGAATTTGAACTCGGCTCTCCGATTTCTCATTCCGAGCCAAATTCCACAGTACCTCAACGCATGTACGTCATGAATATACATACTGACGGAATAAAATTGAAACACTCTGAATTTGTTTCAATTTACTCAACATTAAACATACAAGTAATATAGCTGTATTAAAATAGATGATTGTATGAAATGTAACAATTACAAGAATTGCCCCATAAAAGCAAAGTTTACTTACCTGACAACTATTGGCTGCATCAACCTCAAAATACTAACCTTGGGAAGTTAGTCACTTTATGACATGATGCTGGCATTCCTGGAAACATTTTGGTATCTCATTTTCAAAACATTTTTCAGTAATGTGGTCACATGTTGGTGGATATCAGGTATGTCAGAAAACTTTTGCCCTTCAAGAATGCCTTCAATTTTGGAAATGGCCAAAAATCAGAGAGGGTTAAATCTGATAAGATAGTTCACCCATTTTTGTAATGGATTTCTTAGCTAGGAATTCATAAACTTTTATTTTCACATTCCCAAATACTTCACTATACAATCAGTCATACTGTTTGCCTATCAAACTTAATTTCATGCACACAATTTTTGATCCTTGAGGAAACCAAAATTCACATGCTGTCCACATTTACATGTTTTGTTTCTACCTGCCCACTTCTTACATCATGCACATTTTCTCACCTTTCTTTGAACCATCAGTGCCATTCAAAAACAATTTATTTCTTCATCAGGCGTTCACTAGAAGTCATTCTTAATTTCATTAGCTTCTTTAGTAAACTTTACACAAAATTTGCTTCTAATCCACTGTTCCAGATTCATTTTACACATTTTCTGTTAACAGTATAACAAACACATATAACTTCCTCTACTACTTGGCAACAAATGATTCAGTTCATCTACATTTAAAAAGCAGAAATTGGAACATGTTCAGATGTTCTTGGGTATAAATATTTGCCTGACTCATTGTCTTGGGAACATACTGCAGTCATTGTGAGAATTGAATTGTCATACCTTATCTATATAGATTAATATATGCAAAGGTTCCAAACTAGGGGATGTATTATGATTACTCAGATCCTATATGAATACATCACATATCCTCCTTGGGCATTAACACAGGCTTAAACTTTTACATGTATACAATCATACAGATAGCAATTACAATCCTATGAGACATTATTCTATACCTCCTGCACTTGTTGACATAATATGGGAAGTGTTGTAGGCGAACTAATGGAATGGGTTAGGCATCATTCCATCGTGTCCCACATATGTTTAATCTAAGACAGGTTTGGCAATTGTGAAAACAGGAATGTTTATGAATATCTTACAGAGAATGCTGAGTAGCATATTCTCTAGATCTATTGTTATTTTTTTGTTTTTTGTTTTTTTACAGCTTATCAACTCTTTGCAGGTTATTTAAGGCTTGAGAATATTTATTGATTGTAAGATTTTTTTTTTTTTTTAGATAATAATGGTTTAGTAATAGATAGATGCCTTACTAATTAACCCATAACTTCAGGGAGAAAAGGTGGATTTATACCTTTCCAAATGGTATTTGTACATAAGTGAATATAATGAATTCAAGGGGAATTGGAACGTGGCTCTCTGATTCACAATTCTGACACATTATCCATTACACCACCCACATATCCAAGCTTAGAGCACATGGTAATTCTGATTACCCATCAAGGTACTCTCCAGGCTCATTGTTGCTTAACTTCAGTGATTATACCCATTCTCCAGCTGTTCCTTTCATGATACCATTGGAGACCTGCATAATGCTGTGATATAATTAGAAGTCTTGATAGATACATATGTACCCAGAGGTTTGTTGCAAAGGGTGCATTTTAATTGGCACTGGGAACACTTTGTTGTCTGCAACTGCTGCTTTTACAACATGTTGACCTTGTTAAGTATCTGCACTATGTGGTCATCCAGAATCAAGTCTATAATTTGGTGCCCAACCCATTCAAAAACATTTTTGATTCCCCTGTGGAAAATTTCACAAATGCATTGACAGAAATAGTAAATAGGTGGAGACTTTAAAGTCATAATATCAGTTCTGTTTTCATGAAAAGTACTCATAGAAGTATTAACATTTAAAAATAAAAATCCTCCTGTTTTATGGTGCACTCTCCTATCTGTTTCAATTCATGATGTTCCAACAATCCCACACAGATGATTGTAGTAGTGAAGGCTTGTGTAGAACAAATCACGCATCTTGAAAGATCTACTAACAAAGTAATAATGCACCATGCACCACAAAGTCATGCAACAGGCCTCCACAGATTTTAATTCAGTTTTCTACTTGCTACACAAGTTGTGATTCAAGGCAAAAGAGTTCAGTTTGCCAAGAACCACAAAAAATAAGCAAGAATATACCACCAAGAAAACAAAGATTATATTTTTATGACCATTGTGTGACAGAGAAGATAGACCTCTAGCCATAAATTGAGTTGATTGATAAGGATTAACTTTTAAAAGCAGAGAGGTTTCCAAAAGAAAATAGGAAAAGAGTTGTAATTAAATTTTTCATCTGCCAAAATGTCCCAAATCAAGAGATTGTCCCTTTTTTGTCACTTACTGGCCAAAGGGTTAACAAGAAAATGACCACTCACAAAAACAGAATATGAAAAGATTTTAGCAATAATTAAAATTTGGCCATTTGGGCTAGGCCACACCTAGTCCTTAGGGAACAGGTTTGATCAGGTGACCAAAAAGGAAAAGGTCCAGTTGAAATTTCAAGGAAAGCAGAGAACATTTCATGCCCCCTTGGGTAGTGATGGTGAGAGGCACTCACACAAAGCAGGAAGGAGACAGGTTTGGTCAGGTGAACAAAAGAAAGAGAAAACCCACATAGGGATCCCAAGAAGGGAAGAGGGATTCCCCCATATTTGGACATTTGCAGGGAGAGCCCTGATTGATTGTTTAGTGAATGCTGGCATTTCCAGAGCACATCATGCCCCACCCCAGCACTTGCACAGGGGTCTATAAAAGGAGTAGGAACAGAGAGAACCTGCAAAGACAAGAATGAATGGAAAGACAAGAACCACCATTTCACCTGATTTGATGTGATTCACTGCCCTGAAGAAAAACCTCCGACTTCAAGCCTTGTTCAAAACCATGGCAAAACTACATTACAATAATTGGGAAGGGTCAATAGCTATTGCATGGAGAATATAGGCCTGCTTAAGTAATCAATAACTGTACTAGCAACTTTATATGCAGAAATTGTATATAAATGTTTTCCTTTATAGAATTTATTTTTTTGTGTGACTTCACTCTAACCAGACCAAACCAAGTTATTGATTTCAGGTGATCATTCAAACCAAGCCAGTCTTGGAATCAATTAGCACAATATGGGTTGAGACAAGACATGGGCTGAAGCAATCAACTCCACAATCAGTCAAAGGCACTGAGCTTGACTATGAAGCAGCTGGGGGAGTGCATTTTATATATAATTAAAATAAATATAGATAAAGAAGATTTAATTTTCATTGTCACATTTTACCATTACTGGAAACATTTCACTATTAGAGAGGCCATGTATGTCAAATATCTTTCTTTTACTATCAACCTCACCTTAGTTTACAGTTGAAACTAAGTGTTAAAAGATTATTTTAAAAATAGAAATATGCTCACACAAATTTCAGCCAAACTCAATGTACAAAGGCTAGGAATGAATATTCCTATTCAAAACAACACAAAAATTAAACAAAGAGTTAAACAGTCAAAAATTAAATAAGACTTAAACAGTCAAAAAAGTGTATTTGTACATAAGCAATTCTGATTGGAATTGAAATTGAAACTCAACTCTGTGATCAACAATTGTGAGCCATTATTCATTACACCATTCATATATTCAAGTTTATACCACCTGGTATTCACAAGCAGTCACCCATCTAGGTACTG
Organism: Ascarosepion bandense; assembly: GCA_037127315.1. Lineage (NCBI taxonomy): Eukaryota > Metazoa > Mollusca > Cephalopoda > Sepiida > Sepiidae > Ascarosepion > Ascarosepion bandense. Next base: position 129,239 of record JBBBDQ010001109.1, on the reverse strand, counting down.
ATCCAGCTCAATGTTGCTCAACTTCAATGATCATATGAGAACCAGTGTTTCAACATTATATGGCCATAAGCCATTCAGTTCGATATCAAAAGTGCTTATCATTAGAAAATTTGCAAAGAGTTGTTTATATAAATGTCATGAATTTTTAAAACTTTTAGGAGGAGAAAAATAACAAGCCTTTGAAATATTAACCCCATCTGAAAGACAACTTAGATCTAAAGAACCATTGAACTTTCACATCATTTTTGTGAAACAAAAACACCATAACAATAAATGGCCACCAACTTAAAGTAGCTTGAGAGTGATTGTTTTTAAAAAGTTCCCAGATGCAAAGACAAAACAATGCCCAAACGAGCTGACCCACATAACACCTCTCAAATTCTGTAGTCGATCATCTGATTAACAAACACGTAGGGTGGATGCTATATGTTAACACAGTATTTTCCCAAAGGAAGAAGGAAAGTGGGTATGGGTGTTGCAGGCTTTCAATTCTGAAATGATGTCATTCTTGCTAAATGATCCTGCTCAATTGCAGAGAGCATTTATCACACAAAATTTGCTTGGTTTGAAAAAAGAATGAGACAAGTAAATGTGTCTAGAAAATTTTTGCTTGGGAGATGGGAAGAATAAAAAGATCAGTTAGTGTCACACTCTCATACAACCTGATTTGGGAGTGCCTGTGTGCCTATTATATATATATATATATATATATATATACATATATACACACACACACACACACACACACACACACACACACACTTCTGTTTTTTTTTTTAATGGGAAAAAAGATTTGGAAGGCAGAAGATAGGACAGACATAGCCAGATGTTAATAGACAGCTAAATAATTTCAAACCCATGTTTCTTAATATGCCAGTTCCATTTTCCCACTTTAGAAAATAACCTGAAAACTTTAGCAAAGGCTGATCAACTCCTGGAAAGGTTTTAGATTACAATCATATCACTATGATTTAATGTCTTAAATCTCAATGTCAAAATCTTAATGTCTTTCTCAATGTCTTAAAATCAATTGAAAAAGTTAAATAAATTTAGTCCAAAATAATTACTTACAACTTCTAGGTTTATTTGCATAAATGCAAATGTTCCTTGGACTTTCATTTCTAATTTTCATAAATGACCTTCCTGATGTCATCAGTTCTAGACTTGGTATCTGTGTTGATGATATAACTATTTACACCTGTCTTAATAAAAAGTCTGATTGATTCAAATAGTGTCAGATATACAAACTGACCTACAATCTGTTGCTAAATAGAGCAAGAAGTGGCCTGTTAATTTTAATGCTTCAAAATGAAACTACTCTATTTTAATTAACTGAAAGAACCATTTTTATCTTCCATCAGTATGGCTAATGCTAACCTCCAGGAGAGTCACTCATTTCCCCTTCTTGGACTAAGTTTTCAGCTGACATATCATGGAAAGAATATACATGAACCCCTCAATTAAGGCAGCTTGGTGTGACCAAAATTCAAAGACCCTCATGTTGTGTTGGAATTCTGTTTTGTTTGAAATATTCTTAAAGTAAGTCTTTTTTTTCTGCCTAATTTAAAATTTTAAGCTTTTCATGTTTAATTGGTTTTTCTTTAATTTTTGATTTTAGCAGATATCTCTTGACTGGACTTTTACTAAGTTAAAGCTTAGTAATCCACCACCATTTTTTTTTTTTTTCAGTTGGAGTAGATAGATCTATCTATCGCCCGGTAACACTCCACCCATGTCTATTGAACAGGTTAAGAGGCTCATCCCTTGTTCCCTGTTTTCTCTTTTCCAATCTTCCCACTATTACGTAGTCCTCTGCACATCAGTGGTGTTACCGCCTTGCTCGGGGTGATACGATTAAAATAAAAAAAAGTTAATGTGTATACCAGTAACTATAAAAAAAATCAATTTTCACTCACTATGGTAAAATAGAATAGTGTTTTAATGCACTAATCGAGCATTATGTATGTACTAATCAAATTTTGGTATAGAACAATTTTAGCACACAAATCAAATGGGCATTAATAGAAGGATTCCTGTATTGAATAAATTACTAGGTCTGTAGCTAAGAAAGCTAATTCACTATGTTGTACTAGACAATCTTTCTTACTAGAATCTATCTTGCATATGTCTCCCATTTGTCCTTGCTTTGAATATTGCCGTCACATCTAGTTTGGTGCCCCTGTTATATATTTAGAGATTCTTGATAAAATCCAAAGAAGAATCTGCAATATTATTGGTCCTGACCTGGCATCTCAGTTTCAGTCACTTTCCCACCACCATAACAGATTCCATGCCTTTTCAATAAATACTTTCATGGTAATTGTTCAGATGAACACCATATCTCCTTTAGTTTCCCTACTTGCCTATTACTATGACATGCTAGTTGTTAGTGACCAATGATCTTTTATAACATCTTCAATCAAATGGAAGTATTGGTCTAACCATTTACTATGGCCTTGTTACAGTAGTAATTACCAATATTGAAATATAACTGAAGATCGGTTGTCATGGAAACTATGGGACTGAAAGAAGTTTTCTCCTTTGCTTGTTAGCATTAAGGAGATTAAGTTAAAATTTCCCACCACCATAGCACAGCTTCCTTGTGCCTTTTCTATAGATACTTTTATTGTAATTGTTCTTATGAGCGTTCCATTTTGGTACCTAGACTTTATGTATTTAAGTGCAGTATTAGAAGGTCTCATCATTTTTCCATTGAAATGACTAGATGTAACCATAAGTTCTATGTTAACAGTTTCTTCTATTGCACTTCTCACTTATAGAGCTTTCTTCCTGCTTCTTGCTTTCCAGTCAACTTTGATTCTCAAAAATTTAAATGCAATGTTAGTTATTTTCTGTCTTAATTCCTGTTCTTTTATTCTCTCTTCTTAATGTTTTTCTTGTTTTCATATTCTTTCACAATTAGTAACCACTTGTGTTTTAGTGACTTTATTGCCTTGATTGGGTGAAATGATTTATAAAAAAAAATGTGTAGTATTATGGCTTTATCCAGAATTGGTATATATGTGAAAATTATGAAACACTAATAAACCTCTCAAAGATGTAGCCATTGGTTTTGAGTTTTAAGAGCTAGAAAAAATGTTGCAAACAATCAGAAAGAAATACCTGAAATTTCGGAATTGCATAATGAGGAATGAAGATTTGGAAAGAAAATAGAAACAAAAAGACAAATTTTAACATCAGAAAGAAACAATTGAAATTTCTAATGCACATAATGAGAAAAGAGGGCTTAGAAAATTTGACACTCACAGAACATATTAAAGGCAAGAGGAAAGCAGTGCATAACCTACTTAACAAGTTTGTGTAAATGGTTGACAAAACAGAGATTAAGAGTGATAACAAAAAAAACAAAATTTAATAAGAACTATACAAGAAAAGAAACTATGCAGTGAAGAAAAGCATATGTCAAATAGCACAGGATACTGGGTCAATGAATGCCAAAAGTTTCCTTATAAGGAAATGGCTTATGTTACCATTACATTAGAGATACTACACTGATGACCAGGGAATGATGAAAAGTAACTCAAGTAACACTAGCTGCCTAGACAATAGAGGTTTCCTTCCAAGGAAATGGCTAATATTACCACATCATATAATCTTAACTGGCAGAAAAAAAATGTTCTGAATTGAAACATACTAAATAAATAAAAATTAAATTAAAAAAATATATATGATTTGGTAGAAGGTTAACTTAATAAATTGTCTATTTAAAGAGTTCAAATTGTTTTTCAAATATTAATGATGCATATACAGATATTGGATTTGAATAATTTCTTTCAGGAACACAATTTAGATGTTGTAATTTCATGATTTAGCAGTAAATAAATTAAATCAAATGCAGCTCTTCTCTACCAAAATATCCACCGAATATTGCATTGTATTATTAAAACAAAATACCTTAAATCTAAGACATCAACAGATGTAATCAATCAAGATGAGCTGAGATAATCCATCCATTTTACAAAGAGGATTAGCTGATCTTTTTTCTGATAATGATAGAATCATAAATTGTACCAAGGACAAAACTTGCTAATTTATAAATTATATATATGTATGTCAATTAAAAAGTCAAAATTTTGAAAGCTGATTTTTTTTAGGCAAGCATGCATTTCTCACTTGAAAGACTGAAATAATCTATTTACTTACCATCACCATTATTACAATTTCCAGATCAAAATTCCTTAATTGAGTTTCGACTGAATAACCCACAATTAAGAATCAAATTAGGTAAGTCAGTTATCATGCTAAGGCAGGATAAAAAGTTTCAGATAGTTACAGGGTGCAATAAAAAGATTGTCGTCTAAATTAGGCAAAAATGAAAATAACACTGACATCTCATATTAATAGATACATTTATCAAAATAACAATTTTGAAATGCTAAGAGCAAATTTATTCAATAAACTCTCAAACATGGCCTCCAAATGACTGAAATCTCCTGCACGGTTTCCTTGTTTAAGTTGGTGAATGCTGCCATAATTCTTGCCTTCGGTTCATCTTTGGTATTACACGGAGTTTTGTTGGTCTCTCACTCAACTGTGCCACACACATGATAATCAAGGGAGGTCTCAGTCTGGGGAGTTAGGTAGCAAGATGTATGGGGTGATGTGGTTACAGAAATTGTCCAACAGCCATGACTGTTCTCCTGCTTGTGTGGTAAGGTGGAGAGTCCTGCTGCCAGACATAGGACCTTCCAGCAGCCATCCTATTAACCCAGTGCAGCACTACCTCCTCAGGGCACTGTATTGAGTCTAATGCCCTGAGGCATAACATCACTAGTGATCACTCCAAACACAACGATGCTGACTGGATATATCATCCAACTCTTTCTGAATCATCTGCACTTTCCTTAGATTGAGACTCAAACATTCTGAAATATATTGTATTGGAGCTTCCAGCATGAATTCCAAGAAGTACAGCATGCTGTTCCCAAATTTCTAGCAGAGTGAATTGCATCATGGTGCTCTTTTTCTCATAGCTGGAGCCCAACTGACCCTAGTATGCTTGATAAAATCAAAAACAATGTGTATATGCAAAAGTAAAAATATAGAATGGTGACAATTTACCCATCACACCCTGTGTGTGTGTGTTAATATATAACTGGAATATAAGAATTTTATATATCAATAATTTTTATTAATAGATGAAAAAAAATAAATGAGAAAAATATTATGCTCAATTTATATTTTCTGCATGTTTTTTTTTTTTGTTAATAAAATTAAGATTTTTTTTAAGATCAGTGGAAAAATATGAAGGTAAATTTTTTTATAAAAGCAACATAAAATACAAGTAAACTTAAAATAGACCCAACTCAAACTTGAATGCTTTAAATATTGTTCTCTGGTTTTATTTTTATTAAATATTTCACAATATGACCAAAGTGAGTATTTAAAAATATTAAAAAAATATGAATATGTATCTATCACAATCAAAAAAAATGATAAACTTAATTTGAAGAAACAATGATTCAGTGAAAAAAAAAAATAAAAATAAATAAATAAATAATAATAATCTTTAAGCCATTTTTTTATTTTTTTGTTGATAATTTATTAGCTAATCTCTGAAAACCATTAGAAACATATGCAGTGGAGTAAGTAGATTATCATGCAACAGTTACTAAAAGATTTTACATGCTTTTTAGATGGAAAATACTCTTTAAGTAAATTCTGTATTGGTTTGCATTGTTAATTTTCTACAAAGATTTTCCAATATAAATAAATGCACAACAATAATATAATGATGAGATCTAAATCTACAAACTTGTATATTCTAAGCTTATGACTGAACAAAAATCAAGGGCAACAAAATAATTCTGTGATATTATTTAACATCAATAAACTTGTTAACAAAATCTTCAGTCAATATTTATTAAACAAACCAGTTGGCATTATCAAAATGTAGAAAATTAATAAGGTAAGGTGCAATAGGAATGTAAACAATGGGAGAAAGCTGCTAAAAGCCCAAGTGAGCATGCATAAATTATCAAAAATAAAACAAACTCACACTTTGTTAGTATGGTTGTGCTCACATCCTGATGGTGGGTCCCTGAAAAACCAGGTGGAGGGAAGGATAAGGATACACCAATGACACACTACACAAAAAACAAATCCAATATGCAAAGAAAAAAGGTGTTTAAAACTTAATTCCCTTTAATCTGTATGTTAAAAACAATTTTTGACAATATTAATAAACTTTATCAACTTCAAAGTAAAGGGAAAAAATTATAAAAGAAAAAAGAATATGAAGCTGAATTCATTGGTTAAATTTATAAAATGTTTATCTTCACGGGTCCATATTTTACAAATAAGGAATGTTCAAACCTTTTTTTTCTAAACTACATTCATTGTTTAAAATATTCATTGATTAAAAAATGAGCAGGATTTGAACCCACATTCACAATAACTAATTAGTCAACATATAATAACAGCCTAATCTGAATGCTGCAATCAGATAGTAATACTGTTTTATAGTTAATATTAGTTTTGTTTTTATAAGCTCCATCTTTTTCTTTTTCCTTAATAATACTTTGGTTCATTCTTCCAATAAAGTTTTGTCCACAAGAGAGTGTTTCAAGTTACATTATATTGTAAAATTTGATGAATAAAGAAAAAAAATATTAAACTAAATGTTAAGAATATTTCAAAGCCTATGAAAAAAAGTTACCAGTGGTAATTTTTGTTTATTTTATTTACTTACCAGTCAGGTATAGAAGAACATTATAAAAAATTAAACAAAAAAGTTAGCTGAAAAATTTCTATTTTTTTCTGGGTAACTTTTTTTTTTTTTTTTTTTTTTAAAATCAGAAAGAAAATTTTCTTTGTAAAAAAAAAAAAAAAAAAAAAAAAATCAAGGAAAACAGAGGATATATTTAATATCATGAAATCTTATACACTTTATATATGCCCAATATTAAGTATTAATGAAATCTTAAACAAAATAATAAAGGGATAACATAAGCCACAATGAAAAACAAGTCTGAAATGGTGCAAAAGGAATGTTAAAACTCAAGTATTAAAAAGTAGGGCAAAAACATTACTTTTTTTTTGTTTTTGTCTTTTCAGTTTGTATTTTTGTTTTTACACAAGAGTTTAAATAATTTAAAAACCTCAAAAACATTTGAAGTTACGCAAAATAAATAGTATTAGCTTTGTCTTATAATAGTTTTAATATATAATACATGAAAAATATATGCAAAAAAAAAAAAAAAAAAAAAAAAAAAAAAGTAACAATTATTATGGGACAGAAATAGTCTATGACGTGGCAAATAAACCCATTTCATATGTAAAAGTTTACAAAGACTTATTTTACATATTCAACAGATAAAATAATTTGTCAATGTAATTTTTATGCTCCCCAATAACAAATTAAAGGAATTATCACAGCTAAGGTTTAATATTTCATAGAACTTTTATAATTGACAAATACTTTACAGGTATAAATTAACATCATAATAAAATGAATTTAAAGTATCACTTATAAAATAGTTTATGCAAAGAAATACACCTATTCTTATAGAAAAGTGTGAGAAAAACGTTTTTCTCTTAAAGAGTATCAAGAAAATTTCATCATGTCTTATGACAAAGCCAACTGGGATGGTGAGACGAAAGTCATTAAGGAAATTCAATTTGGTAGACTATACTCCACTCCAGATCAAGATAATAAAAATCTATGATTAAATTTTATATGCTTTTATGTCATCAAAGTAAATAAAATTAGATCAAAAAAGTAAAGTTCTTAGTATCTGACATGTCATTGAAATTTCTAGAAAACTACTAACATCTGGAGTTTCTCAGAAGATAAATGCATTACTCTCATTTTTGTTTTATCAATATTGTTTGGTAGATGATCTGATTAATGAAGTTTATTAATTTGCTTCAATAGAGAGCTAAATAGTTTAATTATAATAATGGTGATCTAATCAATTCAATAAAACATTTTTTTTTTTTTTTTTTTTAAATCAAAGTAATAAGAAGCAACCAGAATGCATTGAATCAGGTTTGGGTAGAAATTAAAAAGAAAACTTAAATACAATATCAAGTGAAATTCACTTCAACAAACAATAATAGTTTCAAGAGATTATTAAAAAAAAAAAAAAGATAAAGGGAAAAAATGTGTAAAATCTTTAGTGTTGGATGTCACAAAAAGCAAATAGGAGAGAGGCATTCAGACAATAATTCATTAATAGTGTAAAAAGTTATTTTGCAACTACATTTAACTCTCAGAATTTGGGGGTGGGCATTAATACTAAAAACAAATTTTTTTTTTTAATAAATTTACTTTTATAAATTTTAATTGTAGCTTCTTTGAACTCTTCAAGCAACATATTACAAATAAAATATATTGTATATTGTTTATCCTTAATACTCCAGTAATAACTTATTTTTCATTCAAGGGAAGCTACTCTAGTAACATTAGTAAAGTCATTTCCCTTACATTAATTCTTATTCTTGGCTTTTACTTGATATGGTTTTCTTAAATATTGTCATAGAACTAAAATTCTGATACTTCATATACAGTTAAATTAACTTTACAATATACTAAATTATTAGTATGAGATTCATTTTTAGTTACATAAGGTTTCTTAAATAAATAAATGTAATGGGCGCGATGGATAAATTGTCGTCATTTTATATTTTTAATTTTGCACATGCACATTGTTTTTGTCAACTGTACAGTATAGAAGTGTCAGTTGGGCACCGTCTGTGAGAAAAAGAGCATGATGACACAATTCAATCCGCCAGAAATTTGGAAACAGCAAGCTGCATTACCTGGCATTCATGCCAGAAGCTCCAATATAAACAATTCATAGTGTTTGGGTGTCAATCTGAAGACAGTGCAGCAGAATCAGAAAGAGTTGGAGGAATCTAATGGTGATTACAAAGCTACGGCAACTTGGAAAACCCACTGACTGTTCTGATGAGAAAAGAACTTTAGAATTTGTTACTGAGGGCATCAGCCTCAGCATAGAGGTCAACATCAAGTGCCTTGAAGAGATAGTACTTCCCTGGGCTAATAGGGTGGCTACTGGAAGACCCTATATCTAGCAACAAGATACTTCATCAGGCAACACAAGCAGAAGAACACTTATGTTTGTCAGACAATTTCTGTGACCACATCATCCTTTACATCCACTACCTAACTCCCCAGACTGCAACCCCCTTGATTATTATGTGTGATAGACCAACAAAATTCCTTGTAACACCAAAGATGAACTGAAAGCAAGGATTATGGCAGCATCCTCCAACTTAAACAAGAAGACCATCCAGAAAAGTTGCAGAAGATTCCAAAGTCGTCTGGAGCCATGGTTGAAGAAAATAAGGATTTTATTGAATAAATTTACTCTTTAGTATTTCAAGATATTTTTGTGGTATTTTGATAAATATATCTGTTAAAATGAGGTGTCAGTTATTTGTATTTTTGCATAATTTAGACAACAATTTTAACATCACATCCTGTACAAATAATGAAATTAATACTTTTAAAAATAGCGTTCCTGAAAACATTAATTGCATTTTAAAAATTGATTCTATTTTTTAAACACTTTCTATGATAATGACTATTCTGATCAATTTATTTCTCTAAAAAAAAAAAAAAGAAAAAAAAAAAGCACCCTATAAGCTGCTTATAATTAAAAGAATGTGCACTTTTTAAACAATCTTTTTTACATTTAAGGGATGAAAAAAGAGCATACCAGGAAACACCAAGAGAAGAAAGAGATGTGTTAGAAGATTTATTGTACATAGCTAACATGTTCTTCATGTAAAGTTCAATTATTTTAGTCAAATGATTAAACTTTTAATGTTTTTTTTTACTTTCTCTATTTTTACATGAACAGTTTTACAAAAAATAAAAAAATTCAACTGATCCCAAATGCATGCCCAGATTTATCATAATCTGTGCCCAAAGTATTTTAGAGATAAATGACAATCATTCCTTTTAGACTAATAAAGAGTGTAGGAAAAATTCATCTTTTTAGTGAATTTATAATTTGAAATCATTTGAAAAATAACTGCCTATTTATTATCTTCCCCAAATTCCAATATTCTTAAAGGAAACAATAATAGTTTAAAAACAGACATTTTAAAATGGTATGTATTTGCATAATATGTACAAATATATTAAAACAAAGGAGAGGAAATACAAGAATAAGGAAATAAACTATTACACAGTATAAAGTGGTGAATAAAAAAAAATTTTTTTTAAAAAAAGCAGCTAACCAGTTATCCCTCCTCAGAGTTCATCAAGGACAAAACACACAAGTGCACAATAACTAAAATCATTAGGGAAGGGGTTAATAAAAAGCTACTACTAGAGAATCAGCACTATGAATCACAGATTACATTAAAACCAAAGCAACCATTACTTCTGCTTACAGAAACGAGTTTGCTTAGATTTAGTACACAAGGTCTCAGGTCCTTTCAAATGCTAATCTAAATGCACTTAGCTAACAAAACGTAATAATCAGAAAGGGGTGGAGAAAAAATACTATAACAGAATCAGCATTATGAATCTCAGATTACATTAAATCTAAAGTGACCATTCTTTCTGCTTACAGAGACGAGATTACTTAGATTTAGTACACAAGGCCTCAAGTCCTTTTAAATGCTAATCTGGATGCATGCTGCTAACAAAATACAGTATGACCCGGATATAAGAGAATTCGGATATAAGAGAGATTTTCTCTGGTCCCAAATTAGAGCCTGTGGTAATGTATATAAAATAAACCAAACCCATATATAAGAGAAACCTGAATATAAGATAACTTTTATCCGGTCCCGACAACTCTCTCATATCAGGGTTACAATAATCAGAGAGGGGTGGGTAAAAAAAAATACTACCAGACAACCAGCATTATACATAATAGACCACATTAAAACCCAAGCTTACAGAAAGGTTTATTTAGATTTAATAACCAAATGCTAGTCTGAATGCGCTCTGCTAACAAAATGTAATTATTCCATTTTAAAATGTCCATTTTTTTAAAACCATACAGTTTTGTACCATTCTCAGAGATTATTTTAATAATAATAATTTTAAAAAATTAAAACAATATTTACATGATTCCGTTAGGAATATTAAGAGAAATTATCCAAAATGGATAAATCAAATATGGTTATTTCATTCACATCAGAATGTACAGATTTATTTAATGAAAATAATGCAATAAAAATAATTTCAGTATTTCCAAATAACCACTTATGTTTTTTACTTTCAAAAACTTGTATTCATTTTATTGCTTTTTAGCTTTTATTTTAATTATTTTCTGTAAATTTACCAATATAACACATAAAAAAAATAAAATGATTACACTCAAAATACAAAAACCTGACATTGTAAAGTTTATTTTTGAAAAATTGTGAAGTTTTGAAGATCTAAGATTCATAACTTTAAAAATATTTTCTAACAAAATATCACAACTGTGACAGAATTTTTTTTTTTTTTGTAAAATGAAATGTCAGATTTATACATGATAAAACATGGCAGCTAGTTTGTTAGTTGTAAGAAAACAGAAATCAAAGACAGGCACACACAGATTTTAATATATACATATGTATGAATGTCACTAGAGTAGGGAAAATTTCCCCTCATAGTTGAAATGCATCTACCTTCCACCAATGTCTCCATAGGTAAAAGAAGATCTGTCAAAATTAAAAAAAGAAATCAAATAACATAATCACAAAACAAAACTGGCAAAAAAAAAAAAAAAAAAAAGATATTAAATTAAGTTTGTCCATTCTGATGATTAGATTGAGCTGAATAAATCTTTCAGAGATTTTTTCAAAATTTTAAGTTATTTTTATAACTAATTAAAATAATAAAAATAAAATATAAAATTTAAAAAAATCTGTAACTAGAAGAAATGCTCAATTTAAACATTTTTTTATTATTTGTTTATATTTCTTAAATGAAGTATTTACACTATTGCTCGAACTATTGTCCTCATCTTTATTGCCATTTTTACACCATTTTGGCTGCTTTATGCTGCAGCCTTCTTTAGGTACTAGAAATTTTGAACTGAGCCCTTTATTACGATCACTGGGGGTATATCATTCTCATTCCATTTGCACTGCTACTTCTGGTAGCCATGTAGTTATCTCCCTTTAACTTAGCTCTCTAAGTTATTTGTTCACCACTGCTGTAGCCTGGAATTTTTTTTATCTATTTATCTCCTAAGAAAGGAACATACCAAACTTTGAAAAAAAAGGAGGATAATTTAGCATCATCAATATTGCTAATAACCAGCTGTTGACCTTTTTGGCCACAAATATTTTTGGGAATTTGTTTTCTTATCTTTGATTATCAAGTTATGTAACTTTTTTCTCAATTATTCTAATGGCAAAAATAAATGAGCATTGAGTTTTGTTTTAAGTAACAATACATTAACCATATTCTTTTCCTTTTTGCTACTGATCTATTAAAATGATTTGTTGCATGTTCAAACCAGATTTTAAAATAATTCTCTGATCATGGAGAAATCTTTCAATTAAATATTGCAAAAAGCTTTAAAAAAAAAAATTTAAATATGAAAGCAACAAAAATTATTAAATTTATTACAAGATTCTTGAGACAGTATTAAAATTGCATTATACAAATTCTGAAGATCCATCATTGATGAGTTTAGAAAATGTACTTAAAACTAGTGAGCTTCCTAAGAATATTTTTAGTTTGAAAAGATGATATAACCAAATTTTAAAAATATGACACCATTATCAGCTAATATCACTGATTTCCAAGATAAAATATAAATGATTATTTCAGAAAAGCTTTTTATTAGCACTTATCTCAGCTTAACAGAAGTCTGTTTAAAAAATATATAATTAAACGTGTAGACAATTTTTGTCAGAAAAATAGTTGAATTATTTATGAATATATATATTATTTATTTATATTGGATCTATAAAACTCAGTTTGTGTGCATGTGTGTTTAAAGCATTAAAAATAAATTTCAATATATAAAATTATTTGTGTGTGTGTGTATATATATATATGTGTGTGTGTGTGTGCATGCATCTACACAAATATTACACAAAACTGAGACAGCAGATAAATGCATTATTTTATTTCCATGCCCACCTTGTACAATATATTACACAAAGTTTACAGAGGATACACATATGTGTGTTGCTAGGGTTAAAAATTGCTTCAACTACCTTTAGGATAATTCAGATACTGGGGATTAACCCTAGTTCTCTCACAAGAAATGAGTATTGTCTAAGAGATGGCTTTCTAGGACTCAAGTTTATGAATAAGAAATTCAAATTTTTTTTCTTTTTAATAGTTTTTATAATTCTTTAGTTATTCAAATATTTTCTGCTCTGAAAATGGTAATGACCCTAGCATTTAAATTAAAGCTTAAAACTAAAGAGAAATAAGAAATACTGGTAGCTTTAATTGAATATTTTGAAAAGCAGACAAATTTTAATTTTAATTTCTAAAATAAAATTTTATTCATGAAAAAATAATAAAATAAGTTACTTAATTTGTTTCATTTAAAAATTATTTGGTCATTATTATTGAAAAAACAAAAAACAAAAAAAACAAAAAAAAAAGTATTTTATTGTTAAAAACAAATTAAGTAGTTTTGTGTATAAGACTTGAATGGAGAAATTGAATTACAATAACATCTCTAACTTTTCTGTGTTATTAATTTCATCCTTCAACTGGGCTTGAAACAGAAACCATTCAATTACTTTTTATATCCTTATCACAGTACATTCTTGCACTTGTAAAATATGAATTATCACAATGACGTAAATGATTATCTGCATGTATTGAATATGGTTAACAAAATAAAAAAATTTAGTGCAAGTTATAAACTTCAGGCAATATTAATTTTGAGCACCACAAAACAATATCTTTGAAAGGAAATTAATTTTATCTAAATACAAAATTTGTCAAGTTTTATTGTTCAGTTTAGCACATCATGTTCAGAGTGAACTGTTTAACCAAATATATTAGTATAAACGTGCTTAGTTTAAAACCAATGAGAAAGCATTTTGACTATGACAAAATCTTTAACAACCGCTAACATTAATTAACAAAGGTGTATTATATTTCAGGATGTAAATATATTTTAGAGAAAGAAACCTGGATCTTTTGGGTAATTATGAGAATTATTTCTATTTATACTTAATCAATAACAAAACCAATTATTATCTTATTTTATAAATATTTTCTGAGAGGCTAAAATTTTTTCTTTACCTGAACTGAGATCAAAATTATTCCCAAATGTTATTTTTATTTTGTTGTGTTAAATATGGCTGTTATATAAATAGGCTTTTAAAAAAATGACAAACGTATAACTAAATTGTTGGTTGCTTATTTTTGTTTAGTGGCATATCAACCTCTATGGGTTATTTAATGCCAAAACCTAAATATTTTGGATATAATTTTATGCTTTCAACTACAGATATTTTGTGCATAGATTTTATACTTTCAGGATAAAGACATGTTTGTAGATATATAGTTTGTAGATCCTAAAATATATTGTTTATTTTTATTTTTTTTAGTGCTGCATTGTCATTTTGTTATAAAAAATGTATCGTTGCTTGTTTTATAAAAATGTACTGCTGATCTTTCCTGGTGGCTTCACTAGTTGCCCATAGCTGGGACCATAACAGAGTGTCACCACCCTGGGTCAGAGAGGATCTGGGAACAACAGCAGTTAAGAGGTAGTTCCATGCTCCTCAAAATATTTCAATTGGAGTTTTTACTACTGAATGTGATTTATCATATCCAGGACGAATATCTAAAAGAAGAAAACCAGTTATTTAAATCCTTTTGACAGGGGATTTTTTCCCTAGCTTTTACCTTCCAGTTATATAATACTTGAGACTTCACAGTCAAGACAAGCAGGTTTGAATACTGCCTTAATTATTCTATTAACCCACTACTAATCTTAGTTACACAAACAGGAAACAGTAAAGAGACTATTTTACATATAATTTATGTCTTAGTTTGTTAATATCTTCATTTCCAAAACTCCTTAGACTTGATAAATAACCAAGTGTGTTTTTTAATTTTTTCACCCCAAGCAAGGCGGTACCGCAGGGGGCTACATAAGAGTAAAAGTTTAGAGAGGAGGAGAGTGAAGAGAAAGATGAACCAGTTACAGGGGGTGTCAGAAAAAGGGCAAGAGAAGGATGGGAACACAGGTGTGAAGACAGTTGCGAAGGTAGAGAGAAAAGAAAAGAACAAGATATACAGAGTGATGTAGAAAGAACTGAAGTGGATAAGAGATGGATATTGACATTGCATTTAAATTCCTGGAGGTTGTAGCTGTCAGGAAAGCAAGTATATGAAAGGGAGTTCTACAGGCGGGAAGTGCAAGAAAAGAAGCTGCTGGAGTAGAATTGTTGGTTATATTTGGTTGATCTAACTGTAAGTGGGTGGGACCTTGTTGCCAGTCTGGCTGCACAAGTAAATTCTTGTGGCGGGGGCACCAGTAACTTAAGTTCATCAGAGTCGAAGCCATGAAAATATTTGTAGAAGAGACAGAGGAAAGCCACATCCCGCCAGTGAGAAAGTGGCTGGAGTCAAGCTGCCAAGTCGGGACCTATCACATTACAGATTCTCTTTTGGAGCCTGTTGAGAACACTGAGATGAACAGTAGGGACGCTTGACCATATATGACAGCAGTATTCTATGCACGAACAGATGGTTGATTTGTATATATGCAAGATGGATTCAGGCAGAAAAAAACTTCCTGGCCCAACACAGCTTTCCTAGCAGTAGATTTAGTTATTGACTCAATATAATGATTCCACTTGAGGTCGGAAGATAGGGTAAAGCTGAGGAGGGAAGATACAGAATGGCTACTGATTTCTTTTTCATTTGATTCCTGTAGCCTTTTTTTTTTTAATACAAGGCTGCAACCACACCGAGTTGTGCTGCTATTGTTTCAGTAAGAAGTGAAGTTTGAATGAGCCAGGTTGCCAGAAGCCTGACACACAAAGTGAATTGTCTTATAAGACATAAAGGCACTAACTTCCCTACTGTTTATCCACAGCTGGGGAAGAATGGATTCAGATCCTTCTCAATGGCGTTAGTGTAAAGTAAATGAAAAGCTAGAATTTGAATTTGGTTCAACAATTCCATTCTCTGAGCCATTAACCATTATGTCTCTCCCAATTAGAAGAAATATTCTTGTTGATCAAATTTGATATCTGATATTTATTACATTGTGTTGCATGCAAATATAGAAAACCAATTCTATATTACAGCCATTTCTAAACACCAGGAGAAATGAAGAAAGAAGCAAGGTTAATCAAAAGTTTCTAAATACCAGACTTTCTACAGAAAATTATCTGAAACCTTTAAAAAATATTTAAGTTGCTTAAAGATTAACTATATTCTCAACAAATCCTAAAAAAGTGTTCTCATAAAACGAACCTTAATTTACGCTCAAAATAAGTTTTCGCTTCCTTTTCTTCAATTGGATACTGAGGGATTTCATAAGGTGCTGACACTTCACTGCTGCAGATTTGCTGGCTTCTCTGAATGATGGTGTCGGCTACTTTTCGAAAATCCTTGCCAGCAGTATCATTCATGTTCTTAGGGACCTTGATGCTTGGTGGCGAATGCAAAGGAGAACTTGGGGAACCTGTAAAATACACAAAATAATAGACTATAGTATGAGGATAGACTATGTTTTTCATCAATGGCTAAAGAAAAAAGAAGGTTCAAGATTTTCATAGTGAATTCAAATCCAGGTATTCTTAAAGGGAATGACAGTATAAATTTTCTCTATAACACACCCATACAGGTGAAAGGTCACAAACTACTTGCTACCCTATCACTATATATGTGGTAAATATTCCTATATATTACAAATAAAACTTCAAAAATTACATATATCACATGATCATTTTGGCAAAATAAATTCACTTCATCAGCAATCTTCTTTTTATTATGGAAAAATTTCAAAAGTTTTTAATACACTAGAAGTTCCCTTAAAGACAAGAGAAAAGAAAGAAAGAGTAGAGAAAGGAAAGAAAGAAAAATGTAAGGGAGAGGGGAAGTGAAAAAAAAAGGAAAGGAATTGTATGTTAGAATGCAGGCATCTGAAACATGGTTTCAGAAGGTGGATAGAGAGATGGAAGCATAAGAGAGGTAGCAAATTAGATTCAACTCGATCAGTGAAAAAGACATTTCAAAAACTATGCATATGTGTGCAAAGAAATCAGAAATAAGCATGTCACAGGGACAGAAGTGGTGGGGAGGGAAAATGAGAAGTGAGGAAGAAAGGTAAAAGATAAAAGGGAAGATAGGAGAAAAGTCATGTGAGAAAGGGGAGGAGAAAGGAGAAAAAGAAAAAAGAGAAAAACGGGAAATGTGTGTTGGATATGCAGATGTGACAACAGTTAGCTCAGAGAGGGTGGGG
Organism: Ascarosepion bandense; assembly: GCA_037127315.1. NCBI lineage: Eukaryota > Metazoa > Mollusca > Cephalopoda > Sepiida > Sepiidae > Ascarosepion > Ascarosepion bandense. The sequence goes on along the minus strand of JBBBDQ010001109.1, from coordinate 111,840 downwards.
GGAAGGGATAGATACATAAGAAGAAAGAAAAAGCTAAAATGCGAACCAACCTCACTACCTGAGTTTTAATCATGAGGACTCCTCAGGAAAGTAGAAGGATGAGCAAGCCAAAGAAAACTACTCCAGCATAACAAAACACCAGAAGTGAGAGAAAAATGTATGAGGATAGGGGAGGCTGAAGAACAAAAAAATAATTTTATTTCATTTATCCAGGTTCATAAGTACCTAAAAAATATTTTCTTACATGTCTGCACCCTGATATAATCTCAGTTCTGTTATTCAGTAAGACACCTTTATCAAGATATGTGGCATTGGCCAACTTCTTTTCCTGACGTAGCTGGCAAAAATTACCTTGATCTCAGCTGGTCTTCATCCTCCATATAATGTTTCACTTTACATGAGAACTTCTGCCATACCTCTCTTGGTACAAAGAGAGATTTTGAATTTTATTTTGAGAACTTTTTTTTTTGTCTATACCTTTTAGGTGCAGCTGTTTTCAGTCTTTTTTTAATATATATAACTCATCTAAACAATTGGATTTTTTACATCAGAGCCCTTAGAATATGTAGCCCAAAAGAGAAATACATTGAAAGAAATGTTTAGACATCACTACTCACATCATTTCATTTTCAACAGTAGAAAATGAGCACACAAAGTCTACATGTCCTAAAAAGTAGGTACCACCAACAACAAAAATACAAAATTCATAATCCTACCCTTCAACACTATCAACAAAATTTGAGAAATTAATTATCCCCAACACTAAGATTTTTACAACCACCTGTAAGACAATGAGAAATATAGTTAGCAAGAAAAACTGATCCAACACTACATCAGACACCAAAATATCTACCTAGGTGAATAATTTAGAAATCTAAAACCTCACATCTATGAACATAAGAGAAACCTACATTAGAACAACCCTTTGAACTCACTTGTAACACACAGAAATAGCAGATTATAACTTCAAATTAATAAATACCACCCTAATAAGAAAAGAGTATAATTTACTATATAGAAAATACTTAGAAAGAATCTTAATATTTCCCCATCAATATACAGACATCAAACACTTTTATATCACCAACCTTTATAAAATCTAAACTTAAAGAATCTAAGATCTCCTAACCTAAAACAACAACCAGTGCAGCTTAAATTTTTTTCATGCACACAAAACATCCCTCAATCAACATATGGCAACTATAAGACATAAATAAAAATGCCCACTAGATGTAGAAACAGAAACACAAATCAAATACCACATAGACCAACTAGATTTATGATACACAAACACACAAGAATTATACACACAAACACTACTTAAGACAAATTCACATGGATTCTAATCCATATTTGAGATATATATATATATATAAAAATACTTTTACAAACTTTAGGGGTAGGTTCCTCCCACCAAAACAAAAGTCCATATAAACATGTGAGAAAATCCTTTTTTTGAGTTATTAAGTTTAAAGACAGTTTACAGTAGATGGCACTATGTTGCCATGTAGACTAGGTTACATTTGTCATTCAAGTATACATGTGGCTAGTCTGTCTTCAACATGTAACATTTGTAGTCATGAGTTAACCAAGAAGTTTTCCATTTAACAATGGCAGGATATTCATATCATGAGAAGGCAGATATGATTTTTATATATGGCTGCACAATTGGTAATGGATGTGAGGCCGCATGGTGGTCTCAGATTGTATTTCCAGACTCAAGGCAACAGAGTCATTCAACCTTTGTGGCTATTTATCATTGATTATCTGAGACAAGATCTGTGGCACCACAAACTATTGATCATGGTAGACTGAGATACGCTCATACAACTGACCACAAAGAGCACATTCTACAAGCTGTCAAAGTGGCCCTAGCATGTCATACATTTCAAGGTACCATATGAAGTATTCTTCAAGAGCAGCTCCTGTGGTTGTATCATTTGCAATGTGTGCAAGGTCTTTTGCTCACTGATTACAGGAGAATGTTTGCTGATGACATATTGCACAAACTGCCAATCAGTTACCAATGAGCTAATACTTGGAAGAGATGCAATAACAAATTTACACAACCAACATTTGTGGGCAGATTGGAATCTATCATACAATACAGGCTAAATATCAGCATCAGTTTATGATTAACGCATGGGATGGAAATGTAGGTAACAGTCTGGTAGCTCCATATAGTCACTACCAGATATAAATAAAGATACCTACTAGATGCACAAACACAAACATTATCAACCAAATACTGCATTTCTTATAGGAGCTGTTTACAGAGACTTTATTTTCAACACAAATTTTAGACCTGCTAAAAGATACACCCTTGCTAATGTGGTTTATGCATGTTGGGGCTCCAGTACATTTTAGTCACAATATTTGCAATGCGCTGACTGACATCTACCATGAAAGATGTATTGATAGGGTAGGACCGGTTCTATGGCCTTGCACATTCCCCCAACCACAGTCCTTTGGATTTTTATCTGTGAGGCCAACAAAAACAATTGGTTTAAGTAGCAGATATTAATAATACAGAAATGCTTCATCAATGTGTCATGGGAGTTCAACAGGTGCATGCAGGTGTAGAAGTATGCAGAGAAGATTTTGAATATTTGTTATGCATTGCAATGCTCAGGTACAATGATGGTCTTTTGGACATATGTTTATATGGACATTTTACCTTCTTTTGGTGTCAAAAACCTAGCCCCAAAGTGTGTGTGTGTGCGTGTGTGTGTGTGTATATATAAAAAAACATCACACACACACACAGATGTGCATTGTGGCGCAGTGGATATCGGCTAGGAACGAGAAATCGGGGAACCGAGTTCGAATTCCAGCTGAATTCATTGCATTCACTTACGTGCAAATACCCTTGGGAAAGGTATTAATCCGTCTCTTCCCTCCAGTTATGGGTTAAATAATAGGACAGATTGGGTTCTATAGCCTTGGTCGGCAACCAGTCTACCGCAGAAAGCAATGGCAACCTACTGCGGGATAATCTTCTGCCCAGTCAGTCATGTCTCTTTCGAGACATGATCGCCCAAGCATGTATCACGCATGGCACTTAACTGACTGAATGTATCAAATTGCTGAAACTATAAATTTTTATTATTCTTTTATGTGTCATGTCCCTTCAGAACATAGGTGATCATAACTCTCCACATCTTCCTGTCTCTTGTGGCTCATAAGAAATTTTACCTTTTTATTTCTCCCAAATTCTGTTCTGCTATCCATCCACTCAAGCCCATCAAGTATGTTACATGCTACTTTCCTTTGTCCCTCTTTCCCTCAATCTACTCAATGAGTGTCAAATTTTCCAAAATCTCCTTCCTCTTTACATGCCCAAGAAATTTCAGCTGCCTCTTCATAATGTCAAGTATATCTTGACTTTTTGTTTCCATTATCTCTAAAACCTCATGGTTACTCACACGTTTGGCCCACAGTATCGTCAGCATCTTTCCATAGAACCACATTTCTGTTGCTTCAAGTATCTTTCAGGAGATTGATTGTCCAGTATTCCTTGCCATACAAGCAGACAGATATCACTTAACAGTTCAGTACTCTCTCTGTTTCCAACAAAAATTTTCTGTCTCTTAATACTCTGCTTGTCTTTTGAAATGCATCTTTGGCCATCCTAATGCATCTTCAGATCTCAGTGTTGCACTTTCCATCCTGTTAGAACACTTCAGATATTTGAATTTCTGTACCTGCTTGATTTTAGTATCTCTGATCTGTAATTCGCATTTTAGACTCATTCTTTTACTGATAATCATTCATTCTGTCTTCTTGTGGTTTATGCTTAATCCTTTTTTTTTTTTTTTAGCTTTTTTCACTACGTTCTGTAGAAGGTTTTGTAGTATCCTTTTCACATCTGCTATCAGCACAGTGTCACCTGCATCTTATATTGCTAAGAATGTGGCCACCAATAATGAATCCTGATAGGGCTTCAAATTCTTCCAGAATTGCCTTACTGCATAAGTTGAATAAATCTGGAGAGAAGACACATCCTTGTCTTACATCCCTTTCTATTTTTGTATATCTGCTGAACTCATTTTCTGTCCGTATGTGGGTGGTTTGCTGTCAGTAAGAATTCTTGATTATTCATATGCCTTTCTTGAATATGTCAAGGTTGCAGAGCAGTTTTAACAGATCTTTGTGGTATACTTTGTTGAAAACCTTTACATAATCTATAAAACACAGGGACACATCCTCCTGCATTTGTATTGCTTTTTCTGATAACTTTCTGAACATAAATATTGCATTCCTTGTTCCAGTGTCTTTGATGAACTCACTGTTCTTGTGCTATCTCTAGCCTGATTCTGCTGCACATTCTGTCATCAGAATTTAGAGGAGTTTTGTTATGTGGCTCATTAGACTGATTGTCCAGTAGAGGTTGCATTTGTTACCCCTGGTTTCCTAGGCAGTACTTAGAAAATAGATCTGCTTAGGTCTTTTGGTATGTTATGACTGCTGTAAATTTATTATTTCTGTGATTTTATCTATGCTGTAATTGATAAGGCTGCCAGTATCTCAATTACAATTCCATTTGGCCCTGCTGCTTTCTTTCTGTTCATTTTGGCCAGTGCTGCTTCCACTTCAGTTTTTAATATTTCCGGTCCATCAGTATTTCTCTGTATTGCTGGTTGTTCTCTTTCATCATGGATGGGATCTCCAATGTTCCATCTCTGAAGCATTTTTTCTTTCTAATATAACTGTTCCATCCTTGGATTTCATGCATCCTGTTGATGAACATGTGTGATGACTTCTTTATCAGGCTATGGTTCATAAATAGCTTTCTTCTCTCTTCACTCATTCGAATCTAATCTCTTGGTTTGATCTCTCTTTTAATTCACTTTTATTGGTGAAAATTAGAGTGAGTTAAGTTGGCTTTCACAGGGGTATTTTTATCAATCAACAATTAAATCTTGCAATTTGTTTTCCCTAAAACAAATTTTCTCGGCTGATGATTTTTTCCTTTGTATGGCTTTGGATACTGAACACCTAGTTTTTTTTTAAGTAACCTTTTCACCTCTTAACTGGCACTTAGGGTTTTATCAACCAATTGTTAACACCTAAATTAGACTTTGTTCCCTGACAGACATCTGGCTTGTTTTCATAGTTTTCAATCTCTGGGAATGAATTACGTTGTTCTGTATATCTTTTAACCCTTTTCACAAGTTTTTTCTGTACATTTTCACTTATATTCAAAATAAAAAATTATTAATTACCAGCAACCAAATAGTGTCACACGTCTTTTGTCCTGTTAGTTCTTATTTTTTTTATGCAGGTCTCTATTATCTGTGATAGTTGTTCTTTCTATTTCTGCACATTTTTCGTTAAGCCTTTCTTTTTTAGCTTGTTCTGCATTTGCTCCTTATTTATTTGTGTAGTTTTCTGCATTCCGTTCCATGTCTTGGCATTGTTTTCTGTCTACTTTGCATTATGTTGAGAATCTCATTTGTCATCCATTTTTTGTATTCATCCATTTTCCTTTGGAATAATCTTGTTTACTGATGTAAACAAGATCTCTCTTAGTGTGTCCCACTTCAGGTTTCCATTTTTGTTCTTCAAATCTTTTCAGACTGTCCATGTATTTTTCCCTCAGGTTAGGGTTGTTCAGGAGACTATTATATTGCAATTTGGGTGCTGCATTAGGCTTCTTCAGCTTTTGTAGTTTTGTTCTTAGTTTACATGTAACTAGGAAGGTAATCACTTCTGCAGTTAGCACTTGGATAGGTTTTGCAGTGTACAACTGTATTCCTGAATCTTTTGTTGATGGTTATGTAGTCAACTTGTTTTTTTGTTTTTCCTCTTGGGCTTTTCCATGGCCATAATTCTCTTGGATGTTAGCATAAACAGCATAAAAGAGATAAAATTCCTTAGAACTGATCCCTCACCTGGTAATGAACGACAGGTCTAACCTGACCATCATCCAGTGACTGTTCACATCAAACAAAAAATAATTCTTGGGACATGGAAAACTGTAGCCAGTTGGAAAAATATAAAACAGGAGATGAGTAGGTTAAATATCAACATTTAGGGGCATGTGATTCTATCAATGACAAGCACAGGATTATATATGCAGACAAAGAAAAAAAATGAAAAAATTGGACTGATACTAGACTGGGACAAAGAAATGCATTCTGGGATACTATCAGTTATCCAAAAGAATTCTTGTAGTTAAACAAAAAGAAAAGCCCTTTAACATATCTATTATAATTATGTATGCACCAACAGAACAAAGTACAGAAGAAAAAATATCAAAACTTTCTTCTCCATGTTAGACAATGCCAGGGCTCAGTGTAAATCATAAAAAATTATAATTATTATGGGAGACTTGAATGACGAAGTAGGCAAGGAGAGGGATGGTGAAATAATTGGCAAATTTGGATTATGAACCTGCAATGAATGCAAAGAAAAATAGGTTTAATGGTGCACAGTAAATGACCAAGTAATAACCAACACTTGGTTCCAAGAAATTTTTATTACCCAATTATCAGTCAGTTAAGTGCAATACATGATACACACTTGGGCAATTATATCTCAAGCCAACCAAGGCTACAGAACCCAATCTGCCCTATTATTTAACCCATAACTGAAGGGAGAAGAGAGATTAATAACTTTCTCATGGGTATTTTCACATAAGTGAATGCAATGAATTCAACTGGAATTCAAACTCGGCTCTCCAATTTCTCATTCCAATATGGGTAAATAAATGTATAATTTATTTACATATATACAAAACTAGTAACTTCTATTTGTTGCTATTGCTACAGCAACAGGGAAAGAGAATGGTAAAATTAGAAGTGAAATAGACATTGCTGGTGACTGCCATAGGTGTTTCTCTCTCAATGCAGTTGGTGTTGACATGAATGCTGGTTTGTGTTGGGTTGCTCTCAAATTGTTGGTGTTGCCGTCAGAGCTGGTTTTAGGTTTATTTGAATTAGAGAATATATAACTGATGATTAGATCCAAATTAAGATTTTGTTTTTTGGAGTTGGAGTGGTTCTGACTGGTTAATAAAATGTTTGTTTTATTTTGGGTTAAATTGGATGCATTCGTGGAGCCTATGCATAGAAAACATTTACGCAATCTACTTTAGTCCGTCGAAAAATGTAAGCGGCATGACAAGACCAACCTTCTAAAAAATTGATCAGGTATAAGCCAAATCAATTAATTAGTTATAAATAGACGTTTTGAAGTTTTGGGGAAATGTGACTTTTCTTCCTGATCTGGGTTGAATTAATATATTATTGTTGTATATTTGAGTGTTTCTTGTACATCAGAAGAATATGTGTGTGGTCTATTTTCTTTCCTAATAAAAGCTGATTTTAGTCTGTCAATAGCAACAGTGTCTGACTTATTCCATTTTTGTATTGTGAAATATTTGCCTGATCTGTGTAAGACTTTGTATGAACCCTGATAATTTACAGAAAGTGTTTTTTTTTTAATGCATCATCTCATGTGAAAACATACTGCAGGTATACTGATCTTTTGGTATGTATATGTGATTCATTGAATTTCGAGTAGGTGTGAATTGTAATTGCTACATCTTATTCTTTAATTCTTGCATGAAATACAATGTTGGATTAGAGTATGATATCTTTAAACAATTGTTCTGGTAGTGACAGGGGTGTACCAAAGACTATTTCAGCTGGTGTGCAGCCAAGATCTTGTTTAATAATCTTCCTTATAGAGAGAGGTATACGGTGTAAGATATCAATCCAATTGGTCAAATTTTTCTTCATGGCTAATGATGTTTTGAGTTATCTGTGAAATCTTTCTACTAATCCATTAGTGCATGGGTGGCATGCTGTAGTTCTGATATACTTTATTCCTGAAAAGTTGCTGAATTATTGAAAAAGTAATGACTGAAATTGTGTGCCATGATCAGTGGTAATTACATTGGAAACTCTTAAAATAGACATCAAATCTTTTAAAATAGCATTTGCAGGTAAAGTTGATGCGTCTTTGAGTGCAATCACAGTAGGCCAACATGAAAATCTGTCAACAATAGTTAAGATGTATAACCTTGACAGCTCAGTAGAGGTCCTACAATGTCTATGTGTATGTATCTAAATCTTGCATTTGAGTTGCTCAACATACCTATTGATGTTTTGATCTGATGTATTTTATTTTTCAGGCATTTTAAGCATGATGTCCAATTCTTAATGTCTGATTCCATGTTTGACTAAACAAAACATTCACTTATGATTTTTATAGTGAATCATTTGCTTGTGTGTGGAAGATTATGTAAGCATTGGAATATTTGTTTCCCCAGTGTTGGGAGAATGCATGGTCTAGGGTTGGTATTATGACAAAATTGGATAGATTTCCTTGCCTTGTTATCAAACCTGTGGGGATATCAGCAAATGCCATTGGGGTGTGTGTGTGTTCTTCCACAGCCAAGACTTCTTCAGCATGGAGTATGATCACATCTACATGATGTACTTCAGTATCACCATTGTTATTGACTTAACAATTGCATTTGTTTTTATAAATCTGCAAGTGCTTTATCAATATGTCTGTGTTTAGCACTGCAATCGTTTTCCTGTTTGGAAGTTAGTGTGTTTAGTATTTGGTTGAATGATGCAAAGATCTTGTCTGCTATATCTTCCAGTATTTGTACTGTAGTGGTTGCCAATTTATCCAAATGTAGGTAACGTAGAATTGACTGACATATTGTTCCCCCTGAGGTAACTTTTCTGGTGACTGAGTCGTTGCAAGAGTGTTCGGTCACCAAAATTTATATTGTTAAATTGTTCTCTCAGCATTTGTTCATCTAAGCAACTTGCCCTTTTAATGATAGCAGCTTTAAGGACATTGTAACAGTGTCAGTAATGTTTTCCAATAGGTTGGAGACTTCATTGACTACATCATGAGGCAAGGTTTAGACAACATTGACAAATTTTATTTTCTGCATCTTCTGACAGTGAAAATGGCCTGGAGTTGGAGGAACTGATTCTTTGGTTGCATTGTATGATGGTAGTTGAAGGACTTGTGAAGTTATGTTTAAAGGTGCTTCTAATGTGTCTTCATGTGAACTCATTCTGTTGGTGTATTTATTGGAGTTTCCATGTCTTTCCTGAGAAGCTATGGCTTGAAATGTTGGGGTTACCTCTTGTTGCATAAATGTATAATTTATATATATATATAAAAATATACAAAACTAGTAAATTTTATCTGTTGCTATGGCAATGGGGAAAGAAAATGGTGAAATTAGAAGTGAAATAGACATTGCTGATGGCTGCCATAGTTGTTTCTCTCTCAGCGCAGCCAATGTTGATGTCAAAGATTTATTTAAATTAGAGAATATATAGCCATCAATTGGATCCAAATTAAGATTTTGGTTTTTGAAGCAAGAGTGGTTCTGACTAATCAATGAATTTATTTTGGTTAAAGTAGATGTATGTGTAAAGCTTATGTGCAGAAAACATTTACACTGTCTGCTTTGGGTTGTTGAGCAGTCAACATCCAGTTTGTGTAGAAAAATGTAGGAAGCACAACACTAGACAAGGTCTCTTATGCTTCATTGGACAAAACATAGAAATCATTTTATATATAATTTTTCTTCATTATAATGACAAACATGATTTTCATCAAATCAAGCAGAATTTGAATATATATGTGCTACTATTTTTGATATCATGTTAAACTGTATTGGTAACAATCTCAAATGTGTGTCACCATATTTAAATTTTTACAAATTTCATTCTCTGTATTTTCTTTAAATTTTAGAGTACTGGATTGCTGTGTGATGTATGTTCTTCAATATTCAAAAGATGGAAAAACTTGAAGCAACTGAAATGTGGTTCTATAGAAGGATGCTGCAGATATCACAGATCAAGTATGTGAGCAATTATGAGGTTTTGGAAAGGATGGAAATGAAAAGGAAATTAATACTGAACATCAGGAAAAGACAGCTTAAGTCCCTGGGACATGTGATGAGAAAGAAAAGCTTGAAAAATCTGATACTCACAGGTCAGATAGAAGGAAAGAGATAGGGAAAAGTAGTGGATAACATATTTGACAGGCCTAAGCAGGTGGATGGCAGAGCGAGATTTGGGTGGGGTAACAGGAGAAAGCATTCTAAGAGCCACCAAGTATAGAGAGAAGAGGAAGGCCATGATCACCTATGTCCTGAAGGGACATGGAACATAGAATTAATGCAGATAACATTGTCCTTTGAAATTAGCAATTCATTTTGCTATTTTTTTATTGACAGAAAATCAAATTTTGATACAATGGTAACCAGGTTATTGTATTTAGTTCTCATGAAAATGACCAAAAGCAGATATTGAGAAATCAAAATGCCTCTACCATAGAAAATGAACCTCATCCTACTGAAAAAAAGAGATAGAAATTGTGCAAATTGCTCACAAGTTGAATTTACATTTAAGTCACCTTTAAGTCAATTTGAAAAGGGTTAAACTAGATTTAAAAAACACTATTCAACTAAATCTGAAGTAAGCACACTAATGTACAATGATGAGAGAAATATTTAAAGTAGCCATGACTCAAATGATTCCATTATGATCTGTTTTAACAAATCCATGTTCTGACATCCATAGAATTTGTGCTCAATAATGAACTCCCATAAACAAAAATAACAAAAATACATTGAACCAAAAATTACTCAGAGAGGAAAAACATATCACCTGAAAAATTAAAAATCCAGTTTTTCCATGATTAGCACCTTGAACAAGATCGCAACAAACAGAAAAACACTTTAAAACTTTGTGTTATTCCTGTTTGATAATAATTACTATATTTAGTGTGTGAAATATATTTATGAAAATGTAGCAAATATTATGGTATGGAATTAATATGAAAATGCATTACGAAATAAGTGCATCAAACAATTTCAGTTCTAGGGCAAAAACAAACACTGCAAAAAAAGATACTTTTACACATATGGGAAAACTTTATGAATGCTGTTGTATTATAATATTGAGTTAGTTTGATTGAACAATTTCAAGTTTTCTTTTGGCAATGTCTAAGAGTAATGCTCCAGTCAAAAGAAAGCCATAAATGTTGGCAATAAACCACAGTAAAACTGCAGATACAGCTAGTCCTATACATCTGCTGCAACAAGGCAAATACAATTGTTTATTGTTTGAGTTGACCAAGAGAGAATTCATGTCTTTAAAGCATGACAAGACTACTAGGACAAACCATAAAGAAATTGCATTATAAGCTTCTCCCCAGGTAGATGTGGCTCTTCACCTCTCTCCTGATACCTGGCTGCTCTGATGAAAGAAAACCGAACACTCATGTGAGATTTAATTTTGTCTCTCACAAAAATTATTAGAATCAGATATGCGACAGAAGTAGCTTGCTATTAAATGATTTATATGCTTATACATAATAGTTTAGGGATCTGTCAGTTTTAAGAGACTATATAGTCAATGAGGTTGGTTAGCTATTTCCTGTTTCAGAAACATATGTCCAAACACAGTGTTTTTTTTTTAACACTTGCAAGTGCCAAATTGTTTATACTGAAGCTATGATGAGCAGGCCTTAATTAGTTTTCGGGAGTGAGCACATAATCTGTCCTAAGAAAGTGTTTAAACAAGGCCAATACACTCACACCCAAGCACAACCATCAATTTCTGAACAGTTATGTCAATGCAATTTCACTTACAAGGTTGGGGCAAAATGTAGCATAGTTTTTCAGGCACTTCCCAATAATATAGCATGCTGTAATTGTCTAAATTAACCCTGGTATGCATTAAACCTGGGTTTCATGATAAGAATTTTAATATTCTAACTACTTAGCCACATGTTCATTATTAAAACCAATACACATTCTAATATGTGCATAAGAAATTTAAAAAAAAAAAAATACCTGCTTTGCTCATTCATTGACTAGGTTTCCTTAGTCTACTTTTATCAGAAATTTTAAATATGGGTGTCCTAAAAACTTAATGCACATTTTATCAATAATTGTTATATCTTTTTCAGGTGAAAATTGACAATGGGTTTGAAATGGATAAGAATAAACCAAATTTTAAACAACAGGAATTTGAACTGATAACTAAAAAGGTGAAAAGGTCAAGAGACAACTAAAGTGCATCATTTTGTTGTTTCTTTCAGATGATTTACTTCTAACATCTCACTCAATAAGTTCTAAGTCTAACTAATAAAACAACAACTTTTAGGCAAAATTCAACTTTATTCATCAATACAGTCTTCTTCTAGGGTGATACACTGATTTCAAAGCCTCTCTAACAATTCAATACCATTTTTTTTTGTAGACCGATTCATTTTAGGCTTAAAAATATGCCTCAGTTTCTGATATCACTTCTTCATTGGAGCCAAATCTTTCACTGGAGCATTCTTTTGAGGTCTGCAAACAGCTAGTAGTTGCTGGAGGCCAGATCTGGAGAATAGGGTGGATGTGGAAGCAATCTGAAGTGCAATTTATGTAGTTTTGCTATCGTTATGATCGACTTGTGACAGTGCATTGTCTTGGTAAAAGATCACTTTTTCTTCTTCATTTGTGACTGTTGGCGTTTTCCTCCTTTAAACACACCAATAATGCTATATAATATTCACTATTGATGGTTCTTTCTTTCTCAAGGTAATCAATGAACAAAATACTTTGCACATCCCAACATACAGGGACCAAAACCTTGCTTGCTGATGTTTGCATCTGGTCGCTTTAGATGGCTTTCAGCTGACTGCTGATTTGACTCCGAAGTGAAGTGGTGGATCCACGTTTCCTCCACTATCACATTTTTACACAAAATTTCCTTATTGTATTGAAACAGTTGCAAACAATGATCTGAATCATCAACATATTGTTTTTGATCAACTGTAAGCAAATGCAGCACCCACTTTGAACACAGCTTTCTCATTGACAAATGTTCATGCAAAATAGTCAATACACTGACTTCTGATATGTTCAACTCCTCTGCTATCTCATACAACTTCAATTTACAAGCGACCAAAACAGCTTTGGATTTTTTTTTTTTTGGTGTTTTCCGGGATAACTGCTGATTTTGGGCGACCTGGGCGTTTAACATACCACCTCTTAACCAATGTTTCTGATGGAGCAGAGTTCAAATAATACTTATCAAGCCATTGCTTTGCTTGAACAGTATTTTTTCCAATCAGAAAGCAATGCTTTATCAATACACAAAATTCAGATTTTTCCATTGTTTTGAAAATTTGCAACAGCAGTTTCACTTAAATAACTGTAATTTGTAAACTGATAATCTGATTGGCCCTGATTTTGTCACATGCCATTTGAAGGTTATTACTTCATAAAAATCATATGGATGTTTTATTAATGGTGCTATCTATATGTCAAGCCCGGAACTTATTGAGTGATGTATTATATTGTGAATATAAAACTTATTTTCCTACTTTTCAACAATGACGCCTAGACTACAAGATTGACCATCTTTTTTCCTTTCATCTAAAAATCATTTAATTCAAACTTAGAATTCTCGGCATTAATTCTGTACCATGATGTTACTTGTAAAACAGTAAAATAATAAATTAGAATTATGAATAGAACATATCTGTTCTGAAGAAAAAAATTGAAAGGAACAAACACTTCTACAATTGAAAATCAGAACTCTAGTATTTCATTAAATAATATGAACATTTTTAACTGTAATTCAATATTGTAATTTAGTAATATTAAGTGCAACCAGAATTGGATGCAACCATGAATGGTTGCCTCTGCTTAAGAGTCAAAGTAGGTATTTCTCATTGGTAGTTAGGGTTCAAAACTCAGATAAAAACCAGAATCTAGAATAATATTCTTGCTGATTTCTCATGAAAAGTAATGTTTTATTTACAAAAATTAGTAAGAAACATGTCACAAAGTATTGTCCATCACTAGTTACTACTTTTTCTAATCTTTCTGGCAGCATTTGAATTCCACATTGGAAAACACATCTTTTGAGGCTAACCATGAGTCAACCCATTTTCTAACATCTTCATGAGAATGAAAGTGCTACTCAGCCTGGCCATGTGCAATCAATTGGAACAAGTGATAATCAGATGGGGCAATGTCTGGTGAATACAGCAGGTCAGGTAGGAGTTCCCATTTAAGTGTTCCCAAGTAGGTTTTCACCTCTTTTTTCATCATGTAGCCTCACATTGCCATGTTGCAAAATCACTTTGTCATGTCTCTGCTCATATAGCATCTGTTTTTTTCTCAATGCTTGGCTCAAACACATCAATTGTAGTCAATAGCAATCTCCCGTGATGGTTTTGGTTAGTTTGAGCAGCTCATAAACTCCATCCAGCTGATCCCACCAAATTCAGAGCAGAAGCTTCAAACCATAGATATTCAGCTTTGTCTCCAATGTTAATGCATGACTGGCCTTAACCCTCAATCTTCTATGCTTAGAATTATTGTAGTGTATCCACTTTTTATCATGATGCAGAAACTTTTTCTGTTGTTGATGCAGTTGCTCGCAGGTGACAAGATGCTGCTTGATGTCTTACAACTTCTACTCGTATAGCACCCAATGTCTTTACTTTTGAATCTTTCCTAATGCTTTCAAACATTTCAAAACCATTGTGGATCAACTCTTTATGATTATAAAAGTTCAAGCTTGTACCTGACATGAGTCTTCATGAAGTAATGCTTCCAATTTTTCATCTTCAAAATTTTAGTGTGCTAGAATATTTTTTATCTTCAACATCAAAATCATTACTTTTGAAACATCTAAATCAATCTCTTCGTGTGGTCTCCAACCGAGCATGATCTCTGCAGATTTCTTTTGAAGAAAGTAGTGCATAAAATTCCCTGAAAATACACTTTCTTTGGCATGAAATCCAACATGTTTAACACTAAAATATATATATATATATATATATATATATCTCCAAACGAAGAAGAATAAAGAATAAAATTGTAATAGTCAAAACCGAGAAAGACAGACCAGTTACAAGGGGTGTCAGAAAAAGGGCAAGAGAAGGATGGAAACACAGATGTGAAGACAGTTGTGATAGTAGAGAGAAAAGAAAAGAACAAGATATACAGGATGATGTAGAAAGAATTGGAGTCAAGTGGATAAGAGATGGCTATTGACATTGCATTTAAATTTCTGGAGGTTGTAGCGGTTAAAAAAGCAAGTGTACAGAAGGAAGTTCCACAAGCAGGAAGTGCAAAAAAAGAAACTGCTGGAGTAGAATTGTTGGCTGCATTCGGTTGATCTAACTGTAAATGGGTGGGACCTTGTTGCCAGTCTGGTTGCACAAGTAAATTCTTGTGGCGAGGGCACCAGTGACTTAAGTTTGTTGGAGCATGTGTGCGTATCTTGTAATTCCTTAAAATATTGACACTTGCTTAAAGTGCAACGTACAAGTAAAAGAAAAAAAATTGAAATAAAGCATATCAACTTTTTAGTAAGCATCTACATTTATCTAAATAGGAGAGTGAATCTCAACTTGTAAGAATTAGGGAATTGAAACCAGTTTTAATTTTTCTCACAGCTTTTTAAATTAAAACCAAAACATAACTACACCTCTTGCTCTCTCTCTCACACCCTTCTACCTACTTATGAATAAGAGAAAAAAAAAAAAAAAAATCAATTTTTTTTTTTTTTTTTTTTAATCATCTCACCCCAAGCAAGGCATTCCACTGCCACTATTGCGCATGGGGCTACATAGGGGAAGGTAAAGAGAAGGAGTGGATAGACATAGGGAATGTCAGGAGAAAGGTGATAGATGAGTAAGGATAGCGAGGATGAGTGTCGGGCAGATGGGAAGAGTGCTTGATAGAATGGGAGCAGGTTAGTGTGTTAGGAGGTGTCTATTGACCTTACATTTAAACTCCTGGAGATTGTAGCCGTCGGGGAAGCAATCATTTGGAAGAGAATTCCACAGTCGGGAAGTGCGAGGAAAGAAACTGTTGGAGTAGAAGTTACGGCTGCATTTTATCGGTTTCACTGTAAAAGGGTGGGATCTAGTTGCTAATCTAGTATCTCGTGCAAATTCGTATTTAGGGGGCACCAGTGATCTAAGTTCATCGGAGCAGAAGCCGTGAAAGTATTTATAGAAGAGACACAGCGAAGCCACGTCTCGCCGGTGGGAGAGAGACTGCAGGCGGTCTGCCAAGTCGGTATCTATCACATTACAGACCCTCCTCTGAACCTTATCGAGAAGCCCGAGGAGAACAGCAGGGGCACCCGACCAGATATGGCAGCAGTATTCAATGCACGGGCGGATGGTAGATTTGTAAATGTGCAGGATAGATTTAGACGGAAAAAACTTCCGGGCCCTACACAGAGAACCGACTTTCATAGCAGCGGATTTAGCAATGGATTCGATATAGTCATTCCATTTGAGGTCCGCTGAAAGTGTGAGACCAAGGAGGCGTAGTGTTTTACTCTCTGGGAGGCAAGCCTGGTCCATGCTAATGGGAGGTAGGTGAGATTGTCGATGATGGTTAATTGACAGTAGCTTCGTTTTAGAAGCATTAAAATTTACTAGCCATTTCTTACCCCAGTCCAATATGGATTGGAGGTCTTTTTCAATCTCGGCTGCGAGTTTAGCTTTGACGCCTACACCAGATTTTTGTTGGAGGCGAGAGTAAACTGTGGTGTCATCGGCGTACAAACCTATTTGGGTTCTTATGGAATCAGGGAGATCATTAATATATATCAGGAAGAGTGTAGGACCTAAGATGGAGCCTTGGGGGACACCTGCGTTTGTATGGTAGTTCTGAGAGGCATGTCCGTTTAATACCACTTTCATTGTGCGGTTAGAGAGGAAAGACTGGATTAGTTCAAACAAATGTCCAGTTATACCATAGCTCCGCAGTTAAGGCCAGCATGCCAAACTCTGTCGAACGCCTTAGATATATCCAATGCAACGGTTCGAGCTTCGCCATTCCTGTCGAGTGCCTGGTATATGTACTCGGTGATGGTTGTTAGCATATCAGCAGTAGACCTGGTGAAGCGGAAACCATATTGCTTGTCCGAGAGGAGCCTGTGTGCTGTGAGATGCTGAACCACCTCGGCGTTGATAATGGCTTCGAACACTTTGCCAAAGATCGGAAGAAGGCTGATAGGGCGGTAATTTGCAGGGTCAGAGGGTTCTCCACTGTTTTTAAATATAGGAACTATAGAGGAAGATTTCCAACAGGCAGGAAAGCAGGAAGCAGATAGGCAGAGGTTGTAGAGCTTAGAAAGGATAGAGGATAGTTCAGGGGCACATTTCTTTAAGACTATGGTTGGGATTCCGTCACCACCGCTCGCTTTGTGAGGGTCAAGTTTTAAGATTATCTTAGAGACAAGCGAAGGTGTAATGTGGACATCATTCAGTTGTGCCTCGGTTCTAGGTGAGAAGTCGGGTGTAAAAACTCCAGACGAGTCCAGACTCGAATTGTTCGAGAATCTGCGGGCAAAACATTCAGCCTTATCTGCTGGGGAGGTGAGGACCTCAAATTTGTTGATTAGCGGGGGTATTGTGGACTTGCTCTTGTTAAGTACTCTTTTACAGAGTCGCCAGTAGTCTTTAGAGCCGAATTTAGAGCATGCTATGCGTTGCTTCATTCTGGCAGCAAACAACATCTTAGCTTCGTTAATTTGATATGCGTTTTTATTTTTTTTTATTTTTTTTGCAGCATGGGGAAATTAATCAATTCCAGGTTTCACTACCAGTTTAAGTGTAACGAAAGTAAACTATTTCAATGACCACAAGTAATTAAAAGTAAGAGTTCTTAAACACACATATAAATATACAAAGATATGCAAGTTAAGAACACACACAAACACACTCGTCTATAGTAAAATATACAAAAATATATAAGTAATGATAAGATGAAAACTTGATTTTTACAAGGCATTTTGTTCCTTGAGGAACTTCAAGGCAAATAGAGAAAATTATTTAGAAATCTGTATTTATATGTGCAGAAAAATATTGATATTTAGTTATTTAATATTTATTTTTAAAATTTTATTTTAATGTTATTTAGCTTAAATTCTATTTTTAATATGTTTAACATTTACTTATTAATATTTTTTATTTAATTTATTTCAATTAGTATTTTAAATTTTATTTTAATTCAACTTATTTTAATATGAATTAAAATAAAATTTAACTGTTATTAATTTGAAAATTTCATTCAATTTTTTACCCAATTTAACATGAATTCATTATTATCTGTGTGAGTGTGTGTATATATATATATATATATATATATATAAAGATGTAAGGATTTAATTTTGCAACAAGTAGAAAATAACTTACTTTGACAGAAAATTATCCAGAGTGCAACTATCAAATCTTATCAAGATATAAATCTGCACCCTAAATTTGTTCCAATATCTCCATTCCTGAAAGAATTACTCCTTTTTCAAGCCAACATATATGACTATAAAAAGTGTTAGAAAATTCAAAGAAAAGTGTTAAATTCATAACCTCCTGTTATTTAATATATATATATATATATATATATATATATACACACACACACACACACACACACACAATACCTAAATTCACTTTATACTAAAATAATTTAAATATCAATTGCATTAAAAATAGATTTCAACAATGTCATTTACTCACTTTCACTTATTAACATTAAATTTCATCACTTAACATCCCCCATAATTTACCTAAAATTTTCAGTTAACCTGATGAATATTCATAAAACTTTGAAAAAAATATTTTTAATTTTGTCAATGAATACTTATAAAATAAAATCCTTATATTTTACTTGATAAAGTTCATAAGAGGATAAAATGCATCGACTAAGTTTTCCTTGTCTTTATTCATAGTCTTTTTACAGATATATATTTAAGTTATATAAGTAATGGTTACTAATGGAAGTACATTCCACAGTTAGATATTTACTTTTAAAAGTGCTTAATACAAAAGTAGATATATGGTAGTAATTATTATTATAATAATAATGATAGTATACTGCAACTCAATAGCTATAAAGTTTCAGTGTTAAAACACCATCATCAGGCAGTAAAATGTGGTTAATTTACTTGGTAATATATATATTACCAAGTAAATTAACCTGGTCCCTAAAGAGACCTGCATGATCAAAACCTGGGTAGCAAGTAAGTTGTGTGTGTTTTGTTCTTTAAAATATGAGTTGAATATATGGATCGAAATCCAACAAGATGAACACACACACATTTGTCAGCATAAAGAAATACATACAAAGAAAAATATTTAGTTATAGATATATCTGATAAGAAAGGTTTGGATACAGGTTTGAACTCTATTGAAGGAGCACATTTTCATTATTAAAGGCTGGAAGACAATTACACTATTTAAAAAAAACAGATGGCTACTCAAAGGTCTATCTACTAAATATAACGTTCATAGCTATAATGTCAGATTTTAAATATAATTCCTTTATATTCTTTACATAGATTACATACTTATTAAAAGAAACATCTATAGACATATTTGGTCATAAAAATATACCAACCTACAATGAATAGAACAAATAAACAATTTTTTTCTATATGCCACCTTTCATTTGCCACACACAGAAACATGGTAATAAATCCATAACTTAATAATTAAATAGCATTTATTTTGCACAACAATCTCCTTGTAAATGTGCTTAACCTAGTACATCTCCATTAATCACGTATCATGCAGGGTGCGATAGATAAATTATCGTTTAAATTATGCAAAAAAAAAATGTGAATAACACTGACATCACATTTTAACATATATTTATTAAAATTACACAAAAATATCTTGAAATACAAAAAAGTAAATTTATTCAATAAAATTGCCACTGGCTTTAAACACAGCCTCCAGATGACTTCAGAATCTTCTGTAACTCTTCTGGATGATCTCCTTGTTTAAGTTGGTGAATGCTGCTAAAATCCTTGCCTTCAGTTTATCTTTAGTGTTACAAGGAGTTTTGTTGATCTCTTGCACAACTGCACTCCACACATAATAATCAAGGGGATTGCAGTCTGGGGTGTTAGGTGGCCAGATGTAAGGGGTGATGTGGTTGCTGAAATTGTCAGACAGCTATGACTGGGTTCTCCTGCTTGTGTGGCATAGTGCAGAGTCCTGTTGCCAGACACAGTCTTCCGGCAGCCACCCTCTTGACCCATAGCAGTACTAGCTCCTCAAGCACTTCATGTAGGCCTCCGTGTTGAAAGTGAGAACCTGTGGGGAAATGAATGGAGGCATAATGTTGCCATCACTAATGATCTCTCCAAACACTATGATGTTGACTGGATATATTATCCAACTATTTCTGAATCCTCAAAATAACACCCAAACACCCTGAAAGATTAGTATTGGAGCTCCCTGTACAAGCTCTAAGCAGTACAGCATGCTGTTTCTAAATTTCTGTGGAGTGAATTGTGTCATACACTTTCTCATATATGGTACCCAGCTGACCTAACTATACCGTGTAGTCAATAAAAATCAAATTGCAATGTAAATACGCAAAATGAAGAATATAAAATATCGACAATTTACCCATCGCACCTTGTAATGTGATAAATTCAGCTTCAAATTCAGGGTACAGACTTTTGATCAACCCATGTACATTCTCTCTCACAAATATTTTTTTCAGTTGTGTGCACATACCTTCCATTTTCTTTGTCTTCTATGTACCTCTCTCTCTTTTGTGATATCCAATGTTGACTAGTAATGCCAAGAAAAAAATCTCTTTGATCTCAGGGTCAGCTAGTAAGTTTATTTCCTGTACATATGTAAAGAAAAAAAAGAAAAAAAAATTCTCCCAGAATTCTCTTATCTGTCTAAGTGTTAAGGAGGGTCTCTGTAGATAAAGAACCTGTTCTTTTGTTCACATATACCTCTTCTTTCTCTCTCACTAAAACACAGCCGCTTCCTCAGATATACTGGTCTCCTCCCATTTTTTTCAATGACATTTCTTTCTCTCACATTTTATTCTCCACTCTTATCACTACTCACACAAAGTTGATGATCCAAAATCTATTGATATAAAAAGATATTCTTTTGCAGATAACATTTGAAAAAAAAAATAAAATTATATATATATATATATATATATATATATATAAATGTTTGTTTTTTTTAAGTCATTTTGAATTTTTCCTCCTCTTATTGTCAGAAGAACTTATATGTTTAACCTAACAGGTAGATCTCAACAGATAACTTCCTTTACTAATGGAAGAGGGATGACTTTTTAGTATAAATGATAGCCAACAGTATACAGAAAAAAATGTCCTCCCTCAGAGGAAATCTCTGCTAAACCTCAAGGTCATTCTTTAGACTGTACCACATTGCAAACTTCTCTTTATCTAATTAAAATTACTCAAAATTCAAAAAATAGTTTTCCTATCATTTCAAGTTAATTAGCATATGTATTCTTTCTTCTATTCAAATTCTAATAGAAAAACAATATCCACATCTTTAGCATGAAGAATAGTAATAAAAAATATTCATTATTGGCTGAAATACCTGTTTATATGATAGAGGTTATATTATTGACAAGAGAACAATTCCTTTCATACTATGATAAGCAGCTAAGATTCCATGTCATGTTATCCAAAACACACACGTGTGTATGCGTGTGTGTGGTATGCCAGATCCTGTCAAACACTTTTGAGAGGTCTAAAGCAACAGCTGAACTTATAAGCTTAATAGAAGGCTTTGCAATGTAAAATACTTAATTCAGCTTTGATCGGGCCTCTAGTAGATAACCAAAAAGGAGTAGAAAGCTAATAGGCCATTAGTTGGATGGATCAGACCCAATTCGCCTGAATTCTGAAATACCAGAACAACAGATAAGGATTTCCAACAAAAGCAAGAGGCAGCAAGGCATTTATTATACAGTGTTTTTTTTTATCATTTCACCCCAAGCAAGGCATTCCACTGCCACTATTGCGCAGGGGGTTACATAGGAGAAGGTGATGAGAAAGAGTGGTTAGATATAGGAAATGTCAGAAGGAGGGTGATAGACAGATAAGGATGTAGATGGGAAGAGTGTTTGAGAGAATAGATGCGAGTTAGTGTGTTAGGAGGTGTCTATCGACCGTAAATTTAAACTCCTGGAGATTGTAGCTGTCGGGAAAGCAAGTATGTGGAAGGGAATTCCACAGGCGGGAAGTACGAGAAAAGAAGCTGTTGAAGTAGAAATTGTGGTTACATTTTATCGGTTTAACTGTAAAAGGGTGGGACCTAGTTGCTAATCTAGTATCTTGTGCAAATTCATACCTAGGGGGCACCAGTGCTCTAAGTTCATCTGAGAAGAAGCTGTGAAAGTATCTATAGAAGAGGCACAGGGAAGCCACGTCATGTCAGTGAGAGAGTGACTGCAGGCAGTCTGCCAAGTCGGTATCAATCACATTACAGATTCTCCATTGTATTTTGTCAAGAACTCCAAGGAGAATAGCAGGGGCACCCAACCAGATGTGGCAGCACTATTCAATACACAGGCAGATGGTAGATTTATATATGTGCAGGATAAATTCAGACGGGAAAAACTTCCGGGCCATGCACAGAGAACCGACTTTCATAGCAACGGATTAAGTCTTTCTACTTGAGGTCCGCTGAGAGTGTGAGGCAAGCCTATTCCATGCTAATGAGAGATGGATGCAATTGTCTATGATGGTTAATTGATAGCAGCTTCGTTTTAAAAGTATTAAAGTTTACAAGCCATTTCTTACCCCAGTCCACTATGGATCGGCGGTCCTTTTCAAGCTTGGCAGCCCACACTAGATTTTTGATTGAGGTGAGAGTAAACTGTTATGTCATCAGTGTACATGCCTACTTGGGATCTTATGGCATCGGGAGATCATTAATGTAGATCAGAAAGAGCGTAGGACCAAAGATAGAACCTTGAAGGACACCCGTGTTCCTAGGGTGGTTTTGTGAGGCATGTCCGTTTAATACCACCTTCAATGTGTGATTAGAGAGAAATTAGGTCAAACAAATGTCCAGTTATACCATAGCACCACAGTTTGCATAGGAGGTCAGCATACCAGACTGTCGAATGCTTTAGAGATATCCAAGTCAACAGTTCAGACTTCACCATTCTTGTTGAGAGCCTGGTATATATACTCGGTGATGGTCGTTAGCATATCAACAGTAGACCTGGTGAAGTGGAAACCATACTGTTTGTCCGAGAGGAGCCTGTGAGATGCTGAACCACCTCGGCGTTGATAATAGCTTCGAACACTTTGCCAAAGATCAGAAGAAGGCTGATAGGGCAGTAATTTGCAAGGTCCGAGGGTTCTCCAGTGTTCTTAAATATAGGAACTACAGAGGAAGACTTCCAACAGGCAGGAAAGCAGGAAGCAGATAGGCAGAAGTTGTAGAACTTAAAAAAGACAGAGGAGAGTTCAGGGGCACATTTCTTCAAGACTATGATTGGGATTCCGTCCCCTCCGCTCGCATTGTGAGGGTCAAGTTTTGAGATTATGTTAGAAACCAGTGAGGGTGTAATGTGGACATCATTCAGTTGAGCCTCAGTTCTAGGTGGGAGGTCGGGTGTAGAAACTCCAGACTAATCCAGTCTTGAATTAGTAGAGAATTTGCGAGCAAAGCCTTCAGAGAGAGAACAAGCACCAGTTCAAGAGCACACTACTTGAGGAATACTATAGAGATACCATCAGGTCCAATGCTTTGTGGGGATCCAAATTAGAGATGATAGCAGAAACCATGGAAAGGGCTATATGCAAATCATTCAACAGAGATTTTGTTCTAAGTGGAAAGTTTGGGAAGAATTCTCCAGATGAGTCAAGAGTAGAGTTTAGAGAGAATTTACAGGTAAAACATTCTACTCTATAAGCAGAAGATATTAACATCTCAAATTGATTGAAAAAAGGAGGAATAAAAAACTTTCTCTTATTGCAGGGTCATGAGATCCAAAGTTATTAGATGCAATGAAGTACCTCATTCTCATGTGTGTGTGTGTGTGTGTGTGTGTGTGTGTGTGTATACAAGGGTCGGCCAAAAAGTTCATAGGCTGACTATGAAGGAGAATTTTTTGCATTGTCAACATGAAGTTAGGGAAAGAGATCCCATAGAAATTTCAGCAGTGAAAAGCAATACTCTTGAACTAATCTGCAATATCTGCACTTGTCTGTTTCAGTGGAGATGGGCTATAAAAGTCGTCTTTTGGTATCAGACAATAGACCTGTGATTAACTATCAGGCTGCCATTCCAGCCCATGTCAATCAGAGATGTCCTATATGTGATAGAAATGCAGATCAAGTGGTGATTTAAAAAGAGATATGAAGATTCATGGCAATCAAATGCCACAACATGTACTTAATGGCTGCAGAGTCTGTGGAAAATACTGCAAATTATAAGCCAAGCTTAAAAGTCATAGCACTGGTGAATCTTTGCAGAATATTGTGTGATGGCCATACTTGATAAGAAGGCAGCCATCATTCATGCATGTTTTAACTTTAAAAGAGATCACTTATGATGAAACAACGGTATTACATAGATTGGATGGCTGTATGTAAAGGGATTACCTCAGAGCTTCAAGCAGAGAAAAAAAGATACTCTTGAAATAACCTGCCATATCTGTTCATGTATATTTCAGAAGAGCTGAACTGAAAGCTCACTTATAGCCTGATGAAAACAGACCTGTGATTGACTATCAAGCTGCCATCCCAGCCAATGTCAATTAGAAACTCTCTAGATGTGACAAAATGTGGGTTGTTGTGAGATGGTGATGCTCAATAACAAGAAGGTAACCATCAAATAACCATGTGTGTGTATTAAAATATTACTTATATTTTATCAATAACTAAATTTGAATTCGAATGTTTTCAACAAAGCTAAATAGTAACTAACTAGTCGTACTAATTATTTAGTCAACATGTCAGAGACAAAATATCAAACAAAAACTCTTTATTCATTCAACTTAAGAAAAATAGAAATTGAACTTGTTAATGAAATAATTTAAAACATTAATTTTATTAAAGTAGATACTTATTTTGTTGATAAAATATATTTCTGAAAATAAAATATTACTGAAAATAAATTTTTAGTGATAGACATTCCCTATGCAATGTATAGATAATTTACAGGGCAAATATTTTCATATTTGATTACCAAGTGTTAGCTAATGATATCAGGTTTTTACTTAATGACAACAAGTTTAAAATATGCAAATGAAGCAATGCTATTTTAGGGTTACTTCATAAACTGGGTTTGTGTTTGTTGTCTAAAACTGTTACATTCATCCAACTTTTCCTGTTCATTGCTGATCAATTTCAATTGCAAATGAAAGAGGTTGTTTCAAGCTGAACAGATTTCAGTCAAGATACACAATGACTCAAGAATGATTGTCTTCACCGATTCAAATTTCTATCAACAAACAGGTACTTTAGAACAAAAAATAAGCACATGGCAAGAATTGGAATTCATGTTTGAATGAAGCGATTATTTTTTAGTAAATTTATGCATTTTTAATTTGAACGCATTTGTGCAGTGTCTATCCCCTGTAAATGCATTGCTAATTTTACTATAAAAACATGTTAAAAAAAAAAAAAAAGGTTGTATTTTTCTAGTAATTCCCACCATATTTTTGCTTGCTAAATAAGACCATAGGTCAATATAAGATGGCCAACATATTCAAAATATTGAATTCAACCAGTGATAATCAATTACACAAGCTGTCTTGTTTAAATAGGATAGCAAGTTAAAATAAATGGGTCACATAAGTTGTCAAACCTGGTGCATGTAGACACAGACAGATGTCTTCAATTATAGTTAATTTAAATTGTCATTAATGACCCAAAATCTAGCAAATATAGTATCCTCAATTAAACATATACTAAATTTTTGTTGAGAAAAAAAGAATTGTACTAAAGTTTTTTAAAAAGTTACAGTTGCCATTGATTGTATACATAATTAAAAAAAAGAAAAAAAAAAAAAAAAGAAAATTAATAAATTTTAAAAAGAACAAGAAATATGTAGGTGTTAATGATGATGGTTGAGTTTTTCTCATGACATGACTGACATCTTTTTTAGTATATCTATTTTGATTTTAATTGTTAAAATCTAGTAACCATATAAATACAAACCGACCTTAGCAAAAATGTGTCAGACAAAATCAGCCAATAGAAGCAATGATGGTTTACATTTTTCAAAGACAAATCTACTGAATAACTATAAAACAAAAGTGAATTAATTGTAATTTTGGGGGTACAAAAGTTTAAATCATAAACAGGTAATGTAAAACCATAAATATTAAAACTTCTAGGAAAACTAGATATATTTGGAAAAATGTTGAGAATAATCCATAAATTATACTGAAAACAAACCTCCTGTATATGAATAGAAACTGAATTGAGTAGCTACACAAAAATAAAAAGGGACATGAGACATATGTGTCTTCTCCCTAGAACATCTTTAGTGACACTATCCTAAAAGAACTGGAGATTGTACCAGGATTTATTTTGGATAGACATAATCTTAATATAAGATCCACAGGTGGAAATAAAACTACAGGACCTCTTAGACAGTGTAGTAAAAGAAAGTCAGAAAAAAAGCACTGACCCTCAACAGCAAGAAGACAGAAATATGGTCATCAGCAGGAAGAAAATCCCGAGATGTGAATTACAAACTGTCAATGTCAGCATCAGACAAGTACAGAAGGTTAAATTTTTTGAAGTGCTTTAACAGAGGATGGAACATATGATACTGAAAAAAGGCATTCCCAAAACTAAGCAAAGTGCTGAAAAAAAAATTCATTAGAAACAACAAAGAGTGCTGAATTTCTATGTGATAGCTATCGTCTTATATAGCAGTGAATGCTGGACAATCCCCCAACAAATGATGAGAAAACTAGAGGCAGTAGATATGCAGTTCTACAGTAGGGTACTAAAAATTCTATGGTTGAAGCAAGTAAGCAACAAGAAAATCAAAGAAAATGGTAACAGAAAGAACACTTAGAATCAGCAAGAGACAATTGAAATTCATTGAACACATAATGAGGAAGAAGGGATTGGAAAACTTAACTCTCACTGGGTATATGGAGGGTGAAAAAGATAGGGGAAGGTAGTAAGACACTTACCTGATGAACTTTTGTGAATGGATGACAGAATAGGGGAAGGTCTTAGCAAGGGAAGAAAACTGCTAAAGACCACAAGGGGTAGGAAGTTGTGGAGAGCCACAGTTGCCTCTATCATAAAAGAACACAGCACATAGAAGAAAACACCCTCAATAAGAAAAACGGATGATCATAAAGACAAAACGAAAATAAATTCTGTTCTTATTCAAGGATCCATGTCTGCTTAGCTTTTAATTCCCATAATAATGCAACCATATTGTTGTTAAAAATGCTAGCTTGTTAGGTAATCCAAGTACAATGTCAATCATTGGTGGTGGGGAGTAAATCACAACCATTTTATAGATATTTGCTAATCAAAAACGTTTTAATAAAAATAATGTTTGCCATCAAAAACACGAAGTAAGGTCCTCATCTTTGTTCCTGTTTTTACGTTTCAGCCATTGTGCTATCCTGCAGGACTATGGTATAACTGGACAATTGTTTGACCTAATCCAGTCATTCTTTCAAATTGCACAATGAAGGTAGTATTGAATAGACATGCCTTCCAACACTATCATATGAACGTGGGTGTCCCTCAAGGCTCTATTCTAGGTCCTACGCTTTTCCTGATCTACATTAACAATCTTCCCAATGTAATAAGATCCCAAGTACACATATACGCTGACGACATTACAGTTTACTCTCGCTTTAATCAAAAATCTGTCAAAGCTGACAAAGTAAACCTCGCTGCCGAGCTTGAAAAGGACCTCCAATCCGTGCTGGACTGGGGTAAGTAATGGCTCATGAATTTTAATGCTTCCAAAACAAAGATGCTATCTATTAACCATCACAGACAATCACTCCTACCCAACCATTAGCATGTATCAGGCTAGTCTCCCTGAAAGCAAAATACTGTGCCTCCTTGGGTTAACTCTCACAACAAACCTCAAGTGGAATGACTATATAGAATCTATAGCTAAATCTGCTGCTAAGAAGGTCGGTTCTGTGTAGGGCCAGGAAGTTTTCCACCTAGGGGTCCTTGACAAAATCCAATAGAGAATATGTAATGTGATTGATCCCGACTTAGCAGCTCAAATACAGTCACTTTCTCACTGGTACAATGTGGCTTCCCTGTGTCTCTTCTACAAATACTTTCATGGCTTCTGCTCTGATGAGCTTAGCTCACTGGTGCCCCCTATATATGAATTTACTTGAGACACAAGATTAGCAACTAGGTCCCACCCTTTTACAGTGAAACCAATAAAATGTAAATGCAAATTCTACTCCATCAGCTTCTTTTCTCGCACTTCCCGCCTGTCATTACCATTTGTCATTACCAGACTAGGTTAGACCAGACATGCAAAGGAATGGTATATAATGAAAAAACAGATTTAAATTCATATATATTTATATATATTAAATAGATACAAAATTACAAGCGAGTCAAAGCTAAGTGACACAAAACAGTATCAGTTGGCTGGTATTTCAGTAGCACATTAATATTCGTGATCTATTATCTCCACGAGATGATGGTTTATTCAACTTTCAGCTTATTGAATTTGGACTGATCATCTTTTACAATATCTCTGGGAGCAGGCTATTCATTGCTGAATTATAAAGACACAAAGCCAGAATGTTCAAGTTAGATATGGAATTTCTATTTCCCTCTCCCAATATATGACTTACTATATCAATATGTAAGTCACATCATTTAACCATTTCAACTTCCAATGGACAGGGAGAAAACTTACTGTTATTGTCTGCCTGTTCCTATCAGCTATCCTGGTAATCAGTAAACAGGAAATTCTCAAGGCTGTATTTCGACCTAGGGTCATATATCATCAAAACCCAATGACAAATGTTTTGACTAACTAGCTTTGATAAATTCGCTTCCTTCTTCCAACAAAAATAATTTTGCACTCATTGTATCTTGGAATCTGTATTTTCCACTTTTTATCACTTCAGCTACTTTTCCCAACAAAAGTAATAGTATTCTTCAATTTTAGAGAAATCTCTTCTCATCTTGAAAATCACTTAAAATTAATACCAGCCATCTGAAAATAGGGTTACAATAAGGCATTTTTTTTTTTCAAAAGTAATGTTTAGAATAAATAAAAAAATTTAATTTTAGTCTCTATAGATTATGCATTGTATCTAATTCCTTACACTTACTAGTTTTATGCAAGACTAAAATGTAAGTTTGTATATTTATGTCATCTAATGAATCTGGAAAATTAATTATTTTAGCTTTAGAAATCTTATTTTAGAAACTTTACTTCTTGGGTCGAAAATATTTTCTAATTGAAAATTCAAATTAAAGTCTAAATAGTTTGAGTGAAGCCAATTCAAGGAAAAGGATAAAAAATTTGGATAAGTTTAATTGATTTTAATTCCTATTTTATAGGGAGAACAATTCAATAATGTGTTGAGGTTCTTGTTCAATATACAGTTACCAAAATAAGCAGTTCAAAGTCAAACAAATTTATTGAAAACAAATATTTAATACTTACCATGTATTTATATATTCCAACAAAATAAATACATGAATTCAAGTTCATATATTTATAAAAAAAAAAATTAACTAAAAATAAGAACTTGAAAACATTCATTGCATATATGTGTCTGACCCTGTGTTCATCAGTACACATTTGTAAATCTCATTATCTATTTATAAATCTCTATTTTCCTTTATAAATATGTGATATTTGGCCTAAAAAATAGTCTCTGAACAGATTGTCCCAATTCATTTTAACTAAGAAAGAAATTTCTTAAAATTATTACAAGACAAAAAATAAGTTGGAGTTTTGTTTCATTAACCTCTGTAGGTTATTAATGCCACCAAAAAAAAAAAAAAGAAAAAAAAAGGCGGGGGGCGTTAGGGTATATTTTTTAAATGTTTGGTTATAATGAG
Source organism: Ascarosepion bandense (assembly GCA_037127315.1). Lineage (NCBI taxonomy): Eukaryota > Metazoa > Mollusca > Cephalopoda > Sepiida > Sepiidae > Ascarosepion > Ascarosepion bandense. Next base: position 81,973 of record JBBBDQ010001109.1, on the reverse strand, counting down.
AAGGTTGATTTAGTCAGATGTTGATGAAACCCCCCCCCTTTTTTTTAATAGAAAACTCATGTCTTCTGCTTTTGTATTTTTGAAAAGCAGTCTGTAGATAAAGTTTCACTGGCATATTTTTGTAAAGAGGGTTTTGTCAAGAGTCAAATGTATTGCTGGTACATTATTTTTTTTTTCACAAGAAAAAAAAATAAATAAAAATAAAAAAAATAATTGCTGGTAATATTTGTTCCTTCAATTTTCTCCCAAAATGTATTGTTGGAAATATTTTCTTCTTTTTGATCCATAATGTTGAATGTGCAAAAATTAAAATATCAAGTTGATGTTTTGTTGAGTTATTTAAGATGAAATGATCTATTATGACATTTGACTAATTTGTATTTAGATACATTGTATTTATTTTCAATTTTTCTAGTTGAATTGTTCACCTATATTGCATATGATTCATTATTGTACATAATTAGGTTACAACAAAAGTTGTATTTTATATGAATACTACCTAGGAAAATTGAGATATAGTAAAACAAGAGGTACCTGTATAACAGATTCAGAAGGAGGGGTACAAAATGTGCACGTCATGGAGAATAGATTTGTTTCACCATGACTTGTACAAATAAGCCAATGTTAATACTGCCCAACCATAGCAAATATTTTCCCCCTCTGTCAAACCAACCCACCTCACCTGAAGAGTCAAATTCTCCAGCTAACACACACTGTAACAACTTCAACAAACTCAAAAACATAAAAAACAAGGCCAATTAATAAGACTTAAATATAAAAGTAAGCAAACATTTAGACATTAAATAAAACCCATCCCCAAAAAGACATTTCCACTCCTAATCAATTCACAAGTAGCCACTGAGTGACCGACAAAGTTTTCTCAGTTTGAATTTCTGAATCAAGGAGTTATTATTTACAGTCAGACTAATATCCTCACCCTTGTTGCTAGTGTTACAACATTTTCACTGTTATGATCTCCACCCTTCTTCAGGTGTCCATCAATCTGAGTAATTATCAAGAAATTTTGAACAACCCTTATTTAGGAGTAGATTGATTTCATTCCACCGTCTAGGAATAAATCATCGTCTTGTTTTGGTACTGCTCAATTATTGATCCCACTGACTCTATACTACCTGGCCAAAGAGATTGAACTTAAATTACTATGCTACCAAATTCACTAATCAATACTTTAAATCTCTAGGCTATTGTCTAGAGGATTAAAGTGTTGGCCATGAGTTCAATCCCTGGGCCAGATGGTACAGACTCAGTGTAAACAAGACAAGCAATAACTGAACAGTCCCAAAATGAACAAAACATGATATCCCAAGACGTGAACAGTAGATGAAAAACAATCTACTCCCTTAAATAAAGAGTTCAGTTTAAAATTATTCTTAACTGTATTGTGATGCGTAAATCTTGTTGAACGCTATGTGATTTCTCCTTTTCCTGGTGCCTAAAATTTGCTCTATTTATGCATGTATCTCATTTGCATACCACACTACACCACACTGATTTTGCGAGGTTTGATGCCCTTAGTTACTCTATTGCTTCTGAATAATCTGGATGGTCTGCATCACTCTTCTGTTTGTTTTTCTTGTGTCCTCTTTAATGGAGATCTTGGTCTAGATTCAGCTTTCTCTTCTAGGTCTTAATTTTTTTCCACTTTCCTCCATCTTGTGTTTTGGTTTCCCTATCTTCTGTCTCCTCTCGTTCCTCATTTCTACATCTTTAGGCTTGAACCTGGTTTTAAATTGATCAGCATGAGCTAATATTGGTTGCCACTTTTTCCTAGTACAACCATGTTCTACTCTTTTGACTAACCTCCTCTTTAGTCTAATATTCTTTTTTTATTATTTCGACAATTTCTTCGAAGGCTATTTTTTCAGGTATGCCATTATCAAAACGTTCTTTACTGCTTCACACCCTACTGTTGCAAGAAACATATCTGTCATCTTGTTTTGTTCTCCTTCATTTCGTCTGTCTCTCAGTTTCCTTACCCTTGCCACAGCTGCAAAGCATCTAATCCACATCTCCACATGCTCTGGATTGCCAAGCGTGGTCAGACATTCTATTTGGTGACACCATTGTTGTGATATGTAAATCTCATAGAAAGCTACATGATTTCTCCTTTTCCTGGTCCATGAGGTTTGCTCTACTTATGCGTGTATCTAATTTTCATACCAGACTAGTTACTTGGAAGTTACTTGCAAAATAATCTGAATGGTAAAAATTTTAGTTCTTTAGATGACATAAAAAACTTAATGAACTCTTTGCTGAGAAATCATTAAAATTATTCTATAAAGACGGAATCTAAATGTCAAGGTATCAAAGCAAGAAGTAAGACCATTCAAAGAGAAAGCAAATAAAATTTCAGAAAAGAAGGAAGTAGCAAGCATAAAAAAATTAAATGTATCCAAGTTTTGTGTGTTGAAAGTCTATTGGTTTCATAAAAAATAAGAAAAAGTAAAGGAAAAAAAATTGTGTACTGAAAACTACAACAAAAATGTTTGCTGTAGTATAATATATTTAAAAATGTTCATTTTATGATGGAATCATATAAAAATATTGAATCATGAATCTTTAAAACTTAATATCTGATTTAACCATCTCATCCACACCATTTTATTTTGTAGTGCCTTGCTTGATGGGAATTTATTTTGTTATCTAATTAAGTCTCAAACATTTTGTCAAGATCTATACCAATATTTATCCATTTTTTGGTTTCATTGGTAATCAGTCCAGCTAGTCTACGACTTTCTGTCATTGGTCTCCATGATTCTAATGAATTTCTTTTTTGTGACACATACTTACAGCCTTCCCAACACAGACATTCATACTGACACTGTTCACTTAGTAATGTTAACACTTTTTTATTTTTTATATCATTTATTCTTTGTTGTTCCTAATTTTGCTTGATGCATAAAGTTACAAATATTTGTACGATATATGAATTTTCAATGAGTTTAGAGGTGATCGCCTTGATTCTTGTTTAGGAAGAGGTTCCCGGTTCATCCCCTTTCTCCGGTCTTAGTGTTAGTTCAGCTGGAAGCTCTTTGCAGTTACGGAGTATGGTGGCAATGTCTTTACATTCTGAGGGTACCGGGTTGGCAGTTTCCTGGTTGCTGCTTCCGACTGGTAGTTAGGAGCCCGAACTCTTGCATAGCGTCTTGAGAGGCTGCTCTGATCAACAGTTGAATAATACCGGGGTTCTTGTAGTGCCATATCGCGCATGGACGGGCATCCCTGCATGAACGTTCAGTGGGCAACCCCGAGGCCACATTATGTTGTAGGCCGCGCCAGTCTCCATCCTTCACAAGTTGCAAATGATTGACCGACTGATTCTATTCTAAGACCTCTCCTTAACTGAATCACTATGGAAAAAAGCAAACATAATAGCAAAACTAAACCAGCTCATTTGAAAACGCCCAAACCTATCTGCATCTCTTTCACTAACATACGCGGCATCTGCACCAACTTCCCCAGCGTAGATTCTTTCCTCCATAATAACTCACCTGATATATTAGCCCTATGTGAAACTAATCTTAACCCTTCTATCCCCTCATCTGAGTTCTACGTTCTTGGCTACCTTCCCCTCTTCAGGAAGGACTCCAATGTTCATATGCATGGGCTTGGTGTCTATGTCAGCGAACACCTTCCCTTAGCTAGGGTGTCATCTTTTGAATCCCCAGATCATTCTTTCATGTGCTTCCGCCTCTCACTTCTCAGCTCGATTAGCTATCTCTTTCTCTACCACTCTCCTTCCTCCCCTGACTGTTTGTTACTTGACATCATTTCTGACAATATCGACAAAGCCATTTCTTCCCATCCCTCTGCCCATGTATTTGCGTTTGGTGACTTTAACGCCCACCACACCAAGTGGCTGAAGAACGCTGTCACTGACCCTGCTGGTGTCCACACCATGAACTTTTCAATCACCCAATCCCTTATGCAAGTAGTGGACCTCCCCACGCGTTTCTCCGACAACCCTAACGGAAGGGACTCACTTCTAGACCTCTGCTTCACTTCCATCCCAGACTCTTGCACTACCAGACAACTCTGCCCACTTGGAAACTCTGACCACACTGTAGTGTCCGTCAATATTTCACTCCACTCCCGCCCGACCCATGAAACCCAGACAAGTAGAATATCCTACTGCTATCAAAGAGCAGACTGGGATTCGTTCCGAGACTTCCTCTGTGACATCCCTTGGAACAACGTCTTTAGTCTTCCCATCGAAGAATGTGCATCCGAGGTCTCTTCCTGGGTTAAGGCTGGCATCGATGCCTTCATCCCTGCTAGGAAATTCCAGCTTAAATCTCATTCGTCTCCATGGTTCTCACCCGCTTGCTCGGCTGCCATTGCCCACCGGAATCATTTCTTCCGACTATCGTAACTACGCGTCGGACCAAAACAGGCGCCTTTTCGCTTCAGCTCGTAATAAGTGTAAAAGGATACTTAACGAAGCTAAGATGCTGTTTGCTGCCAGAATGAAGCAACGCATAGCATGCTCTAAATTCGGCTCTAAAGACTACTTAACAAGAGCAAGTCCACAATACCCCCGCTAGTCAACAAATTTGAGGTCCTCACCTCCCCAGCAGATAAGGCTGAATACTTTGCCCGCAGATTCTCGAACAATTCGAGTCTGGACTCATCTGGAGTTTTTACACCCGACTTCTCACCTAGAACCGATGTCCACATTACACCTTCGCTTGTCTCTAAGATAATCTTAAAACTTGACCCTCACAAAGCGAGCGGTGGTGAGGGAATCCCAACCATCGTCTTAAAGAAATGTGCCCCTGAACTCACCTCTGTCCTTTCTAAGCTCTACAATCTCTGCCTATCTGCTTCCTGCTTTCCTGCTTGTTGGGAATCTTCCTCAGTAGTTCCTATATTTAAAAACACTGGAGAACCCTCTGACCCTGCAAATTACCGCCCTATCAGCCTTTTTCTGATCTTTGGCAAAGTGTTCGAAGCCATTATCAATGCCGAGGTGGTTCAGCATCTCACAGTACACAGGCTCCTCTCGGACAAGCAATATGGTTTCCGCTTCACCAGGTCTACTGCTGATATGCTAACGACCATCACCGAGTACATATACCAGGCACTCGACAGGAATGGCGAAGCCCAAACCGTTGCATTGGATATGTCTAAGGTGTTCGACAGAGTTTGGCATGCTGGCCTTCTATGTAAACTGCAGAGCTATGGTATAACTGGACATTTGTTTGAACTAATCCAGTCATTCCTCTCTAACCACACAATGAAGGTGGTATTAAACGGACATGCCTCTCAGAACTACCATACAAACGCAGGTGTCCCCCAAGGCTCCATCTTAGGTCCTACACTCTTCCTGATATACATTAATGATCTCCCTGATTCCATAAGAGCCCAAATAGGTTTGTACACCAATGACACCACAGTTTACTCTCGCCTCCTACAAAATCTGGTGTAGGCGTCAAAGCTAACCTCGCAGCCGAGATTGAAAAAGACCTCCAATCCATATTGGACTGGGGTAAGAAATGGCTAGTAAATTTTAATGCTTCTAAAACGAAGCTACTCTCAATTAACCATCATCGACAATCTCACATACCTCCCATTAGCATGGACCAGGCTTGCCTCCCAGAGAGTAAAACACTACGCCTCCTTGGTCTCACACTTTCAGCGGACCTCAAATGGAATGACTATATCGAATCCACTGCTAAATCCGCTGCTATGAAAGTCAGTTCTCTGTGTAGGACCCGGAAGTTTTTTCCGTCTAAATCTATCCTGCACATTTATAAATCTACCATCCGCCCGTGCATTGAATACTGCTGCCATATCTGGTCGGGTGCCCCTGCTGTTCTCCTCGGGCTTCTCGATAAGGTTCAGAGGAGGGTCTGTAATGTGATAGATACCGACTTGGCAGACCGCCTGCAGTCTCTCTCCCACCGGCGCGACGTGGCTTCCCTGTGTCTCTTCTATAAATACTTTCACGGCTTCTGCTCCGATGAACTTAGATCACTAGTGCCCCCTAAATACGAATTTGAATGAGATACTAGATTAACAACTAGATCCCACCCTTTTACAGTGAAACCGATAAAATGCAGCCGTAACTTCTACTCCAACAGTTTCTTTCCTCGCACTTCCCGACTGTGGAATTCACTTCCAAACGATTGTTTCTGACGGCTACAATCTCCAGGAGTTTAAATGTAAAGTCAATAGACACCTAACACACTAAAATGCTCCCATTCTATCAAGCACTCTTCCCATCTGCCCAACCCTCATCCTTGCTATCCTTACTCATCTGTCACCTTCCTCCTGACATTCCCTATGTTTAACCACTCCTTCTCTTTACCTTCCCCTATGTAGCCCCATGCGCAAAAGTGGCAGTGGAATGCCTTGCTTGGGGTAAAAAAAAAAAAAAAAAAAAAAAACTTTACTTTTTTTTTTTTCAAAAGTGAGTTACATATTTTACATTTACAACACATTTTTTTAATCACTCCATCACAAGCAAAGCAATAAAGTCACTAAAACACAAGTGGTTACTAATTGTGAAAGAATATGAAAACAAGAAAAACATTAAGAAGAGAGAATAAAAGAACAGGAATTAAGACAGAAAATAACAACTAACATTGCATTTAAATTTTTGAGAATCAAAGTTGACTGGAAAGCAAGAAGCAGGAAGAAAGCTCTATAAGTGAGAAGTGCAATAGAAGAAACTGTTAACATAGAACTTATGGTTACATCTAGTCATTTCAATGGAAAAATGATGAGACCTTCTAATACTGCACTTAAATACATAAAGTCTAGGTACCAAAATTGAAAGCTCATAAGAACAATTACAATAAAAGTATCTATAGAAAAGGCACAAGGAAGCTGTGCTATGGTGGTGGGAAATTTTAACTTAATCTCCTTAATGCTAACAAGCAAAGGAGAAAACTTCTTTCAGTCCCATAGTTTCCATGACAACTGATCTTCAGTTATATTGTTTTACTGGTAATTACTACTGTAACAAGGCCATAGTAAATGGTTAGACCAATACTTCCATTTGATTGAAGATGTTATAAAAGATCATTGGTCACTAACAACTAGCATGTCATAGTAATAGGCAAGTAGGGAAACTAAAGGAGATGCTGTACAAGTCATCTTCAATATAATCCAATGTGGAAAAGATTCAGTTCTCAAAAATAAAAGATTAACGTCACTCTGAGAAAACTGTGGCAGCTAAGTACCATTATACATGTGATTATTAATAGATAATAATTGTCTTTAAATGTTCATTTTTATTCCTATAGCATGACATAATATAAAGTTTTGATTTTACATTAAATCTCTCATGATATCTATGGAATCTATTAGTGAACAAAGACAATGATAACTTTGATGAATCTAATTGACAAGATAAATTAACAGACTCTCTTGGGGGTAAAATGAGACTTGAATTTCATAAAGAAAAAAATTTTTTAAATTTGGCCAGTGGGGCTGAGTACAAACAAGCTGCCATATTGAAGATGAGAAATTACACTGATTTGCAGTGTGCTTTCAGGTCAAAAAAAGGGTGATGATGATGTGTATGAAAGTACTGAGGACCAATTAGTCTTTCAGTTTGAGTGCCAATCATATTTTAGCAAGTAAGTTTTAACAAAAGATGAAGTCAGACATATCTCCAGAGTGTTATAAGTGGTAGGACCAGTGTTTAGGTCAAGGGGTCTGCCAGTAAAAAACTGCACACTAAATTTAGTTCACATCATTTTCTTCCTCTCAATCATGTTATCGTTAATGAAGCTACATGCCAAATAAATTAATAACAACTGAATAAAAAGTGAAATGCAATTCACCAGGATGAATTTTAAGTTTCACCTAACTCAGTTAATATTCTGATAGCAGCAGATTTTGTCTCTGGTAAGCATGATTGGCTCTTTTTCTGAGTTTAATTTTCAAAATTTAATTTTTTTCTATTTTTTCTTGCATATAGCGCGTTAGATAAGTTTTCAAATATGATTGTGTCAGTTAAGTTTTCAGTTAGCTCTTTTAATTGGCAGCAAAGGCTGATTTTCATTTTTCATTTTCTTTTTAATTTTTACAGAAAGGTATCTTAAAATTTTTGTGATTTATATGAAATCTAACTGAGTTAAAACTTAGTAAATCTTTAATTTTTTTTTTAATATTTTTTTAAATTGGAGTAGATAGATTCAACTATTGTTCGATTCATACACCTCCCTCTTTTGAACAGGAGTAGAGGGCTCATTCCTTGTTTAGGATTGATTGATTGTTTGCTTAACAACCTATCAACCACTACAGGGTCATTTAAGGCCGGGAACTTTTTTTTTTTGTAACTTTTGGGCTGCACAAATTTTTAATTACTTTCAAAGTTATGTGTCTTTAGATTTTTGGTTGCTTTCAAGGTTTTTATCAGTATTGTTTAAAGTAATTTAAAAAGTTGAGTTTTTTTTTTAAGTACTCAATAATTTGGTGTGGCATCACCTTATGAAATAATTCCTTGATTCCATTTACTTTGTAGTATTTGTTATGGATATCTCTGTATTTCTGGCATTCTGTTAATATATGCTTTATCATCATTTGTGCTTTTCTGTAGCCTCAAGCAAGTGTGAGTGCGTTAGTTTAGTGTGTCCAATTCTAATTCTGTTCAGAACAATGTTTTCTCTTCATCCTTTTATTACTTTTTTGTTTCCTTTTTTAATTGTAGGTTGATGTTCATGTCGTTTATTTTGGGTGCATGTATCCCATTCTGCTTGCCACTTCTGTTGTGCTCCTTTATTTTTCTATTGAAATCTGTGTATGGAATTTTGATGTTCGTTATATTCCTGCATATAGCTTCCTTGGCTAGTTTGTCTACTTTTTCGTTGCCTGGTATACCAACATGACTTGGTATTCAGGCTAGGATGATCATTTTCCCTTTTTCATTCATTTTATTGTATTCGTTGTCTATTATGTAGGGGTGTTCGAGTTCTCCTCTCAGGACTAAGATGCATGATAGAGAATCAGTATATATAATAAACTTTTTCCCATTGTTGTTTTTAATTAGTTCAAGTGCTATTTTGATGACCTGTAGTTCCGCTGTGTATATTGATAGGAAGTCTTATTTGGAGGTAATCTTGTCCATCTGTACATGCTTGTTTCTTTTGTTGTTTTAGCTCCATCTGTGTATATCTTTTTGTATTGTAGATATCTTTCCCTGAGTTTTCCAAAGTTGTTTCTATTGTTTTTCTTACATTTAGCAAGAGTTAGATCAGTGCTTGGCTTTTTCAATGTCCATGGTGGTCTGCTGCTTACCATGTGTGTGGCTATGCTATTAGGGTTTTCAATGATTTGAGTTATTATTTCTTTGATTCGATGCCCAAAAGAGGGTATACTTTCTGGTTTGCTGGTGTAGAAGTTTTGTGCATATCTTTTGAGATCCCATATCTCCATGCTGTATCATATGCCTTTTGGATGTCAAAAAATACCGCCACCACATGGTGTCCACATACAAAACCGTCTCAGACGAATGATTCAAGTCGTATTATCTGATCGTTTGTACTTTGCTTATGTCTAAAGCCACTCTGGTATTTAGATAAGAGGTTGTTTTTTTTTCAGGTACCACATTAAACAGTTGTTTACCACTCTTTCCATAGTTTTGGAAAGGCAGCTGGTTAGCGCTATAGGCCTGTAGCTGGTTGGGTTAGTTGGATCTTTATTTGTTTTAACAACTGGTATAATAATTGATTCCAACCAGGATTTTGGTATTTCTCCTGTATCCCATATTTGATTGTATATGCCTAGTAGTACTTTCAGAAATTATTCTGGTAATTGTTTTAGGAATTGATAATGTATATTAATTGGGCCTGGAGTAGTATTTCTACTTTTGTTTATTGACCTTTTTAGTTCTTCTATGTTAAATGGTGTGTTATATATTTCCTTGTTGTTGGATGTAAAATTGAGTTTTTCTTTTTCTGCTGCTTCTTTGTATATTTGAAATGTTGCTGAATACTGTTTATTTGATGAAGTTTTGTAGAATTCTTCAGTTAGTAGATTAGTTATTTGTTTTTTTTTCTCTATGCATTTTGTTCCATCAGTTTTGGTTAAATAATTTATGGTATTTTGTGTTTATTTTCTTGCTATTTTTCTTATATTCCATATTTTTTTTAATTGGGGTTTGGTTATTTAGTTGTGAAATGTAGACTTTCCAGGATGCTTTCTTATTTTGTTTTATAGTGTGCTTTGCTTTGGCACGTGCTTCTGTTTTGTAAGTTTATTATTGTAGGGTTAGTTTAATATTTTAAGTGTTTTTTTTCTTACTTTGATAGCTTCTTTGCATGTTTCATTAAATCAGGGATTTGTTTATTTAGCAGGGTTTGTTGAAGTTTTTGGTATTGTTTTGGCAGCAATATTGTTTAATGTTTGTGTGAAATGTTTTAGTGGTTCTTTTTTTTTTTTTTTAGAATATTCACATCAATCTCTGTTTTGCAAAGGTTGGCGAATGCTACCCAGTCAGCTTTGTGTGGTTTCCATTTTGGGGCTTTTTCCTCAAATACTTTTTGATTACTTTTAAGTATAATAGGGTAATAGTCACTTCCGTGTTGGTCTTCTAATACATCCCAGTGAAAGTCCATATAGATGGATGGAGTACATATTGATAGGTCTATTGCAGACATAAACCCATTAGCTGGGTGTATGTAGGTACTCTTGCCATTATTTAATATACATAAATTTGTTGTTGATAGTACTTCATTTATTATATAACCCTTGTTATTGTTTTGATTATTTCCCCAACGGTTGCTGTATGCATTGAAGTCTCCCATTATTATGAAAGGGGGTGGGAGTTGATTAATCAGTATTTCTATTTTGTTTTTCTTTATTTGTTGATTTGGTGGGATATATATGGAGCATATTGTTATTTTGGGATGTAGGGTAGCTGTTAGTGCTATTGCTTGAAGTGTAGTATTTAACTGGAGGGTTATGTGAGGTATAGTTTTTTTATCAATATGGACACTCCTCCATTTGGTTTATTGTTTGTTGCTGATGTGTAGGTTTTATCGTACATATCGTGCTCTTTGAATTTGTACTTATGACTTTCTTTGAGTAGTGTTTCTTGTAGACAGATTGCTGAGGGGTTTTGTTTGTTGATGATTTCTAATATTTCTTCATAGTTTGGTCAGTCCTCTACAATTCCATTGTAGGAGTTTTGCTGTGTTTTGTGGGGTTTTGCATGATTAGATTTCTCTCTTCAGTTATTTTTAGGTTTCCATCTTTTCCATAGACAGATGGTTGTTCTCTGTTATTGTTTGTGTGTGATTCTCAATTTGTTTTTTGTCTCTGCGGGGGATCTTACTCTACTCTTGGATTTATTTTTGGTGGTTGTTTGCTGACTTAACCGGCTTCTTCCATGAGTTTCTGAGTCTTTTTGATTTTTATTTTTTCCATAGTTATTTTCAGTATATTCTTGTTCTGATTTATTGAGGGGTAGAAGTTTGTTTTCCGCCTTTGCATTGTTAGCATTAGGTTCTTTGTTTTGTTTTTTTCCTATTTGTCTGGTTTTTGGTAGAGTTTTTGTACAGAGATGTGGCTTTTGTTTCTTTGATTAATGTTTGTTTTGTGGGTGTTGATAATTGCTGTTCTGAATTCTTTGGTTTTGTTTCATTTGTGTATATTGATTTTATCTCTGCTCAAAACTTTGGCCAGTCTTCAGGTCCTAGTTTAATTATTTTCCCTATAAGTTCTTTGTATTTATCATGTTGGTTAGTTTGGTTTTGATTTGATACGGATGTTACACTGGCATATGATTGGTTCTTGTGTAGTCCCTCTACTATTTTTCTAGGCTCAGGGAAAAGGTATACTTCTTTTGTGTTTAATTTCTAGTATTTTTTTTTCTTTTTTCCAGTAATGGCATGTTTTGGAGTATGCTGGGTGATTTTCCTTGCAGTTTACGCAGTTGTATTCTCGGGTGCATTTTTCTTCTGTGTAGTCTGGGTTTATTGTTCAGCACTTTGCGCATGTTGGGCAGCCCATACATCTATCTTGATGATGTCCGTATTTTTGACATTTGAAGCATCTTAATGGGTTGGGGACATATTGTTCCACTTTTTCCATCATGTAGCCGATCTTTAAGTCTTTTGGTATCTGGGGGGCTATTAGATGTTAGAATATATGTATTCATTTCTATTATATTTTCATTTTTTTTAATTGTGATTCTTTTGATGTCAATTACCCCCTGGGGTTTTAAGGCACATTTCAGCTCTTCTGTTGTACATAGGGATAGTTCCCTATTTCGTATCACCCCTTTTGAGGTGTTTAGTCTCTCATGGGGGTATACCTTGACTTTTATATTATGGAAGTATTCATTTTTAGCAGTGTTTCTGCTCGTTTTCTTTTCTCTATTAATAAAGTCCCATTCTTTTAATTTTTTAATAGTCTTTGGTGTAGTTCTAGCAGAGATTATTTTCTCTATGAGAATGGAGATAGTTTTGATAAAGGAATGTCCTCTATTGATTATATTACATAGAATCTTGGGAATTTAGAATCATTCTAGGTCGATTTCATTTTCTACATCTGAAAGTATTCGCTTGGGTTTTTTATTAATATTTGCAATTAGTTTTATTTTGGTTTTTTGCTGCTAGTGCTCTCCATCCACCTCGGAGCCCGTTGTTGGGACCTGTCAAGAGGGAAACGCATTTGCCTTGACCAGTCAGAGCTACACTAAGCAGTATACTCAATCATGTGAGTCTCCCAGAGCACCTGTTGTAATACTTGGTGCACACCCCAAAACTTATGTGAACAAGATATTTGTTTGCAGCCAGCGCCTTCTAACGTCTACTTCTTTGATTAAGTTGTTAGAGCCTGTTTTAATTTTCTTTTCCCTTTGAGGAAAATGAGTTTGGTTTATGTTCTTTATCTTTAATTACATGTCAATCTTTATAATCAATGAATTTATTTGGTAGTAGGCGTTGGAGCTAGACCTGACTGGCCGATTGAACAGAACGGTCCTCTCTGACCGCCTGTCTAGTCCAGGTAAGGGCCGAAGTGGTGTGTTGGGAAGTGGAGATACTTAACCCTGACCTCCAAGACCCTCAACAACCAGGATTCCATCCCAAGGCATCACGGGTTGCCACCCACAGCTAACAGGTGGCCCTATTGAGGGGCTTTTACCCTCTGCAGGAGGGCAGTCGGCGTATTCTAAAGCCCCACCGACAGGGTGTTCTTGTTTAGGAATGAGTTCACAGTTTCTTTCCTCTCCTCATGTCTTTATAGTAGTGCTGTCACAAGCATTTTGCAAGGTGTGTGGATGGTGGCAATGTCTCTACATTCTGAGGGTACCAGGTTGGCAGTTTGCTACTTCTAACTGGTAGTTAGGAGTCAGAACCCTTGCATAGCATCTTGAGAAGCTGCTTTGATTAACAGTTGAATAATATCGGAGTTTCATGTAGCGCCATGTCACACATGGATGGGTGTCCCTGCAAGTGCCTCTGGTGGGCAACCCTGAGGGCCACATTATGCTGCAGTCTGCACTAATTTCCTTCCTACATATGTTGCATTTGACAACCAACTGATACTACTACTCTATGCATCTCTTTAACAAAAAGTCTAATTATGACATCACACAAAGAATTAAAACTAAACCAGCTAAACAAAAATCAATTAAACCTGTTAGCATCTCTTTCTTGAACATCTGTGATATCTGTACCAACTTTTGCAGCATTGAATTTGTCCTCCAAGTAAACTCACTTGACATTTTAGCCCTCTGTGAACCTAACCTTGACCTCTCTATTCCTTCCTCTGATTTCTATATCCCTGGTTACCTTCCCCTCTTTAGAAAGAACTCCAATGTCCATATGCATGGAATTGGCATTTATGTCAGTGAACATTTCCCTCTAGCTAGGGTGATTTCTCTTGAATCTCCAGATCATTCCTACATCTCTCTCTACTAATTTGGTTAACTATCTTTTCTTTCTCTAACGCTCTCCTTCATCTCCTGACCGTTTTGTACTTGACAGCATCTCGAACAATATAGATAAAGCCATTTCCTCTCACCTGTTCACTCATATATTTGTGTTTGGAGACTTTGATACCTACCACACCAGTGGCTGAAAAACTGTCACAGATCTTGCTGGTTTTCATACCATGAACTTTTCAATCACTCAATCCCTTATGCAAGTGGTGGATTTGCCCACACATTTCTCTAATAACCCTAATGGACCTGACTAACTGATAAATCTGTTTCACTTCTATCCCTGACTCTTACCATGTCATACAGCTTTGCCCTCTTGGCAACTCTGATCATGCTGTGGTTTTCATTAATATCTCCTACTTCCACTCTCCCCAGGAATCTCTGACCAGCAGAATATCTTACTACTGCCAAAGAGCAGACTGGGAATCGTTCCTAGGTTTCATGTATGAAGTCCCTTGGAACAAAGATTTTAGTCTTCCCGTTGAACACTGTGCATCCGAGGTCTCCTCTTAGGTTAAAGCTGGCATCAATGCTTTCATCCCAGCCAGGAAGTTATGACTTAAACCTCATTTATCTCCTTGGTTCTACCCTGCTTGCTTGGCCACTATTTCTCACAGGAATCACTTCTTCCAGCTTTATCGGAGCCTTGCGTCTGACCATAATGCACACCTTTTTGTCTCTGCTTATAATGAGTACAAGAATATTCTAAATGATGCTAAGTTGTTGTTTATTGAGAGAATGAAGCAGCATGTAGCATCCTAAGAGTTCAGCTCCAAAGTCTACTAGTGGCTCTGTAAAAAGTGCGTTAAATAACAGCAAGCTCTCAATCCCACCTTTAATCAATAAATTTGAGGTCCTCATAACTTTGCTCACAGATTCTCCACCAACTCAACTTTATCTGAGGTATCCACACCCAACTTTCCACCTAGAAGTGAGGCTTAACTGTGATGTTCGCATTACCCCCAACTGGTCTCTAACATAATTTCAAAGCTTGAGCACCATAAGGCAAGCAAAGGTAATGGAATCCCAATTATTGTCTTGAAGAATTGTGCCCTGAACTCTCTGTCCTTTCTAAATACTACAACTACTGCCTCTGCTTCTTGCTTCCCTGCCTGATGGAAGTTCTCCTCTGTGGTTCCTGTATTTAAGAACTCTGGAGAACCCTCACACTCCTCTAATTTTTCAGCCCATCAGCCTCCTACTGATTTTTGGCATAAATGCTGAAGTGGTTCAACATCTCACAGTTGAATTTAAAATTGAGAAAAATAAAAATACTTTTTATTCTACACTAATTTACTCTGACTAATATCCTCATCATAGTTGTTGTTTCAGTCATTGTGCTCTCAGAGATTTGTTAGATATCTTTCATATACTATTTACATTGTTCAGGCTATTGTCCTCATCTTTATTACCATGTTTATGATGTTTCGGCCGTTGTACTCTCCAGCCTTCTTCAGATGCTAAATATTTAAAACCGAACCCTTTTGTATGATCACTGTGGTATATCATTCTTATTCCATGAGCTCTGGTAAAAAATGGTTACTGAGACATTAGGTTTATAAGTCCCAGAAATTCACATGATACTCTTCTCAAGGACACATGGCTCAGTGAATATAGACGTTGGTTAGTGACTTGACCCATAGTTCAATACTAGGCTAGTGGTGAACAAATAACTTAGAGAGTTAAGTTAAAGGGAGATAACTATATTGCTACCAGAAGTGACATTACACATGGAATGAGAATGATATACCCCAGTGATCATATTAAAGGATTCAGTTCGAAATTCCTAGAACCTGAAGAAGGCCGGAGTGTTAATGGCTGAAACGTTGTAAATATGGCAATAAAGATGAAGACAGGAGTCCAAACAATGTAAATAGTACAAATACTACCTCATCTCAGAAGTATAGACAAATGTCTTTCATAGTTGGTAATCTTCCAGGAATTTCAAATCATGCCTTTTATTTAATTCATTGAAGTCAATTGCATAAATGCTAAAATTCATATACCTTTATTTGGGAATCTGTAAAGTTTTTTTTATTTAATCTATTTTGAGAAATCTTTTCAGACACAGTAAACCAGATTTTAAGTAACAAAAGAAATGGGGGTGGACTAGTGAAAACAGAAAAGCCAAGCAGGAAGTGATAAAAATTAAGAACCCATAATTAGAATGGAAAATACCTGGCTTGTTACAATCAACACATAAGATATATTCTTTGTTCTTGCTAAAGTATCAATTGAATACAAATGCATTCAGGAAAAATAAGTGGTGATCAGTCAATGCAGCAAACATTTCATTACAACCTTCTCCACAAATATAACAAACTCAGATAAAAGTAACTAAATGCAACACAAATTGCACTTTGCAGAACTCAATGCTATAAAATTGCCCAAAATTATACCTTGAAATAATGACTTAAAAAGGAGAAATCTTATACAAAGCTAGACATAATGCTATTGTACACTTCAGTCAGTGAGTTAACTGCTATGCATGATACATGGTTGGGCGATCATGTCTCTTTCGATGAATGACTGACTAGGTAGATTTTCCTGCAATCAGTTGCCATTTCTTTCTGCAATAAACTAGTTGCCAACCAAGGCTATAGAATCTAATCTGTTCTGCTATTCAACCCATAGCTGGAGGGAGAAGAGATGAATTCATACTTTTCCCTAGGGTATTTGTGCGTAAGTGAATGAAATAAATTCTACACTTATGATCCCTTAAATGTGATTTATATTTATTTTTTTCTATTTTCATATGAATATGTTTTTCTGGCATACTGACTTCTTTATAAGTCACATGATAAAATCATTTTTTGGAGTTTATATAATCTTCTGTATATCCTGTGTTAATCCCAAGTAAAACTAACAAAGCTACTTTGACTCAAAACAGCCAAAGTAATAAATAATTTACAAATCAGGTCCAAGGGACCAAAGTTTCAAGAACTGATTCAGTATCTTGGTTTATATTCTGAAAATTAAAGAGTTTAGTGAGTAGCTTAATCCACTATAATGAATTTAATGAACTAAACCTTCATTTATACACATACTTTAAGAAAAACGAAACATGTTAGATTTATAAGCATTTTCTGTTTGCTCCTCATCCTGCTATTCTGTTTCATTCCAATCACTATTTGATCTGTATTTGATCCCAATTCATATATTTATGTATTAATAGCAGTATCAGATTAATTACAAAATTTTGTGCCCAATTTTTATTGTTGATATAAAATGATTGCAACTTGACAGTAGCATTTGTTTTAATGCTGCTTTCTGGTGTGTTCAAGATTGAAGCATTGCATTATTCACTTGTGAGTCAGACTTTTATGAATGTTGACATTTTGTTCATTTAATGAATGCCTTAAAGATGGAAAGTGAAAAATTACACTTTTGCCATTTGCTCTACGAATTTTAGAAAAAAGTAAGTGTTAACACTTTAACAAAAAACATTTAATGCTACTTTAGCTCTTCCAACAGTTGAAATGTGGTTAGGCAGATTTTTCTCTTGTTACTAAATGATCAATCATGCTATGGGTGACTTTTCAATGTTGATGACTGCTTGCTATTTTGAAGAATAAACTGAAGATTTTAACAGAAGAGTGCTAAGAGTTTGAAAATCGATATCTCAACTGCCTCTTGCCATTTGAAGAGACTTGGGTGCAAGAAAAACAAATGATTTTGGCAAACTGAAAAGATGCCATTTTTCACCTGGACAATGCGAGATTGTATGTTGTAAAACAGACTGTAGAAAAACTTAAGAGTTGAAATGAGAAACTCCAGTATCCACCACATTCTCCTGGCTTGGCTCCTTCAGATTTTAATTTGTTCCAGTCTCTACAGAATAATTTAAATGACAAAAAAATTTGACTCTCTAGAGTTGAAAACTACTAAAATCTTCTATGAAAATGGTATCAACAAGCTTGTAGAACAATTAAAGACAGTTGTTAAAAACGATGAAGACTATATACATGACTGATAAGTGTTTTTTGTGAGTAAATATTTGTTTTTAATTTTCTAATGGGGCACACAGTTTTGCAATGATCTAATAATTTCAAGGAAAGGAGTATGAAACTTATGTGATATCTGTCCTCCTGCATGGCAGTGAGTAGATGATTTCCTCAAAGATGAAGAGAAGACTTGAAGCAACAGAAATGTGGTTATACAGAAGGATGCTGAGAATGCCATAGACTAAACGTGTGAGCTATGAAGAAGTTTTAAAAGAAAATAGAAACAAAAAGGAAACTAATACTTAACATCAGGAAGAGATAGTTGAAGTTTTTAGGGCAGATAAAGAGGAAGGAGGACTTGAAAAATCTGATGCTCACAGGACAGACAGAGGGCAAGAGGAAGACACTGCATAATATACTTAATGAGCTTGAGGAAATGGATGCTGGAATTGGACTTAGAAAGACAAAGTTTAAGAGCTACAAGGGACAGGAAGTTGTGGAAAGCCACGATCGCCTATGTCCTGAGAGGACACGGCACATAAAGAAATAAGCAAAACTCTAAACAAAGAATAAACTTCAAGTATTACTGGAAAGGAAAAATACAGGGCCCGTGCAATGCCAGGTATCATTGCTAGTTAGAAATAGAGAGAAAAAAAACAAAAAAAAAAAAACAAGGTTTTGCGGTGACTTCTGGTTATCACAAAAGTAATTAAAACATAAAGCAATATCCACTGATGATTTTGCATGTATCATCTTTTCTAAGAAATTGTTTTTGTAACTGAACAAATGTTAACAAGGAAGTAATTAATTTGAAACATATACTACTTAATTAAACTGATTACCAACTAAATTAAAAACACTTTCTGCAATATTTTTAATAGCATATGTGTAGCATCTACCCATGTGCAATTAACCTTGAACAGAAAGTTTAAGTCTTTGTAACAACTATACAAGAAACCTCTGGTTAACATGTTTTTAATTAATGTACTAGCAATTTTTTATCTAATAAAATTCAGTTGACACAGCAATTAAACCTTAATTCAAAATAATTTTCCTTGCAATAAAGCAAGTTTTCTGATGTATTGCTTTCCTCCATTTTTTTTTATAGGCATCTTGTGTGTTTGTGTGTACATTTAATAGGGACAGGCAGATAATGTCATGATTTTTAAAATCTATCAAAAATCAAATTATCATATCACAACAAGATGTCCAGTGTTTTAGCAGTCGAAATAAAATGTGACAAAGAAATCTAAAAGGCACATTGAAATAATATAAGCTGTCTTACAAAAGACAAACAAAGTATTAGGAAATTTGTTTTTAGAAACAAAGAAAAGTGCTGAACTGCTATGTAATATCAATGTTCTGAATGCTGGACAATTTCCTTTTCTTTTTTTATATTTACTTTTTTTTTTTAATTTTTTTACTCTTAGCTGTTTTGCTAGACTGTGACCACTTGTAAGATGAAAGAACATGGTAAAACGAATTGAGCAACTACACAAAAATGAACAGAAACATCAAAAAAGGATGCACATTCTCAAATTTATTTAACCTTTACAGTAAAGTGATCCTAAGAAAAGTAGACATTCAACCTCGGGGGCACAATCTTAACATAAAATATGCAGATGACACAGTGTTGACAGCAGAGACAGAAAACTGCAGGAACTTCTAGACATTGTAGTAAAGAAAAGCAGGAAGAAAGGACTAACTATCACTTGTAAGAAAATAAAAGGTATTTTTGTTAGTAAGAGGGACAGCCTAAGATGCAAGCTACAAATTGAGGATGTTAAAATCAAGAAAGCACAGAAATTTCAATAACAGGAAAGTGTTATAATAAACAATTTAAAATATAACACACAAATCAAAAAATACACTGAAAAAAAGAAAGAAACCTTCCAAAAGCTAAAGAAAGTATTAATAAACAAGAAAATTTCATCAGAAAGAAAAGAGTGCTGAATTGCTATGTAAATATCAATATCAAATCTCACATATGAGAGTGAATGCTAAACAATTTCCATACAAATGAAATAGAAACAATATAATAAAGATGTGGTTCTCCAGAAAAATGCTGAGAATACTATAAATGGAGTGTGTAATCAGTCTTAAGAAAAATAAAAACAAAAAGAACATTTATACTTAGTGTCAGAAAGAGTTGAAATTTATAGGATACATCATGAGGAAAGATGGCAGGGGGTATTTAATACTCACAAGAAATACTGAAGGCAAGAGAAGCAGACAAAAGCTTGTGTAAAATACAACAAGGACTAGGAAGTATAGTAAGGAAACAAATCTTGCTTAGAGCTACAAGAAATAGGAAGTTGTGGAGAGACATGATTGCCAATGTTTTAAAGTTACCCAGCTGTTGTAAATTTATATAGTTAACTATACACTATATTTGAGAAAGAGATAAGCAACATTACAAATATGAATTAATAGATAAAAGATATTTTCTGGTATTGACTGCAGAATGAGAATGTGAACAGAATAAAAAGTATGGTTTGGAATTTCCAGAAAGTTAGATACAATAAATTTGTGAAGAAAGTTTGAGGCTACAATGCTTGAAACATTGTAACATAATAATCAAAATGAAGACACTCATACAAGTCAATCACTGCTAAAGTTCTTTGCCTTCTACTATATATATCTGTAACCAACAAATAACCATCAGTTATAAGAAGACAAAAATGGTTGTCAGCAAGAAAAATAATTCAGGATACAAACTACAAATTGAAAATGTCAAAAATCAAACAAATACAGAAAGTCTGAATATCTGGCAAATATATTGACAGAGGATGGAAAATGCAACACAGACTAAGTAAAGTAGTAAAAAACAAGAAAAAAAAGAAAAGAGTGCTGAACTGTTGTGTAATATCGATCCTCTTACATGTCAGTGAATACTGGACAATTTCCTCACAGAAGAGAAAAATGAAAGCTGCATAAATATGGTTATACAGAAGGATGCTGAGAATACCATAGACAGAACATGTAAGCTATGAAGAAGCCTTAAGAGAAATAGAAAAAAAAAGGACACCTAATCAAAATCAGAAAGAAACAGGTGAAATTTTTGAAACACAATGAAAGAAAGAGGGCTTGGAGAATTTAACACTCACAGGACACATTGAAGACAAGAGGAACAGGGAAAGACAGTGGGCTACCTCCATGATGAGCTTGTGTGAATAGATGACTGAACAGATAGTGGGAGGAATGACAAAGTAACAACCATTACTAAAAGCTACAAGGAATAGGAGGTTGTGGAGAGCCGTGATTATGCACATCCTGATGAAACATGTTACATAAAAGAATCAATAGCATTCACATACATATAATGCTCCTGTACAAAATACAAATCAATTTATGAAATGATCAATATTCTCCTTATCAGACAAACTCATATTGCCTTGTGTGGTAGGGAGGCTATACAAGAAACATAACTCCTCAAAAAAGTGAACAAATAAAACAATTACATCTTCTAGATGATGACATCATTACAACAATGGTGAATCTGCTTTTTATGGTATTACAGCAATTCATGTAAAAATAATCACATTAGTTGTTTGGGAAAACTGCTACAAACATTTTTAGAAAATAAAAACCTTATACAAGTTACATGTAAAAACAGACCAAGAAAAATGTGTTTGCATGTCTTTAAAATGTCAATTCAAAACATTTTTCAGTCACATGTTTTTAACAAAAGAGGTTGAAGAAAATTCCTATCTTATATATCAAAATATAGAGCCAGCAAGTCTGTATCTTTCTTCAGGGATAAAATACTTATCTAGAACTTATGAAGAAAGCCGAGTTCCTCAAATGCCTTTGACTAAGAAAATAAAAACATAATAAATAATGGCTCATGAACTTGACATCTGAATGCTAGTTAATTGGGAGACAAAAGGACTCTAGTAATTTAACCTAATCAAATAACCCATTTATGTAAAGCAACTTAACAATTTAACAAATATTTTAAGTCTCAGGATAAAGTATATGGCATACAGAACAGAAACAATTTTTTTCCTGTTTAAATAATCTGGAACAAAAGAAAAATCATAAAATAGAAAAGACAACTTTTACTATAAAAATTAAATTCAATCAATTTCAGAAAAAAAAAAAAAAAAAAAAAAAAACAGTTCCTCAGATTTTTCAAATATCTCCATTCCTGAAGAACTTACTCCTTTCCCAAGCCAACATACACTACCGGCTATAATTATTAGGCCACCCCAGTTTTTAAAAGAAATGATGTATTTCATACTATTTTTAGTGGATAATTTTAAATGAAAATAGAATGGTTATTTTGTTATTATTACTTTGCAAAATTTTACAAGGCGAGGAAGCAAAGATGAACTTATCTGAATCACCCTAAATTTTCTTCATTCTTTCATTGATGAAACTGCAATATAGGTAATTATTAAATATTTATAAATTCATTTGATGCACATGTCATAGTGCAATATTAACAAAAGAATCATTCTATTTTCATTTACATATATTCAGTTGGCAATAAATACTAAAAAATAGTATAAAATACATCATTTTTTTTTTAAACACTGGAGTGGCCTAATAATTATAGCCGGTAGTGTACATGTTTTCCTTTTTTTAAATATATCAACCCAAGCATGGCAATAAAGCAACTAGAATGCAAGTAGTTACTGAGTGTTAGAGAACATGAGAAAAACTACTTTAAGGAGAAAGGACAATAAAAGAAAAATAATTAAGAAGACAGAGGATAATGATTGACATTGCATTTAAATTTTTGACTGGAAAGCAAGAAGCTGAAAAGGAGTTCTCACTTGTAGAAATGTGAAAGTAAAAACTGTTAACATAGAACTTACAGTTATATCTAGCCATTTCAACTGTAAATTTATGAGGCCTTGTTGCCAATCTAGTACTGTGCTTAAATTCATAAAGTCTAGGTACCATAGAGAAAAGTTCAACAGAACAATTATCATGAAAGTATTTATAGAAAATGCACATTATGGCAGTGAAAAATGGACTGAAGCCAAGATGCCAGGTCAGAACCAATAACATTGTAGAATCTTTGGATTTTATCAAGACTTTCTAAATATATAACAGGAGCACCAGACCATATATGGCAGCAATATTCAAAGCAGGGATGAATGGTAGACTTATAGATATGTACGATACATTCTGGTGAGGAAAAACTGCCTAGTACAACATAGTGAACCAACTTTCCTAGTTGCAGACTTAGCAACTGATTCAATATACTTTCTACTTCCTGTCAGCTGAAAACATTAGTCCAAGAAGGCAAAGAGTCACTCTCCTGAAAGTTAGCATCAGTCATGCTGATAGAAGGTAAAACGGTTTCTCTCATATGATTAAAAAATAACAGTTTCATTTTTGAAGCATTAAAATTAACAGGCCATTCCTTGCCCCATTTAACAACTGATTGTAGGTCATTTTGGAGATCAGCTGCCAATTTAACTTTCTCAAACCAATCAGACTTACTATTAAAGAGTAAATAGTTGTATCATCAGCATAGATATAAAGTTTATTTTAGTTTGAATAATATTACTATTATATTATTTAATGCTCATTAACATTTGAAGAATTTTTTTGTATATTTTGTGAATTTGGGCCTCTCCACCTACTATTTCATTTTTATTTCAGAAGAGTAATTTTTGCAGAAAATAGCATTTTTTTTTATATGGCATCATTTTTAAGGATTTCAAATTTTGCATACACAAGCTGATATAATTGTATATCTACTAGGAGAGGTTGTTTTCAACAAATACTGCATGACTGAAGTGTATTAAATAATTAGTTAGCAGTGACTAACCAAAACATAAGTTTGCTTATACTGGCCCAGTGACTTAGTAGCCCAAATAATAAAAAAAATTATTACAAATATAATCAATCTGTTTTCAATTCTAAAGATTTGGCTTCAGTAAATAATGCCTTGATTAAATGGAATCTATTATATAAAATTTCTATAATTTTGAGAAATGTCATCATTCAAATGAATTTTTAGACAATTGAACATTGTGCCTGTGATTTGTTTTTCGTTTCAGCTGTTCTATTCTATGGGCTTTTTCAGCTACTACAAATATGAAAAGCAACAGTTTCTTTTTTAGTAGTGCTAAGCAAAAAAAAAAAAAAAAAAAAAAAAAAAAACTAGTTTGGCAGATTATATCTAGAAGGAGAAGGGTGTACATTACCCTCTCTGTGCAGAATTCTTAATATCAGTACATTAATGGAAAGTGATAAGAAAAAAAGGAAACAATCTGCATACATTAACCTGTCAGAAGCATAAATCAGACCAGTGTGGATTTCTATATGGTATGTCTTTAGTTCATTCAACAGTGATATGGTATATAATTCTTTATTTAACATACACACGAAACTGAGAATATTTCCAAGTTAAAAACATTATTATTTATTGCACAAGCTGTATTGTGTGCATTACTGAAAATAGAGCAATTAATTTTACAAACATTTGCATTTACTTAATAAAAATCTTTTTATATTTGTAGCACACCTGAAGGAAACAGATTTGTAAAAACAAAAACAGTGTGGAAATGAAAAGAATGAATTCAATTATCACAAAATCTGTTTCAAACAACTGTATTTATTATTTACACTATTCAAATTCAGGCCTTCATCACATTTTAGCCATTGTGCCTTCCAGTCTTCATCAGGTGTATATCAATCTGGGTAACTTAGAGGGAATCTTGAACTGAACACTTTATTTAATCTACAAGAGTTGACAGTTCTCATTCCAATGTCTAGGGATACCTCATCTAGTTCCTATTTATATTACTGCTCAGTTATTGCTTGCTGTTTCTACTGAGTCAAAGTACACACTGCCGAACCCAGAGATTGAACTCACAACCATTATGTCATAAACCAATGCTTTATTCCACTAGGCTACTGTCCCATAGGACAATTCTCTGCAGAAAGCATGAAACCACAAACCTCTTCTCCCTACCTGATGATAGATGCTGCTTCATCATATTTGACTTCACTTTTTTTATTTATTAATGGCTCCCATATCATATTTATTTCTTTGCTATGTCTACTAAGGAGATCCTCATAGCCTAGCATATCCACCAATAGTTTAAATAATGATATCTACTCAATTGGAGTAAATTGACTGAACTATCGCCCGGTTCATACACCACCCACATCTATTGAACAGGTGTAGAGGCTCATCTCTTGTTCCCTGTTTAGGACGTGGTTTCCAGCTTTCTCTTTTCCAATCTATTCACTCTTACGTAACCCCCTGCACACCAGTGGCCTTACTGCCTTGCTCGGGGTGATATGATTAAAAAAAAATAAAAATAAAATCCCAGAAATTCACTTCATAACATTATATTTAGAGACTTTTACTACACTGACCTTTTATTTTTATACTAAAGCTTATCCAATACAAGGCTCTAGAGCCACTCATGGCAGAGGGTTAATAAATAAAGTGCATGATGGGAATGTAAAAGGTGGTAGTAGGAAGTGAAGATTATGCAGATAAATAATGACTAACCCTCAACTTGAAGAGGTTAAGATTACACTGTTCAGGGAAGTATATACATAAGAGCTTGCACTCAGCTTTATTCCAATGCAATTTATTCCCTTGGTTTTTTTTCTTTTTTGTATAAATGTTTAAGAAGGTGTTCTAATGTGTACCTATGCAAGTATTCACAGAGAGAAGAAAGGAAAAAATGACTGCAGAGGGAGAATAATCACAAAACTATAAATTCAAGAATAGGTGAGCAACAAGTGCCAAGTAAACATGTGACAAGTTTCATCAAATACAAGTAGGTGTTAAAAATAGGAGCAGTTTATCCACAATTTTTAAAAAATGTGTTCATTAGTAAAAAAACAAAAACAAATGTTAGGTTCAGAGATAGAGAGTTTTTGATATTCTGAAAGACAACATCACTAAATGCAATGATGTGACACTGGGATCTCATGGAGTTAATTGGAAGAAGTAAAAAAGAAAAGGAAAGAGACTACTAACTGGATAATAATTGTCAAAATTCTCAGGCAAGTGGATTGAAATGTGGAGAAGAAAATTAAAAGCTAAATGCATTAAAATCATTTTAAAATAATAAAATGAAATCAAAAACCGGTCCAAAGAGAATTGGATCCAAGGAAGACTACTACTTGTTCCTCACTTCCTGCTAATAAGACAAAGATGATGCACTATTGAAGATGTCCTGGAAAACACATTATGCTATCAATTATAGCATCATCTGGATAGAGCCCAAGTTTATTAATCATTAAAATAGCATTCCTTCAAGGAAAGAATTTTGACAGACCTGTTTTTGGAACCAGTCCTGCAGAAGCACCATATGGAAATGAAACAATATATATGGCTTGTATAACACCTCAAGAGTTTTGTACCTAACAGTCATTGAAGAACTGATAAATTTAGGCACTAAAGTATCTAAATACAACCAAACTGTGTTTATTTTCCATCATGGTAAAAAAAACTTCAAGGCATTGTTTCCGCACATGTGGATGATTTCTGCTGGACTGGTACTAAACACTTTGTGAGTCATGTAATTGATCATAAAAAAAAAAATAAATAAATAACCTTCAAAGTTAAATGAGAGGAGAAAGGTAAATTCAAATAGCTGGGGCTTTATTTAATCCAAGAAGATAAGTTCATTGTCAAACAAAAATTTGTTCAAACTTTAAATTTTGTAATTATGCAAAAACAGTGTGATTTAGACACATAGAAGTCACAGCCTGTGGAAGTGTCCTGAACAAACAAAACTAGCTTGCAACACATTCACAACTTCATCTCCACTATGAAGTACATTAATATGTATGTATACTTAAGCATAGATGTGCTGACAATATAATTCAAATAAATAAAATTATAAGTAAAATAAAAAAAATATCCTCCCAAGTCACAGTGCCAAATCTGGGCAAACTGGATGCATGTAAAATTGTTTCTTACACCGATATATCATTCACAAATTTAAGTCATGAGGGTGGCTGTCTCTATTTGATTGGTGAAAATGGCAAATCAGTTCAAGAAGAATAAAGAGAGAGGTGAAAACACACAAACTGCAAAGACTCTAGCTAAGGTAAATACCACTGAAGCTTGTATATATTATAGAAACTTCCTCATGGATTTTATGGTCTTGAAGAAAATCAGCATTGTATTCTTATTTATTGCCAAATGGATATAACCACTGTATGATTCAGTGTAATCAAGTGCTCAAAGTTGGATAAGCATATTCAAACCAAAACAGCAATTCTACAAGAAATTCTTGAAAAGGGTGAAATCTCTTCTATTCAGTGGGTCCCCAGTGCACATCAATTGACTGATTCTCTTACAAAGACTGGTGTTCCACCAAGAAAAATCTGAAGTCACATGACTGAACTGGTGAAGTTTGATCTCCAATAAAAATAATAATACTAATAAAAATGTGTAAATATAAGTTTGTTTGTAAAAAGTTCATTTGGCATATCCTTTTTCCTAAAACATAGCCAACTTGATGAAAATCTCACCAAAACATAGCAATACCAGAACAGTTGTTAGGAGTAAATTTGTAAATGTTTGTGTCGCACTTATCCATAGTACCACATTTGTCTTTGCTCTATATTGTTCTCAGGTTGAAAGGTCAGTAATCTTTGATCAAATCTCAAAGAGGATGGACAATATCATCACTGATTTTCCCTAGTCAATTTTCACATGTGTGGTGGCTTCAGTGTTCACCACAAAGAGTGACCCAGATTATCAAAGATCCCACCAGAGTCCTGAATATAACAGAACAGCAGGCAAACCTCCTCAACCTTTTTCTAACACAAAAATTCCTGCCCTGACAAATTCACAGCAAAAGTTTTACCTCCCACTGGCACACCTGATGACTGCCTAATCAGTGTCCAAATTGACTCCAAATCAATAGCATCCCCCGATTTACTGTTCCATGGAATGGTTTTTCACTATAAAAAGGTAGACTGGGACAGCTTTTGGTCCGATATGATGGAAGCTACTCTCCCAAGCATGCTGTACAAAAACTGCTGCCCTAATCTTCAAACAGATCCTTTCTGGAATGGGGTGTTTTATAGCACCCCCAAAAATTCCAACAAAATCAAACAATCAACCCTGGTTCACCCCCTGAATGTGCTGCTGCCATAGCTCACTGGAACCACTAGTTCAATGTCTATCACAAAGAATGGTGTGGTCTCCACCCTTAATTCTTTCAGAACTGTCCTCAATCACTGCAAGAGAGTTCTGGAAAACACAAAGTGCAGCTATACCTGAGGGATCGCATGAATTCTGGAAGATCACTAACCAAATTATTAACATAGGCAAAGTGACTGTGCCCACTTTTATAAATAGCCCAGAACTTATATCCTCCTCAACAAACAAGGCGTAGCTCTTCACCTCAATATTTGCCTCAAACTCAATCTGAAATAACAAAAGCCTCTCCCAAACTCCCCACATCTCAGTAACATAGTCATTTCAGTAAAAGAAGTTTTTAGACTTACCAAAAGCCTCAACCCCAAAAAGAAACCACTGACTTAAATGAAATTCCAAATAGTTGTTCAGAATCAGCCCAAATTTATCCCTAGTTCTAGCAAAATTATTTAACCACTGCTTGAAGCAGAAATCTTTCCTAAGCATGTTAAAGGAGGCAAGCATATACCTGGTCTTCCAAAACGCAAGCAACCAATCACCCCCTCCCAGTACAGACTCATTAGTCTCCTCAGCATCATCAAATTTTTTGAGGCCACTATCAACGAGGTTATCAAGCACCTGAATAGAAACAACCTCTTGTGACGAGCAGTATGGGTTTCAATCAGACAGATCCATTGCAGATGTACTAACCACCATTACATACAGAATCAACAAAACCCTTAACGACACACATACTGCAAGGACTAATGCATTAGATATATCAAAGGTCTTCGACAAGGTATGGCAAAAAGGTTTACTACACAATCTCTCCAGCTATGGAATTGCTGGAAGAGATTTCTCTATTATAAAGTCCTTCCTAACAGGTAAATCCCTGAAAGTAGTTATTAACAGGCATTGGAAGTCAATACAAGTGTATTCCAGGGGTCATGTCTTGGACCAACCCTTTCTAATTTACATAAATGATTTAACTAATATATTCTGATCATTTCTAAACATCTATGCTGCTGATATGACAATATATGGGTGCACCTCTAAAATTCTTGGTGGTCAGAGATTGGCAGCTGATCTCTCTTCCGATATAATACTAACTTCCCAGTGGTGGTGGGGGGGGGGATTGGCTGGTTACATTCAATGCCTCTAAAACCAAACTGATTGCATTCTGAAGTGACCATGAAATACCACCAGTCACAATGAACGGATGTCCCCTAGAGGAGACACCATGCCTTGAGATGATATTGGGCCTTAAACTCACACCTGACCCCAGGTGAAATTTCTATATACAATCCGTTGCAGGTAAATTGATTGGCTTCCTGTACTGCTCCAGTAAGTACCAGACTCCTCATGCTATCCTCCACCTTTATAAAAGCCAGATCAGGCTGAAAATGGAGTACTGTTGCCATCTTGACCTTTTCAAACCTAGAGTCAACTGTTATCTTCCCCTCATATCTATATAAACTACCCAACAAAGTAACTTCTATGTTGAGTGACCCCCAGACCTTGTACCGAGTGAACAGTACTGTAAAAATTTATTTTTACATACTAGAACAACTCCCATATTTGTTTTAACTAGAAGGATTCAAATTCTGTGGTTTACCTTTGCAATTTCAAAATAGAATGTTAACGAATTTAAATATTTTCATAAGGCAGAAAAATGGAACACATACAATGTACAATTTCAAATAATGATTTATCCATTTATAAATTCATAATGCGGATGCAAGACATTGTTGATTCTTTGGCACAATCATATTCTTTGCCTTATGTTTCTTAACTTTGAAATACCATAGCTTTTTCTGATTCTTTAAAACAACTTTCCAACAAAATCATTAGCAAATTTGTGATTAATAATGTAATATGCAAGAAGAGTCAGTGAGTTTTTAGGATAGATTTCTAACAGGATAAGAATGCTTATAATGAATGCTCAAGTCAATGCCATTAATTACGTTTCTTTTTTCTCTTTTTTTATAACTTGTCACCAAATAATGAATACTGTAAATACTTTTAAGAATCGTTAAAGGCAACAAAGGATAAACACATCCAATCAAAGGTTGACAAACTCAAAAAATATTTGAAAAATTCATTATTTAGGCTGTGACACAGTTTTGTGCATAAAAAAAAAGAAGCATTTCTAAGTTGTTAAGCATACCACTGTGAACCAAGAGAAGAAAGATCTGTTAGTTTTGCAAGTCATATGTATTATTATTCAATATAAATATCTTATTAAATTCTAGAATATTTTAAGTATACAACTCATGACAAACCCTCTCTAAATCACTTTAAAGCAGACAAAATATTTATTCATTTAATTCTAAACTTACTATAAACTCATAAAAAGGTCTTCGGCTTGTAATGCTAATATCAGAAGAAAGTGAGGAGATCTTGATCAAAAGAAAATGTCATGTAATAAGCTATAAGTGATGCTTTGTTAAGATAGGTAAAAAAAAAGTCATAACAGATTTGTGAATAGAAAAAAGTCAGAAAATATTTTCATTTAAATGGATAATATCTAAATTATTTTGAGTTATATTTAATTATTATCAAACAAGTAATATTCTAACAAACCAGCTGAATATTCTAGTAAGGCAAAAAATATCCTACTAAAATACAAAATAATGGGTCCTTTTTTTTAATCTACTACTAGTAGTGTTAGATATGAATATAGGTGCATATGCAGCAAGGAGATGGTTTGCCACACCCCAACTTGAACAAACCAAAGTACAATCTTTTTTTTTTTTAAATAAGAATTTTTTTTTATAAATAAAAAGACAAACGCTTAAATTACTTAAGAAGAATTAGAAACAAATATATTGTTTTTCAATATTTTCAGTTCAGTTTCTTGTTGATTTTGTGCTTTTTTTTTAATTGACTCTTTTAGTTAATTCTTGTATTTAAAATATGCTATGACAAAAAAAAAAAGATTCTACACAAAAACCCCAAGACTGATGACCAACTGTGTCTTCCATGGAATTTTCTTATTGAGTTCTCCATTCTACTCTGATCAAAATCTTAGATCAGGACCTCCAACGACAGAATTGGATAATATGCTGTCATTAAACTTAAACATGTTTGAACCTAACATTTTGAGCAGAGTAGAGTTGTGTTATCGGCAAGGAACAAAATGTATATTTAATTATTTAGTAAGTAGTATGAATTTTTGCACTCTTATACATCTAGCTCACTTTTACTACCAGCACTCAATTTGTGACATACACACACTTGTGTGTGTATGTGTGCATATATATATATATATATATATATATATATTGGGGCAGAAATCTTTCATTTAAACATGTTTCATTAAAATGACCGACAAGGAAGATTTTATTCATTTTTGATTTAATTTTTCCAGTACTCTTACAAGTTTACTTTTTACTGGAGATAAGGAATGTAAAAAGGTTCCATAACTTGCAACTTTCCAAGTGCTTTCAGCCTCTTCACAAGGATGTTATTTTTCCAGTATTGTTATATCCTCATGTTTGACTGTAATGTAATTTTTTCTGATTTAATGGTTTTCAAAAGGACAGTTCCTTAAAGCTGTCACATGATGCACAAAGTGGGCATCATGTGAGGATCTGTCTTTTTTTTTTTTACTTTCAAAACTCCATTTTCACTGTCAAATAGTGTAAGGTGTATGGTAGGAGAAAATTGATATATAGTGCCTCTCTTATAGTGAGGTACCTTTGATATTGTGATTTAAATAGTATTTTTGTATTTTCAACCAAAATTTTTCTTAAGTGTTCTTGTAAGTTATGGGTTAAATGTTTTTTTTATTGCACTATTATTACTAGATAAGTGGCATGTAGGGCCTCTACTCAGGGAAGTCATAGTATGGCCAATATCGGTAATTGATTTATGACAAAAAACACAATCCTGTACAGTGCATTGAAATTCATACACTATATTAGTCATTGCTAATTTAGATTTGATATGGTTATTATTAGAAACAACAAAGTTTGCTGTTTTCCACTTTCTATATTATAAATTTTACAGATTTTGAGGAATTACAGCAAAAATATGGTGTTTAATAATTTTTTGTGTAGAAAATTCGTCCTGTTAATAATTAATGACCATTTGGCTGCAATAGATATGCTGATGTTTTCTTGCATGTCATAATGCTAGTGTTGTGTATTCTTTTTTAGTAAGAATAATTTTATTTGTTTATCAATGAAGTAGCTGAGAAAATCATTGTTTCGTTATTACTGCTATTTTATCTTTCTGGGCATTGGCTCATGTCTTCTTAATTTAAGAAGACATGAGTTTAGTAAATATGTTTCCGAGTTTCATGTGCCATGCAATCATAATAAGCACCTGATGATTGCATAGTGCATGAAACTGAGTCGTGCTATATAGCCATGGCATTTTTAGCTGTTATACTTTTTATCGAGCACTGTTTTAACACCAGAAAAATATTGATGTGCGTATGTAATTGATAATTTGATATCCACATACAGATTTTCATTGTAATGTAATTGCAGGGAAGCCTGTTGTTGATCAATTTTGTTTAATTTTTTTTGTACTTTCTCTATCGTTCTCTGATTATGTTTTTTTTTTTCAATCCAAATCTTAGATGCCTTTCTTTACTACTTCTTTCAATTCATAATGAAAAGTAAAATATCTTTTTTCGCATATTCCAGTTGCGTTTCCCCTGATAGTGCCCTAAAAATTTCCGTATGCAGAAAAAAAACGAAATAAAAAATACGAACAAAAAATTATGTTCTATTATTTTTTTTTAAGTAATTAAAATAAATTAAATAATAAATTAAAAGTGAAACTATGAAGATTTTGTGTTTAGCGGTATTTTGGTTAAAAAATAAATAATAAAAATAAAATAAAAAAAAACAGTACCGAACAGAGCAACAAATTACAAAGTTTGTTTTTTTTAAATAATTATTTTTTTCTGCATAATTTCGCGTTTTAGGGCATTTAAAAAATGGTATTGATAAGTTGTAATGTACATAACACAATATTTCCGATAGATATGTACAAAATTTAAAAAATGATACGAGTATAACTGCATTCCAATGTTGATAGGGAGTTTTGTTGTGCACCAAATTTCGAAATGGACAGAAAATTGTGGTAGGATTGTTGCAGAAACCAGTAGCGTCACTCCACCTCGGCATAATTAAATTAATTCATGCGTTGCTCAGAGTTCAGAATGTTTCTCACTCACTATTGTAAAAATAATAAAAACTAAAAACAAAAAATTCTACAAAAAAATAAAAATAAAAAAGTGGTTCAAATTAAATTTAAAAAAAAAAAAAGTTTACTTTAGAATAAATGAAGATTTTTTTTTTCTTTCTGCTACGCACCGTGAAATTTTTACTCTTTTTTGTTAAGAAGTGTACGCATGTTTATGTTTTCTGACACATGAAAATTATACAAAAGGACTAAAAAGAGACTTTCAAAATTAAAATAGTTTTCCAAAAACAGCTAAAAATCCACGTCGTCATAAGATAAGCCAACAAAAGCAATCATGACAAAGTAGAAAACAAACGTTCATTGATTTCAAAACTATGCAGGGAACGAAAAAAAAGTAGGTGGGAAAAATAAATAATGAAAAATAAGTACAACTGAAAAAGAATAAAAAAACACTCCGATCTGTTTAGATTTTTTTTAAACGAAATAAAAACTACAAACAACTATTTTTTTGTATGTAAATTTCCGTCTAAAAATTAATTAAAAGCCAAGAACTGAATTTTAAAAATGTAAACAAAATTAAAATTTAAAATAAAAAGAAACAGGTTTTAAAAACCACTTATTTTTTATTAAAAAAAAAAAAAAAGCCCCAAATTAGAAAATTCTTTTAAGTGGAAAGATTTTACCAAAATTATGTGCAATATGAAAAATATTATCTTTTATTTAGTTTATACTAGTTGTTTTGTTTACTTAAAAAAACGTGCAAGTAGAACAAGTATAAACATTAAACAATAATGATTGATAAAAATAATTATACTCATCCAAGAATATCGTTTACTGTGACACAAAATGGGGGTTCAATTTGCCTTTAATCTAAGTACTAAAAACAAATCCTCACATTTAGGACATCTGTTAGGATAGTTAGAATTTTAAAAACTGCTGTAATCATTTAATGATCATTTTGCTGGAACCGATTACAGTGTAATGATTACACTGTAATCAGTTCCAGAAAAAGGGTAATATTATAATTTAAATCAATTATTAAAAAAAAAATTGTAAAGAAAACTGAAATATTTATTTTTGCAACGACGGTTAAAAAAAAAAATGAAAAATTAATATTTTGACCCGAGAGATAGAAAGAAAGTAAGTTTTTAATAATTCCGATTAGGTTATTGATTTAAAAAAGTGTATTAGAAGATCGTCTAAGCATTTTTAATATCAAATAAAGCTACAATATGTAAGGAAACCTTCGCTGGAGTTAATGAAAGAGCGATGATAAAAACAAACAAAACAAAACTAAATAAATCTTCGCAGGGGTTAAAGGAAAAGAAAAAAGTATCCCAACTCCCCAGAAGTTGGTCTTTTGGGAACTTTCAAAATATGTCATAATTTAATTAAATTAATAAACCCTAAATTAACATGCAAAGTGCAAAGATACAATTAATAGAAATAAATACGCCACAAACCTGGTACATTTCTCTTCGGTGCTTCTGTGCGTAGAACGCTGTTCTCTTGGTCGTCCATTATTAATTCTTCTTCCTTCCTTCCTTCCTTTTGCTTCTAAGACTTTCTTTTCTTGTATTCTTCCTGAAGAGGAAAGAGTCCCAAATAGTCAAACACACAAAAAAACAATTCTTCTCTCACTCTCTTTCTTCAAACAACTATTCACTAAAAACAATAAACATGCCTTTTTGTTCAGCCAGCACCACTGTTGTTGTTGTTTACTACAACAACAAAAATAACGACTGATGATGACAGTTTAGTTTATATATATTATGGCCAAATCAATACTTAGTTGGGGTTTTTTTTTTTTGTACGTGTTCTGATCCAAGAATGGCTTCTTAAATATCTTTAACAGCATTAATGCTCTTTTTGGTCTTTTAAAAAGAAAAAAGAAAAAAAAGAACCTAAAACGGTCCTTTAGTTTTTTTGGGTTTTTTTTTACTATGACTACTCAACAAAGTTTCTTTTATTTTTTATATAGAAGAAATTTAGTATTTTCAAGACTGAAAAGAGAAAAAAAATACTTTATACGCATCCAAACTACAGTAAAAACTTGTAGGAAGATATCTTTGGCAGTACTATTACACTTTCTTTCTCTAGCCATCCACGGTGCTAGAGGGCGAGCTGGGGCGGGGGGTAGTCTTTTCCTTCACTTTTTGCTGGAACTGAAACTATGGCATATCAATCTGTCTGCAACATTGCTATTGACCTGAGTTGTATCATTTGTATAAAAATCATTACTGTCATTAATTTCTAATATTATAAAAATATTTTTATAAGTAGTACAAATTAATTAAAAGTTGAATATAAAATAATTAAAAATACAAGTTTGCTTGTTCTCTTCAGTAGAGAATATAAAAATTTTATATATGTAAATTAAACAATTATTAAAAACGTTTAGATAAAAGAAATATTAATAGCTCAGGTATGTCATTTACATTACTTTTAAGGGAAATAGTTTATAAAAAAGAAAGAAAGCCATTTTTTTTATTATTTTATTAACCAACTTGATGTGAAACATTTTAATTTTTTTTTTTTAAAAAAAGGGGCTTGAAAAAGAACTGCCAAAAAAATGTCGGTCAAGGTGGACAGTTTGGGATTTAATTTTCAAATTTCAAAAAGATATACATCTTTGTATTGTTTTTTTTTTGTTTTTTTTTTACTAATCAGAAGGGTGGCTTTCACCTACATAAGTTTAAAAGTTGAGATCCATCTGGTGTTTATTTGGGCACTGTATTAAGATGAATTAGCAAAAAAATTTCAGAAGATACAAGAAGGTTACAAGTTATAAGAATATCTGAAGAAAAATGAATTTTGGTTGTTACCAGCAGACAAACTAGGCTGTTTCTTACAGAAGCACACAGCAAATGAAGACAGAAACAGAAAAAGAAGCAGAACCAAAGTGAAAATTTTCTAATGATAATCATCAGTTTTCAAGGAAAAGAACAAATTTGTTAAAGTTCTAGTGACATTGGTGAACCTGACAAAGGCTTCTCAGTTTCGACTTTCAATTAAATGTATCTTTTTGAAAAATGTGAACCTTTTTTAAAAACGAATTTGTATTAAACCATCACAAGATCTTTTAATTATTGAAAGTTTGTTAAATAATGTATATTTTTTTGTGAGCAACATTTCTATTTTTCGAACTGATTATCTTGGCTTAATTCAATAATATGATGCACAAAAGAAAAATTTTGTGCAAACTTATTTGTGAACTTATATTTTGTTATATTGGTTCTATGTTTCCAATATGACAGCAAATGCTGAACAATCTCCTAAAAGATGAAAAAAAGACTTGAAGTAACCAAAATGTGGTTCTACAGAAGGATGTTGACGATACCATGGACCGAACACAGGAGCAATAACAAGGTTTTGGAGAGGATGAACATGAGAAGGAAACTGATACTTAACATCAGGAAAAGACAGCTGAAGCTTTTTGGGA
Source organism: Ascarosepion bandense (assembly GCA_037127315.1). Lineage (NCBI taxonomy): Eukaryota > Metazoa > Mollusca > Cephalopoda > Sepiida > Sepiidae > Ascarosepion > Ascarosepion bandense. Next base: position 45,425 of record JBBBDQ010001109.1, on the reverse strand, counting down.
CATGTCATTCCTTTCAAGAAAGGTATTAATCCGTCTCTTCCCTCCAGTTATGGGTTAAATAATAGGACAGATTGGGTTCTATAGCCTTGGCTGACAGCCAGTCTACCACAGAAAGTAATGGCAACCTACTGCAGGATAATCTTCTGCCCAGTCAGTCATGTCTCTTTTGAGACATGATAGCCCAAAGTGTGTATCACGTATCACTTAACTGACTGAATGCGAAATGAGGGCTTGTAAAACATGATGCTCACGGGACGAATAAAGGGGAAGAGAGACAAGGAAAAACAACACGTGACATACTTAATGGACCTGAGCAGATGGATGGCGGAGGGGGATTGAGTGAGATAAGAGGAGAAGGAGTATTAAGAGCGACAAAGTATAGAGAGATGTGGCAGGCCATGATCACCTACTTCCTGATGGGACACAGCACATAAAATAATAAGAAGAAATGTTTGTTACTTTGAAATTTCTCAACAGAGTTTCAAGTCTGTTTTTTGTTTTTTGTATACTTATTTACTATTTGTTTGGAATAAGAAAAGTGACATTTTCTTTTCTCCCAATCTCCACCCCGCAAATCCTTTTAATATATATTTATTTGTTTATTTTTATATTTATTTATTTATTTGTTATAAATATTAGTTTCTAAAACTATTACATAAAAATTTTCATTTTTCTTCTTATATCCTTTTATATATACATACAGAAAAAAGTCTTTGTCTATATTTCTGAGATGAGGTAGTATTTACAGTATTTACATTATTCGGACTATTGTCCTCATCTTTATTGCTTAAGGACACATGGCCCAGTGGATATAGATGTTGGTTAGTTCCTGTGACTTGACCCAAAGAGTTGTGAGTTCAATACCAGGCTACAGCAGTGATGAACAAGTAACTTGCAGGGTTAGAGGGAGATAACTCATGACTTCCAATTGAGGCTTTACACAAGGAATGAGGATGATATGCCCCAGTGATTGTAATAAAGGGTTTGGTCTTAAATTCCTAGCACATGAAGAAGGCCTGAGCATACAACGACCAAAATGTACAAATGGCAACAAAGAGTAAGACAAAAGTCCGAATAATCTAAATACAGAAAAAGGCTATAAGCTTTATTCCAGTCTTTACGCAAGGAATGAGGATGATATACCCCAGTGATTGTAATAAAGTGTTTAATTTGAAATTCCTAGCACCTGAAGAAAGGCCGGAGCATACAATGACCAAAGCGTTGTACAAATGTCAACAAAGATGAGGACAATAGTCCAAATAATGTAAATACAGAAAAAAGTTTATAGGTTTTATTCTAGAAGATGAGCACAAAGCAGAATAATGTTTATTTAAAATTAAGACAAGAATGTTTATACTTGGATATCTAAAAAAAATATCTATTTAATGAGAAGACCAGATAAAAAATATAGGAATCTTTTACATTTAGCATTTGACATAGAAGCCTCTTCCACTTTTAACAACTGATTCAACTTCATACCAACTTTTTATTTTGTGGCACCTTGCCTACTATCATTCCTTAGATTCTTCTTTTTCTGTGAGCTGTGTCCCTTCAAGACATGGGTGATCATGGCTCTCCACAGCTTCCTGTCACTTGTCTTTTTGCTATATCTTCTAATCCCTATTCTGTCAACCATTTGCACAAACTTGTTAGGTAGGCTATGCACTGCTTTCTTCTGTCCTCCTTGCCTTCAAGTTTTACTCAAATGTCAAAATGTGTCAAATTTTCCCAGCCCTCTTAATCATTAGCGCTAGAATTAATGCTCTTTTTGTTTCTATTTCCTTTAAAACTTTGTTTTTGCTCATGTAGTCAATCCATAGTATTCTCAGCATTCACTGCCATACAGGAGGATCGATATTACATAACAGTTCAGTACTCTTTGTTTTTCAATTTAATTTTCTCGTTTCTTGATACTTTGCTTAACTTTTGGAAGGCACAAGTCCCTATTCTAATGTGACTTCAGATTTCAGTGTTGCATTATACATTCTCTGTTAAAACACTTCCTAATTATTTAAATTGTTGTAATTAATTTTGGTACTTTCATTTTACATGTTGGGTTGTTTATTTTGCTGACAACCATACATTCTCTTTTTTACAATTGATATTTAGTCATTTCTTCTTGCTTTTCTTTGCTACCTTTCATAGGAATTAATGTAGTTTCCTTTCTGCATCTGATATCAACACTGTGTCATTTGCATATCTAATGTTAAGATTATATCCACCAGAAATGAATCCTGGCAGGACATCTAATTTTCTCAGGATTGCTTCACTATAAAAATTGAATGAGTTCAATGAGAAGATTCACTTTTGTTTTAATTGAAAAATTACGGCAAAACTAGAAGTGAATTTAAGTAAATTTCTTTGCCAAAAGTCTTTCAGGAGAAAAGCAGAAAATAAATCTGAACAAAATTCAAATTAAAAAAAAACATTTTTCCTTTATTGAATAGCATCAAATGGTTTTTTTTAATAATAGAAAAATAAATAACAAGAAGACTAAAATTTCATCATTTATAAAAAGAGATTCATATTTAGAATTGTTAGACTATGACGTTATATTTTGACTAACCAATCTGGAACTGTTCCAACCAGGATACAAACATCATAGGCGACTGAGCAAATCAGAAACAAGATCTTCATGGACTGAAGATTACAAAAAGCATAAAACAGACCACCACCACTCAATGTTAATCACATTGTCCACTGTTATATATATTTACATTTTATCCCTGATATTGAGGACTTTTGTCCATACATATAACACCTTAATATTAGGTTGCCCCAAAAGTTCGTAAACACTTGCGAAATGGGTCTATCTGGTCCAGCACAATCGAGACAAGCGATGGCTTCAGAAAGAGCAAGAGACACTGTCGGTTCCAAAACAAGATCGAATCGGCAAGAAAGTCATGTTGTGCGTTTAGTGGAACTTTGAAGGAATTGTGCATTTTGAGTTGATTCCGAATGGTCGTGCCATCAGGGTGCCAAACTTTACTGTCAGCAACTTAAGCGGGTCTACAAAAAGTTGAAGCAAAAGTATCCGGCTCTGATCAACCAAAAGCACGCTTTGATGCAGCAGGACAATGCCAAGCCACACACTGCCAGGAAGACCAAAGACAAGTTTGAAGAGCTTGACGGCGTTGAGGTTCTGCAACATCCAGTCTACAGTCCTGACTGTGCTCCATCAGATTACGGCCTTTTCCGCTCAATGCAACACTTTCTGAAGAGCCGCTGATTCGACTCGTTTGATGAAGTCAAGGAAGCATGTCAAGAATTCTTTGATTTGAAGCCGGCTGAATGGTACTTTGACCAGATCCAAAAGCTTGCAGATCGATAGCAGAAAGTCTTGGAAAATTATGGTCTTTATTTTGAGCAATAATTTTTGTTGTTTTTGCAAGTAAAATTTCAATTTTTTGCAAGTGTTTTCTGGTAGCCTTAGATTACTTGGCGAACATTTGGGATAACCTAATACTATATATATATATATATAAATATGCAGTGTAAATATAGAAGAATCCAAAGGAGTATCCTGTACATAAAGTGGTAGGATAACTCTCTAGGACAGCTCTAAATATATATGTATATAAATACATATGGAGCAAATATATGTAAAAATTAAGACAGACACATTATTCCATGGTTAAATGGAACTATAGGCTTATTTCAGGTGAACCGTCTTTCTGTACACTAAAGACGGAAGCTGACGATGATTCAACTAAAATAGGCCTATACTTCCGCTTAACCATAGAATAACGTGTATGTCTTCATTTTTACATATATATATGTATATATATATATATATATATATAAAGACAAAAATAAAACTTATTTTAGCTGATGCATTTCATCCTCTGATGGACTTTATCAAGGCAAATATAAGGAATTGATTTTGCAACAAGCATTTATAAACAAAAGTAAAAATATTGTTTGGTTTTTTAACTTTTAAATTTAAAAGCCACCAATCTCGTACTGCACTTAAATTAATAAAGTCTTGGTATTAGTAAAACAATTACCATGAAAGTATCTATAGAAAAGGCACATATAAGCTAAACTATGGTGGTGAGAAAGAGACTAAAGCTGAGATGCCAGATCAGGATCAATAATAATGCATATTCTTCTTTAGATTTTATCAAGTATCTCTAAATATATCACAGGAGTACCAGACACAACTGTAGAAATTTTAAGAAACTAAAAGAAAATGATTAAATTCATAACCTTTTTGTATTTAAAATATATAAAGCATAAATTAATCCTAAACTAAAATAATATACATAAATATTTAAGTGTCTCTTGAATTTAAAAATTTTGAAAAAACTAACAATATTTTTATTTTTGTTTATAAATGCTTCTTGCAAAATAAATCCCTTACATTATCCCTGATCAATCCCATCAGAGGACAAAACATCAGCTGTGATAAATTTTTCTTTTGTCTTTATTTATATTGTTTTTTTTACAGGTTCATATTTAGTTATATCTGAAATTCTACACACATGCATGCACGCACGCACGCATACAGATTTTTCAGCATCCTAACATTTTTCATTTTTGCTGGAGATAAGGAATGTAAAAATATATATTTATCACTTTATTCGAACATGGCTCCCCGGCTCGGAATGAGAAACCAGGGAGCCGTGTTCGAATTCCAGTTGAATCTATTGCATTCACTTACGTGCAAATACCTATGGGAAAACTATTAATCCGTCTCTTCCTTCCAGTTATGGGTTAAATAGCAGGACAGATTGGGTTCTATAGCCTTGGTCGGCAACCAGTCTACCGCGGAAAGCAATAACAACCTACTGCGGGATAATCTTCTGCCCAGTCAGTCATGTCTCTTTCAAAACATGATCGCCCAAGCGTGTATCACGTATGGTACTTAACTAACTGACTGACTGCGGGATAATCTTCTGCCCAGTCGCTCAAGCGTGTTTCACATATGGTACTTAACTGACTGACTGGATACTGATATTTGAGTGGATGCTCTATTTATTAATTAAACAGTATATTTATTTTCATCTATGGAGTGAAATATTTGAGAAAGCTTCAGCAGTACATTTTTTTCTTTAGCAAGCCTGCTCAAATATTCAGGCCAGTACATGAAACTAAAAAAATATACTGTTTAATGAATAAACAGAACACCTATTCACATATGAGTATCCACTAAATATAAAGTTTAAAGTGATAAACAATTTGTCAGAATTAAGAATAAAAATTCATTATTTTAGAAAATTACTATGTTTACGTTTGAATATGAAACTGAGCAAATATGAAAATTTCAAGAAATTTATGACAAGAAGGATTTTACTTAAAGGCAATCTTCAAATTTTGGTTGATTGGCAAGGCGATTCTGTAACTGAGTCGGTTAAGACACCTCAGATTTAAGGACTGTTTCCCTTAATATAGTCTGTTTATTTTTGTGTATATATATATATATATTGTGTATATATATATAATAAACACTCAAATACAAATATCCATTAAAAAATAATAATGTTAAAACAAATAAAATTCAAATATACTGGCTAATGACAATTTCGTAAATTTGCGTATAATTCCATAATATATATATATATATATATATATATATATATATATATATAAATAATGGTTGGCCACCCATATTCGAGGATACTTGTCTAACAGGGCGACTAGCTAATCCCTATTGCAGACACCTGCTCAGGCACACTTGTGTTTGTTCCACACTCACAGAGCCCAACTGTGGTTTACACTGCAACTATGCTGAGCAGACCTTAGTTACAGTTTTTGGGAGAGAGAGCACATTATCTAGTGTTAGCAACAGTCTGAACAAGCCCAGGATGCTCAAACCCTCGGTCATGATGACTTGTGACTTTAAGCTAGCACAACCATCAACAAATTCTCAAGGGGAGCCATCTACCCAATTTCACAAGACTCGAGTCAATCTGTGGTATGTTTTTCAGACACTTTCCAAAGGTGCCGTGCACTTCTCCAGATCAGTAACATTTGAATTTAGGCTTCATGATCAGAAAGCATACATTCTAACCACTCAGCCACAGACCCATATATATATATATATATATATATATATATATATATATATATTGTCATCCACAGACAGATCTGTTTCATTGCATCACAGCTCATCAGTACAGTTAGACTCCGATTGCTACACAACCCAGGCTTGAAACCCAACCGATTTGTCGTCAGTCGGCAGCTCTACCCCTGGACCACGGGGTGTTCAGTGGAAAAAGGCAGTATATATATATATATATATTTATTTAGATTAAATCATGTTATATACATATATATTATATCATGTTATATAAAATCAGAAAATTGATAAAATTAAGTCATCATTTCTGAATATGCATCTATTTTTAGAGATGGTAAAATTGTTCTTCTAGTTGTTATTATTTAGTTTTCTATCACTATAAACACTTTTTGCCCTAGAGTATTGTATGTGTCTACCTTATGACATTGTCTGTAAATAAACCCTTTTTCTATTTTTATAAGTAACTGACAAGCTTCGCTAAGCCAGTTCCAATAAAAGCAAAGATATTTAGTTTGTAATCACATGATCTAAACTCCAAAGGTTTCATCTGGTACAAAATTTGTTTTTAAAATTTTCCTGGTGGGAAACATTTATGAATGTAGTAAATAAGAGACCAAATAGAAGAATCTAGAGCAAGTTTTACATATTTCATGTTAGTTACAGTCTCTTTGTATATGAATCGGTATGTACTACCAAAAATGTTTTCAACTAAACAATACAGAAAGTAAAAACAATAAACATCGGGTAGAAATTTTATGAAATATTTATTCCATAAAATAATAAAATAATAAAATGTTGGTTGTAGAAAAAGGTTGTCATGCAGTTTCCTAACCTGGGTGATATCGCCCACTAAGGTGAATTTAGTTGGAATTACTGAAAAAAAGGAATACAAAAGACACAAGACAGAGATAAAGAAACAAGTAATTATTATGGCAATAACAGAGAAGAAAAGTCCTTGCAAAACTAGTTGTGTTTGCAGCTTTAGAAGTCCAACTATGAAATGTTCTTTAATGTCCAAATAAATTAGAAGGCTCTTAGAATGTTCAAAGTAGCCTTAAATAAGGAGAGGAAATTTCCTACCTGTTGTTCCTTGCTAAAACATTTGAGCCCACCAAAATTAAGTGTCCACTGATTGGTCAAGGAAAATTGACTTAGCCAATCAAACAGACCCATTTAGATTAGGGATGGGTGAGAGGAGAAATTAGGTGGGAGAAGTAGTAGTAACCTTTTTTTTATACCACTAATGAGTGATTTGAACTGTTGAGAAGGTGATAAGCAAGGGAATAAAAAATGGAGAGCAATTGGAGAGCAATTGGAAAAAAAAATTTTGGTGAATAATGTAGGAGTTTGAGTATTAAAAAGGTATTTCAATACATTGCTACCAAAAAAATTATCCAAAAAAGATATGCAAAGAATCTGTAGAAAAAATCAGGAGGCTAAATGGGAATAACTGGGTCACATTCCTAGATAAGATACAAGTATCCTTGCACTAATTGCATACTTCGGTATTTTTTATAGTTTTGATAAAGGTCATGATCATTTAAATATTTTTCAGCCAAAATAAAAAAATAATTTTCATGTATAAATAAAGGGAAGTTCAAGAGCAACAAAAAATATTCACAGAATTTTTATATTTTTATTAGTTGCTAATCATTATGGTGCCCTATTTACAGTAGAATGGACTCTTCCTCCGTCAATAAATACTAACCTGCGTGACTTCCAGGGAGGCAGTCAAGAGACAGTTGTGAGGGAAGAAACAGTTGTGAGGTATATATATATATATATATATATATATATATTTCCAAGTGAAGAGGACTCAAGGTTTTTTATTTTGAGTACTCTGGCATTTATTTTATTATAAACAGTGCTCAATATAATGAGTATTATAGAGCTTAATATAATATAATTATATAGTTATGGATCAATTTTACATTGCTAAAAGGAAATTTCTATGTTTCGAGATAGGTTCTCATCATCAGGCAATGTTCATGTGGTTTTGCAGATGATGAGAACCTATCTCGAAACATAGAAATTTCCATGTCGCAATGTAAAATTGATACATAACTATATAATTATATTATATAAATATGTATATATGTATATATATATTGTAACAAAGTTGTGGAACTCGTAGATTTTTTAACCTACTGTTCATGCATTTACTTTTATAAAGAGTGCTCGATACAAATGTAGAGCGTTATATTGTAACAATTACAATATGTTATATTGAAACAATTACAATATGTTATATTGAAACAATTACAATATGTATATATATATATAAAGACAAAAATAAAAAATTTTTTAGCTGATGCATTTCATCCCCGTAAGGCAGTTGTAAGGCAGTCAAATGACAGTTGTAAGGAAATCTAAACATGGCATAACTATACAGTTCGGACGTACACGTCTATCTGCTGACTACTAACACTTATTATATATATGTTCTGTTATTCTAATACACTGTTTGAACCTACCTTCTTTTTTCTGTGTCTTTCTTCCTGGCTTTAACAAGGCCACAACTTGGCAACAAAGATTCACCACAACACAAATAGTGTATATTTCCTAAATAAAAGGATAACATCAGTATGTTATAATAAAAAAAACAAGATGAAAAATTCCATCTGGTCATACATTGTTTTGATGATGAGATTAGACCACAAACAATAACAAAAATTGAGGTTCAAGACAGACATGCATTTGTTCCGGATGAACTGGCTTCAACTGACTTACATTTCATGCCACTAATCAGTTCATCAGGTGACACATTTCTTAGCTTTTGACATTTGCATAAATTATAGCAGAGTCAAGAGCAGGCAATTAATTACATCATCAAAGTATACTGACTTGAAGAATACATCAATCTCGATTCCAACAGTGAAAACATTTTAATTAAGCATAAATTGATGGGAAATGTATATCTAGCAAAAATAATTCCAGGTCAATTAACAACTAATTGTAAATATGTTTTTTATTCTTTTGTTTTCTTAAGAATTCAAAGAAAGAAGAATCCTTAAAGCTTGTGTTAGTTTGCATTTGCAAATAATTATAATATAAATTCGAGAGATAGGAAATGACTTAACACTGACCTTAAATGCTTCCTTTGGAATTTTTGGATTTAAGCAAATCAAATATTCTTTTTGATAGTGAATGAATTAAAATGAAAACAGAAGACAATTCTCTCATCACTTTTATTTCAATATTTCTTAGGCAATACTGTAAACAGGTTTTTCCTAAAGCTTTTAATTGTAAAGTTGTCCAATGAAAAAGTTATGTAATTGTTGTGGATTCCGTTTGAGAAACCACACAAAATAATAAATAACAAAAACAGATATGCAGAGAGAAAATGTAAGTTATATTTAACAAAATATACAAACTGGAACACGGGTTAGTCAATTTAGGAATACTATTAGTAGAAATCAATATACAGTCTTGTAGTAAAATACTATGTTCGGGTAATGAGTCTATATCCAAACAACTCCAACTAACTCTGCCCTAACTTACTGACCAACTAAGCAACTACTTTACAACTACTCTTTACAACTACTGTCATATTATAACTACTTATTACAAGTACTGTCACATTACAACTACTTTTTACAACGGTATTTACCAACCTTCCAACGCAAGGTTAGATGTGACACAAGGTCATTTTATAGTGGGTCTTCCCGGCCATACAGCCGGGCCAAAAAATGTATGTCTATTTTTCCCCAGTCGTGATTCTACCCTTCGGTGGAACCACGACTGGGTTAGTGTTCTCTGCTCGGAAGCAGAGAGCGCTCTCTACCCCAAGGCAGAGAGCTGGCAGTGTCATAGCAGCAGAAGCAAATGCCGACTACTTTTTACAACTGCCGATCTCTGTATAGATAAGATTATATGTACACATCAGCCGAGTCCATTATTATGTACAAAGGGGCGATCCCAACAACCACCTCCCTAGCTTTTTTTTTTCGTATGTTTTCTGTTATTCTCAATAGCTTAAAAAAATATTTTTTTCATCACGACAATATTTTTTGAGGATGACGAGCTTGGTTCTTCTCTCCTTCTTTGTATTTTCACTCTTATGTAGCCCCCTGTGCATCAGTGGCGTTACCACCTTGCTTGGGATGATATGATTAAAAAAATAAATAAATAAATTGGTTGATGTGTCTCTTATATTTTTTCTCCCTGTATTTTGTATATTGTATTTCCTAGTCCGTTTATAATTGTTCCAGGTTCTCAATGTGCCATGTAATTTTTTTAACATTCTGAAGTAAACTTGTTCACCTGGTTTGAATGCTTTTCCCGTAACTATTTAATGTAAAAATACTGGTTGCACATTCTTTTTTTGCTCGATTTTTGTTGTGAATTTGTTACTGCTTGAGAATACCCAATACCTCTTTTTTCAATTCCATAGTTTCTGTCAACATGCTTTTTAATTTTTTACAACAAGAGTTAATGGATAAATCCCATATATTAAATTTCTGTATCCAGTTCGTTCCTACCAGGTCATGTGTTTTTCATGACATATTTTTAACTTTTTGGTTTTTACATGACGTTTCACATTTACGATAACTTCACCTCCGAAATTTTTTGTGCATGTAACATGGTCAGCCTGTTCAGCTTCCACCATGTCTGTAAGATTGATTATTGTTAAGTCTGACTATTGAATTCAATTGTAATTTGATCTTATTCAATATTACTAAAGTTTTCAGAACTTTATCCCCTTTAATCGTTATTTTGTTTAAGTTTTTTCCTAATTTAAGTTTCAAGTAATCTAGAATTCATTTTCTAACATCCCCAGAAATTCTTTGTGATAGAGAATGCTTTATGCTTTTCTGTAAGTAGCAAATATATTTGCAAATTATAACCAATCACAAGATACAAAAGCATCAAATTCATAACCAATCACAAGAGGCAAAACATAAAAGCATCAAATTCAAAAAAGCACTTAATCAAACACATACATACATTTCTTCAAAAATCTCTCACACAACTTAAAAGAGAATGTTCCATCCTTATTTCAAAATCATTTTTACAGAGCTCTTAAAGAGTGATATTATGATGATAGTGCTGTGAGAACAGTGTGAATAAGGTATTATGGTGTGATGGCTTATAAAATGGCGAGTGTTCTAAAAATAGAAAAAGATAGGCACACTGACACCAAGAATTCAAAATTGGGCGGCAAAATTAGGAATCGTTTCTTTTGGTAAGAGTAGGAGTAAAAGTGGGAGTAAGAAGTAGGAGTTAAGGACAGTAGTTTTGTGTAGGAGATTTAAAAAGAAGGACGCTAGTCAGTTGACCACTAGAGTTCAGAAGTGATAGACTCGTTTACTACTAGCATCCCACAGTGAAGAGAATTTAGCTAGTCTGCTCCTGTATCCACACAAAACTTAAAGGTTGAAAAACCTAAAGTTTTATACCAAAAATAAACATCATTAATTCAAGTTTGTGTTATCTTCTAATTATACCAAAACGAAGCAACACAACAGTGGTGACCACGACATACGAACAGAAAGCAACCTCATATACAAAATATATATATATATATATACACACATATCAAAGGATAAATGGAGCAGACAGGAGAGGAAACGACTCATCAAGTCAATATCAAGACACCGGAATTCATGGAAACTGCTGTAAATGGATGGTCTACGATATTAGAAATGTGACAGCGAAATGTGACAGCGTCGAAAACAAAGTTTTATACAGTAATATCGTAGTTACCAGCGGAAGAAGTGAGTAAACTACCAAATGCTACCCTCGTATCACAAGATTACGAGGAATTAAAAAAGGGATCTGATAGAAGCTCACGAACAAACAAAACCGGAGCTTCTAGAAAAATTAATGTCGGCTACGACTATTTCAGGACGACCGTCGACATATTTGCACGAAATGCTATCCGTAGCTAAACGGATAGGTATTAGCGACGACATTGTGAGACACAAATTCCTGTAGTAACAATAGCTCCAGTAATAGCCTCGCAAAAAGATTTAAACCATACCCAACTTGGCAGGTTAGCAGATGAACTGATGCCATTATTGAATAATGATAAGGCATTTGTTGTTCTTATCTACTAAGAATAACTCACAAACAAATTAAAAAGGAAAATACAGCCAAGACACTTCAGTGCCACTAAATGTCAGGCCGTATCGGAATAACCAACGGACAAAAATTTGCAGAGCACATATTTATTTCGCCAATGAAGCAAGAACATGTAAACCTTGGTGTAAATGGCCCAAAAAGAACAATCTACAAATGTTGCCTAGTTCCCGACCAGCAAGACCTACGGGAAATGATTCGGAAAACTAATAGGGCGAACAAGTTCAGTCCCACAAGGTTCGCCGCTATTAGAAATTACCGCAAAATTAGGGCTACCAAATTAAAATTTATTGTAGATACTGGCGCAAGAAGATGAGAATGAGAAGATAGACGAAGATGAGGAGGAAAATGAAGAGAGACCAAGATCACCATTGAAGAGAAAGGACAGTACAAAACAAAAGTGGTTAATAAGAGAAAAAACAAGGGTGTTCGATGACCTCTCTGATTCAGAGAGGTCTAGTATCATATGCAAATGAAGAGACCAGTATATGTAGAGAGTACTTAATGAAATAGGACAGAAAATAGCCTGTCGTCACAGACAACATGCAGAACTGTGCTATGACTACTGCTATTCACATTGATATGTGAAACATAACAGCTTCTTTGTTGGTTACTCACTCTGTATATGGAATTTTCAGTATTCTTCTGTAAAGCCACATTTCTACTGCTTCTAGTTTTTTCCTCATCCTCAGAAAAATTTTCTAACATTCACTGACATATAAAAGGATGGATAACACTGAGCTATGCAGCACTCTTTTCTTTGTTTCTCACAATTTTTTTTCATTTCTGTTGTGGATTCTGGTTAGAAACCACACAATATAATAATAACACAAAACAGATATGAGAGGGAAAATGTAAGGGTATTGAACAACTAGCAGTATAGCCCGGCGTTGCTCGGGTGTAATGAAAGCTTTAAAACTAATCTATGGTCTTGAAGCTCAGACTCTTTTGATGTTGGCACGAAAGAATAAAAAGCAATAGTTATTTCCAGTTAAAGTGAAACCGTAGACTGAAAGAAAAATGAATGGATGTAAGTCAAATTTTCATTTCCTGGTATCGATATCAAATAATTTTTTTTCATCGTAAACTGAATTTTGAAGGCTAAATAAGTCCTCTGAGTAAATGGTATCATGGCTGAGACTAAGAACTACAATTATAACTACTTAGAGCTAAACCTGAAGCAAAAACTAAAATAAAAGGGTTGAAAAAAATACAGACATACAGGCAGATAAACAGACACACACAAACATTTTGCCTTATATATATATGTATATTATCAATTTTCTGCACTATTGTAAGAACTGCAACCTTGAAACTTCTGAATATTGTTTCTTATGTCTTTGTCTATGAGTGTATCAAATTTGATTAAAATCAGACCACTCCTTCTATAACCCAATTTTTTCGGTTATTGATTTTTGATGTTTCTCAAGGGTACCTCAACACAAAACCTAGCTAAGAACACTCGCAGATGCTTATAGTACAACTGTGCAAATTTTCAAGAAAATTGGTCCAGCCGTTTTGGAGTCTATAGGTAACGGATACACACACACACACACACACACACAGACAAAGTTTCATTTATAAATAAGTTTAGATATATATACAACCTGTACACGGTTAGTAGACTCAAAAATACTAGGAATACTTGTTAGTAGGAGTCAAATATATACAATCTTGTAGATAAGAAGTAAGGCTGGGTAATAAGTCTATATTCTTACTGACCAACTAGCGGTGTTTCAACTGCTCTGACAAGCACTGCTTTACACACACCCGTTCTCTGTAGGCAGGATCATATGTACACCTTAGATAAGTCCATTTATATATGTAAAAAGGGGGGGACTCCCCAACAATTTCACAGCACCTTCTTTAGCTTTTCACATACCTTTTTTGGTAGTCCAATGTGTGCCTAAATATCAGTGTCACATTTTCCTTCCTCTGTTAAAATGTTTTCTAGATATTTGAATTTCTGCTTGAGTTTTATCTGGATATCTATAATATCTATAATTTGTTGTTCCCTTATATATTAAGCTGAGTCTCAAGTAATTTCCAGTTTTGGGAACCAGTTATAATAACAAATATATTATCATAGCAACTAATCATATATAATCGTTCATTCAGTAATGAATTAGAACACTTTCAGCTGTTAGCGTATGTATGCATGAGATATCACATGTTAAAAGTCTGCCTCCTTCTATGGAGTGCCCATAGCTCAGAGGTAGAATCGCCGACTGACACCAATTCGGTCAGGTTTCAATCCTGGATAAAAAGCAATTGGATGTCTAACCATACTGATGAGCTGTGATATGGCGAAACAGATCTGTCTGCGGATGACTATTTATGCTCTCACACCCTGATTGAGCACTTTGGGAGAATGGTAGACTTTGAAAAAAACAGTAGTTACTCAGGCATCTACTCATCATTCATTCAGTAATGAATTAGAACACTCTCAGCTGTTAGCATATGTATACATGATATATTACACGCTAAAAGTCTGCCTCCTACTGAGCACCCAAAGCTCAGAGGTAGAATCACCGACTGACTCCAATTCGGTCGGGTTTTAATCCTGGGTAAAAAGCAATCAGATGTCTAACTGTACTGATGAGCTGTGACACAGTGAAACACATCTGTCTGCAGAAGACTATATATATATATATATATATATATATAGAGAGAGAGAGAGAGAGAGAGAGAAAGAATAAATCTAAGTAAGAGCCAATAGACCTACCTAGGTTTCACCCTACGGCTCATCAGGGTAAGTCAGCTCGTTTCGAGACGAACTGAAATATATTATAACAATTATTAGTATTAGCATTATTATGTCATTTTTCATCATATTTCAATTTCTGCTATGGTCACACTACCAACCAAGTCTGCGGGAAGATCTAAGGCAGGTTGTGGCGTGTTGTTATGACTCCTTTTCATGTTTTTTCTATCTTCCCTATCATCCCTAGCGTTACATAGACAAAGATTTCCTTAGTGTGTGGGCTGTACTTAATAAGACAATTTTTTGTATATCTCTTAATCTGGAGTTTCCAGGGATTCTTTCAATGTGTTGTTTTGTTCCATTTTTTTATCATTCCAAGTGCACCTACTATCACTGGCACAACTCTTGTTTTCAATTTCCACAATTTTTCTATTTCAATTTCCAGGTCTTTATATATTGACAGTTTTTCAAATTCCTTGGTTGCTATGTTACAATCCCCTGAACAAGCCATATCAATTAATAGACAAGTTTTCTCTTACTGGTTTTTAACAATAATGTCTGGCCTATTTGCTTCAATTTTTCTGTCTGTGTAGATTGTGTAATCGCATAGAATGGGATGCCATAAATTAAATACGACGAAAAACAATTTCTACAATTTTATTTTATAGAAAGACTATGTATTTATTTATATATTTATTTTTATTTATTTATTGATTTAATTTACTTATTTAATTTATCTTATACTGATAACCCTATTTTTGACCAACGACTTTATTGAAAAAATAAATGAATATACAGTGGATGAACAAATTATTACATTTTTATTTTAAATCTCACAGCACTAATAAACTTAAACATATGTCAACTTTTTCTTTTCCATTAATTTTTTTTTTTTACAAGGACTAGTGATAGTAGTAACAATTTTCTTTTTTTTTTTTTTTTTTTTTTTAACAAAATACTCTTGTGTAGTGCTGTTTTGTTTCGTTGAGCTGTTGCTATGCCCAAGTTTTTTTGTTTTTTTTTAAACCAGCATCTTTCTCTTTGAATTCCAGTCACGTCTATGTCAGCTGTCACTTGGGAGCCCATTTAGGAGAAGGAAAACTGCGAACAACAACTCGCAACTCAAGGTGTCAATCATGCCGAGGAGTGAATGGCTACTGCATTATGAGGTCACAAACGATCCCCTACAGGCTTCGAGACCCTGTTTGTAAAAGACCGTTACCCAGCGTGCCAGGCAACTTTGGGTGGACTTTTGGACCTGTGCATCACTCGTGGGAAAAATATGAGAAATACAAATAGAAATAAAAAGTCCAGTATGGCTCTTCCAGTGGATAAACAGGGAGCCCGTCCTTCAGAAGGGAACCTACCTGAGGTCAAAAAATCTGCTATAGGAACAAACTCCTACACAAAGAATGAATCTTCAGGTCCCCACAACCAGGATAATCCTAATGATGGTCCTGAAAATTCTCCAGCTAGATCTACAATCGTATATTTAAAAAAAGGAAAAATAAAATGGTCTTGTGAGGAGTACAAAGTCGTTATGACTGCATTTCATGAAGCGTTACTCAAACCTCAAAAAAAGCATTATTATTATTATATATATATATATATATATATATATATATATATCTCAATTAAGAATAAATTTGGAGTACACTAGCATACCATAGTTTTGTACAACAGTGACAGCATACACTGTGTATTAATGAAAAAAGGTTTCTCTCACCCATAATAAGGCAAGGTTACATAGAGTAAGAATAATACAGGAAAAAGTTTTGGATTTTGGTTGATCAATTCTATGCCATCCACCATATCCATCCAACCTTGCACCAATGAAGAAGTTTTTTTAATGAAAAACCAGATTCAAGAGATTGTCAAAAACATTATCACATCAAAATCTGTTGAATGTTACTCAATGTTATTGAAGAGTGACCTGATAATTGGTAAAATATCATTGCAAATAATGGTGAATAAATAATTAAGTAAAATGTAATTCTATCTTATTTTTTTAAGAGTAAAGTTGATAAACAAAAATGGAAATTATTTATGACACAATAAAATATATAGAAACAGTATGTAATAATAATAATAAACTATCCAATCCTACCCATTTCAATACTAACCACTCTGTATAAAAGATTAACTTAGTTTAGTAGAATAAAGCTTTCAAAATTGATATTCAACATTGTTTATTACACAGGGCAAACTACTTGTTAAACTCAAATAAACTTAGAACCGAAACTTTATTCTTCTTAAAACTATTCTATGAATAAAGAAAGGTTTAAAAATTTATATATATTCACATTTGTTATGCAATATGCCAACAAGTAAAGCAGAATTAGAAGGTAAAGTAAAATTGGAAAATGTCCACTGGGAAATAATTTGTGGAAAAGTTCCAAGTGTAGTCAGGATGATTTAGTTGACTGCATCTATTTTTATTTTTCTACAAAATCTGGCACCTGCCTTTTTCGGAGTCTGTAAGAATGTAAGAATCAAAGAACATAAGAATGTAGGAATGGCAAATTCTCATCTTGTTTTGTTTGCAGTGTTTATCTAAAAATAATAGCAAAGCCATTGGGTATTTTTCACAAGTAAACATTCAGCACAAAAACCAAAATGGCTACTTAATAGTTGGCAAATAAAACTTTAGTGAAATATAATTTATACACTAATATCTTCATTTTGGTAACATTTATATTGGGAAAATGTAATAAAGACAATTATAGGTGATATATACTCTGATGTTACATAGTATTCAACAACTATGACATGAGATACATTAGTCATGGACAAATTAACATCCTGTACCTTTTATATATATTGTGATATTATAAGAAATGATTTATCAGACAAATAAGATGTAAAATTTCATTCACACTTGTAATCATATAGTATCATGGCAAATATTAAAAGCAATTATAGGAATGCACTATAAAATGATTTTACTATAGAAATGCATTACAATTTATTAAACAAGTAAGTCAAAACGTTCATTCACTCTAATAATTATCTCAAACAAGTAAGTCAAAACCCACTCATAAATATATCATGACATAGTGAATATTAAAAGCATTCATATAATTTTTTTTTTTATAATCATATCGCCCCAAGCAAGGCATTTTACTGCCACTGTTGTGCAGGGAGTTATATAGGAGAAAAGTTATGACAAAGAGTGACAGGTTATAGGGGGTGTCAGAAGTGGGTAAGAAAAGGATGATACTACTGATGAGAGTGGAGTGGACGGAGAAAGAAGCATGAGAGAGGAAGCAGGTTAGTGAGATAGGAGATGACTATTGACTTTACATTTAAATTCTTGGAGATTGTAGCTGTCAGGGAAGCAAGTAAACAGAAGGGAATGTTACAGGTGAGAAATACGAACAAAGAAACTGCTGGAGTAGAATTTGCATTTACATTTTTTTGGTTTCACAGTAAAAGGGAAGGACCTAGTTGCTAATCTTGTGGCTCAAGTAAATTCATACATAGGGGGAACCAGTAAGCTAAGTTTATTGGAACAGAAGCTAAGTTCATCAGAGCAGAAATGCATTAGAACGATTTTACTATAAAAATGCATTACAATTATTTATTAAACAAGTAAGTCAAAACTTCCATTCACTCTAATAATTATATCATGACATATCAGATATTAAAAGCATTTATAGAAATGCATTGGAATTGATTTTACTATAGAAATGCATACAATTATTTATTAAACAAGTAAGTCACAACTTTCATTCATAATTATATTAGGATATAAGAAATGTTAAAAGCATTTAATGAAATGTATTGGAAATGATTTTACTATAGAAATACATACAATCATTTATTAAACAAATAAGTCAAAACTTTCATTCAGTTTAATAAGTATATCATGTTAAAGCAAATATTAAAAGCATTTATAGAAATGCATTGGAAATGATTTTACTTTAGAAAGGAATTACAATTATTCATTAAACAAATAAGTCAAAATGTTGATCCGATATAATAATTACATAGCAAGAGACACAACAAATTTTAAACATAGAAGAAATATTCTATAATCTAAACTTATTTATAAATGGAACTTTGTCTGTGTGTATGTGTATGTGTGTGTATTTGTGTGTCCATTACCTATAGACTCTGAAATGGCTGAACCGATTTTCTTGAAAATTTGCACAGTTGTACTATAAGCATCTGCGAGTGTTCTTAGCTAGATTTTGTGTCAAAGTACCCCCGATAAATATCGAAAATTGATAATAAAAAAAACGGGTTATAGAAGGAGTGGTCCGATTTTAATCGGATTTGATACACTCATAGACAAAGACATAAGAAATGATATTCAGAAGTTTCAATGTTGCAGTTCTTGCAATAGTGCAGGAAATCAATAATATATATATATATATATATATATATATATATCTCAAAGGCAAGATGTTTGTGTGTGTGCCTGTTTATCTGCCTGGATGTCTGTATTTTTTCAGCCCTTTTATTTTAGTCTTTGCTTTGGGTTTGGCACTAAGTAGTTATAATTGTAGTTCTTAGTCTCAGCCATGATACCATTTACTCAGAGGACTTATTTAGCCTTCAAAATTCAGTTTATGACGAAAAAAACTTATTTGATATCGATACCAGGAAATCAAAATTTGACTTACATCCATTCATTTTTCTTTCAGTCTACGGTTTCGCTTTAACTGGAAATAACTATTGCTTTTTATTCTTTCGTGCCAACATCCAAAGAGTCTGAGCTCCAGGACCATGGATTAGTTTTAAAGCTTTCATTACACACGAGCAACGCTGGGCTACACTGCTAGTAATAAATATAACGAATTTTAGCACTGACTGCATTTGAATCCGATAACTAATGTGTCATCTTTTCTTATTGCTATCTACTTATTTTACCACTGTTTCTCTACTCTTTCTTTTGACTGTAGTTAATTTCTGAAGTTACAAAGGAAATGCTTTTATGGCAAAATTTATGCTTGGTAGATTTTACCTATCAACCCTTGTTTATTGTCAAATTTTTATACTGAGTACCCAGTAGGGATCAAACTTAATACTTAGTAGTAATGATTGACCAGACTAATCTAGTTAACTAATATTATATTTTAAAGTGCCTGAAATGTTTTTGAGGGTAGAAAAAAATTGATCATTAATCAGTCAATTCTGTCTAAATTTCTGGGATGAGGTGTTATCATTTAGACTATTTTTATTAAGACTGTTGTCCTTATCTTTGTTGTTGTTATCACAATGTTTTGGCAACTGTGTCCTCCAGCCTTTCTCAGATGTATATCAATTTGGGTGATTCTGAACTGAACCCTTTATTTAATCTACAGGAGTAGACTGTTCTTGTTTCACTGTCCATACCAAGGGATATCTTGTCTAGTTCTTATTTTTTAGTACTGCTCAGTTATTGCTCACATTTTCCATTGAGTCCAAGTATACACTACTCAGACCAGGGATTAAACTTCAATTACTATGTCACTAAATTCATGAACCAATGCTTTAATTCATTAGGCCTTTAAAAGCAGTCTAGCTCTGTTGATTAAATAAAGATTTCAGTTCAAAATTCCTTGTAGGTTACCCAAATCAGCATACACCTGATGAAGACCGGAGGATATAATGGCTGAAACATTGTGATAACAAACACGGAAAATGAAGACAATAGTTCAAATATAAATAGTGTAAATAGTTAAGTAGTGAATTTTGCAATTTTTTAGCTAAAATTTGTTTGAGAAAGTTAAGCAATCAATCTGTCTATTGTGTGTCAAAAATAATACAAAAAGGGGTTGTCAGTAGTCTGGAATTAATGCAAACATTGCTGACAGAATAGAACTATTGTGTTGCTTCATTTTGGTATAATTAGAAGATAACAAACTTGAATTAATGATGTTTATTTTTGGTATAAAACTTTAGGTTTTTACATCAAGTTACAACCTTTAAATTTGATGTGGATACAGGAGCAGACTAGCTAAATTCTCTTCACTGGGGGATGATAGTAGTAAACAAGCATATACCTTCTGGACTCTAGTGGTCAACTGACTAGCATCTTAACCTTTTCAAAACTCCTACACAAAACTACTGTCCTTAACTCCTACTTCTTACTGCCACTCTTACTCCTACTCCTACCAAAAGAAACGGTTCCTTATTTTGCCACTCAATTTTGAATTCTTGGTGTCAGTGTGTCTATCTTTTTCTATTTTTAGAACACTCGCCATTTTATAAACCATAACAGGACTATTATATGTATAACTGCTATTATCATTAATCAATGGATATAAAATGGTGGATCATTATTATTCTGATGCTTATCTAAAACTGAGCCCCCACATAACAAAAAAATTGCAATAATTAAAAAATGATTTCTATAAAGTGGAAAAGACAAAAATGATTTCTATAAAGTAGAAAAGTGGTTAACATTATAAGCTCAACATTTATAAAGTTTATATATATCACAATTCTCCAAATTTTTTTTTTTATTTAAATACCTGCAGTAAGCTTTTGCTTTATGGGGTTAACTTTCCTTTCCTCCCTGTGGAGAAATTATCAAGTTCTGAAAGACTATGAGAGGGTTATGTTTACAATAATATTTAATAACATTGTTAGCTGACTGCAATTTTTAAAGTTGTATACATATATAAGAATGAGACATTTATGTCAAGGTCTTGTTATGAATTACAACACCATAGGAAAGGAAGGAAAATAGTTTATCTCTCTATAAAATAGATGAGTAAATATTTCCTTTAAGACTTAAAAAAAAAATATGTACAAACTATTTGAAAAATTAGAACAAATTGAGACACTTTCGGACGGGGGTGAGGTTTAAGCAAAAATCTCACAAATGGTGACTCTGAAAAATAATACAATCCAACGTTTTTATTAAGTATATTTGCTCAGATCAACATTATTATCGTTCACTATAATTTATTACTAACTTTACTTTATCATTATTGTTGCTTTTTTATTACTGCACTTTGTATTGATAAATTTTTTTCTAAATTAAATCAAAAAGCATGAAATTGGAAAAATAAAAAAGTACTAGTTAAGTAGAGTGGTCCATTCAAAAAAAAATAGGAATGTTTTTAGGAAATATTTTTTTGTAAATTTTAATATTCTTTAGAACTTCCATAAGTTGCAAGCCTCGTCAGAATTTAAAAATACTGGTTTGTTGTAATTTTAGAAGGGAGATCCTGTTCAAACAGCAATAGTGTAAAATAAATCCCTGACCACTGCATTTAAAATCTAAGGTCAATTTATCTATGCTACTTGCACTTGTGGTAGCATTTACCCTGGGCAGTTTCAGCTGGCTTCATTCCTAGAAGTTTCCAGGGACTTTTTGGTTCCACAAACAGTTCCCAGCTGCATGTGATACAGAGATTTTCTTGCAGTAGGTTGCCAATACTCAGATTAGTTGCCAACCAAGACTATAGAACCCAATCTGCCATGCTTCTTACCCATAATCAGGGGAGAGATGGAGTCAGACTTTTCTCAATGGTATTAGCATGTAAGTGAATGTAATGAATTCGACTGTAATTCTAACGCCACTCTCCGATTTCTCAATCCAAGTTGCCACCATACCTCCATCAATACAACCACTTCATTTTTATATCTATGCTACATATCCTCATAATCTACAATTTTTATGTCTATAAAACAACCCCATTCAGTAACCCTTTACCTTATATGAATCTCATACCTTGTATTAAGTAAACAATTGTGCAAAAACAAAAGAGAAAAAATTTATATAGAAAAATATAAACACCAAAGGATTCAAAGATGGCTGCACAAAAATCTTTTTATTTTTTTCCTTCCTTCCACTGTATTGGAGGTCTTGCTTTGGTGTGCATTAGCTGAACCATGTGATAGCTTCATAGAATTCGGTAATTATTACAGTGATCTGGGAAGGTCAATTTTGCTTACACATGGTTAATACATATACAGGTTTCTTGTAGCAGTAGTTGTGGCTGTTGCTAGTACCAGAATAAGAAAGTTAGTAATAGGACAAAAGGAAATGATGGCTTCTTTTCAAATTAGTTTATATACATCACAAAAAGTGGATATGACACCTTAATCCATTTCACTAACATTCAGGCTACTCATCTTCTTTCTATAGTAAAATTCAGGCTTTCTTTTCAGTAGTTTATATTGGCCACTAAATGACCAATAAAAAGAGAAAAAAGGCCTGAAGTATAATTGATGCCTCTTTTTATAGAAGGTACTTGCAGTTACATATTATTTTAGATTGACTATTGTTTGAAAATAAATGCTAAATGTTATTTAAATGATATTGCAATCTAGGATTAGTAAAATTTGGATAAAAGATGTGTTTCTTTGTTTGTTCATCTTTTTTTCTTTTCTTTTTTTTGCTGTACTCTGGCACAGCTACATGCTTTGATTGGAGAACTGAGTTCAAATTCCAGTTGAATTCATTGCATTCATTTATAGGGGCTTATTTATTCTTTATCTAGTTGTAGTGTGAGTCCATTCTAGTGAAGGGTAATTGTATACTGTTGTAGGTTAACAGAATTTGGCCTTGTGGTAGATAGCCCACTATAAGTCATAAAATGATTATAAAATCAAGAAAAGCAAATTGAGTTGAAAATAACATTTATATATACACATATCAATTAATGTTTTTACAATTAAAGCAATACTTGAATGTAAGTCCAAAGGAGGTTAAAATGTTCATGAAAAATAATAAGCTGAAAGAGATTTAAGGCTTAGGATTGTGGGGAGCAGAGGTATGTGAGGAATGTCTTTGAAGTAGTCAAGTACTTTTGAGACAGTGGGGGAGAAAGAAAGAGGCAAGGATAGTAGCCTCTGACTTAGGTCAAGGGGATTGGTTACACTCTTCTCCTCTGGTCTGTGCCTGTCTGTCTGTCTGTCTGCTTTTTGTTTCAGCTTTTTATATCTGCTTTTTGGATCAAAACAGCTCATTTTGGGATTTCATACTTGTATTTGATTCTGGGCTTCCCATTGGCTGGTAAATAAAATTTGCGTAGGCTCTCGAAATGAAAATTTGATATTTGATTAATTTTTATTTTTCAACCGGAACATCTGCACGAACTCGGATGCGCAACAATGAGTTTTGTCCATTTGCTTTCTGGTTGTTATAGAGCAAACATCCGGTCCCTCGCTTTTGCTCAGTCGATATCACCACACATTTACACACAAACCACTCAGAAACATTAACAGAATGTAAAAAGCAGATTATTAATCTTCTCAATATATAAATACAGTATCTATCCAAATATGCAATATATATTTTCTATCAGTGTGTGCAATATTTTTTATAGAATGGTCTGGAATTTAATTATCTCACCACATCAGATATGACACAAGGTTAGTTTAATGTAGAGTGACAATACATATACATATGATCTAAAGATAAAAAAAACTTCCCAAATCAACCCTGTGACCATTGTCGTATTGACATTAGCATCTAACATCTCTCTCTTTTCCTTTAGTGTAATGAGGGAGGTGCTGCTGAAGGAGTTAAATTCTTGGGTCTATTACCCTCATTAAAAAATCATAACTTGTCTAAAGCCGGAAACACAGCAGAGAGGAAAATATATACTACTCTTTGAAATACTGGTTCTTGTATATTCAATGAAGTTAAGTAACATTTAGTCTGTTCAGTACCTAGATGAGTGGCCACTTGGAAATACCAGATGCTGTAATCTTGGATGTGTGGTCAGTATAATGGATAACAACTCAGTTAATCGGAAAGCTGAGTTCCAATTCCAGTTGGGTTTGTTATATTTACTTACATGGAAATACCCTTGGTAAAGGTATGAATCTGTTTCGTTTCTCTCCAGGTATGGGTTAATTAGCAAGACTTGTATCAGCAAATCATTATCTCCCAAAAAGTTTCACAATCTAAAAACATTTTTGGGCTTTAAATAAATCATAAAAAACAAATCAATCAAAATCAGGCTGATGCCTGGTGAGTGCTCAGTACTTACTCACCTTCACAGTAAGTGACACCTGGTCAATTTAATGTAGGGTGCTCAAACAGGTACATATGAGCCAAAGATAATAAGTGCCAAGTTTCTGTGACTAGTGATACAATGGTATTGGTATTTACCAACACTCCTTCTTTAGTGTAATGAGGGAGGTGTTGCCACAGAGTTGGAATCCCCAGAACCAGACATCCCTCAAAATATTCTCATAAGTTGCCTAAAGGGAGAAGCATGACAGACAGGCGGTGAACAGATACTACACTTTGAGTCTAGCCTGATGGCCAGGGAATATGCGCTCTAATTCTTGGAAAAAGTGTTGGGAAGTGGCACTTTGTTCTTAGAATTACCTATCCACAGTTAAATAATCCTATTATTTTTCTTTAGTAAGATGTCAATATCATAATAAAAAGTAAAGACAAAAAAGAAACACAGCATAATGAATAAGACCGTTTTGTCATTTTAGTGGTAAATGAGCTACGATGAATGCCTGACAAGTGGCAGAGATAAGAAAAAAGTTTAAACACTTGAAAAATTTACAAGGAAACCTACTGTAGAGGTATTTCAGTAGTAGTAGTAGTAGTAGTAGTATGTGTGTGTGTGTGTGTTCCAGCTTAGAATTCCAGAGTGGTATCAGTCCTTAATTGATATTATACTCAAGTACACACAGATTCTTTATGGTAGGCTTTGTTTGGGTCTTATCTAGGCAGAGATTTACATATGGGCTGCAACCCAGAGGCCCTCAAGTGCTCTCTATTCCTGAGATAAAACTAAAAAAAAAGTACAGATATAAGAACAGAGAAGATTTGTTTCATTTTTAGATTTATTTCTTTAGTTTTCAGTTGTGATGATCTAGGATCGTAAGCCTGTAGCTAGTCAGATTTTTCCTTTCCCATCATCGTAAGGTATTTTTAGAATGCTTTGTGAGTGAATTTAAATACTAGAATTTCAGTGTAATAATTTTGTTCTTGGTACATTTCTGTAAGATGTAAAGTTTGGATAAAAAATATGAAGCTGATTTTCTACCTTTTCTATAAATACTTTCATGGTAATTGTTCTGATAAACTTTCCACTATGGTACCTAGCTGAATGAGAGATTAGCAAGCCGAGTTTGAATTCCAGTCAAATTTGTTGCATTCACTTTCGCACAAAAACCCTTAGAAAAGGTATTAATCTACATATTCTCCCAAGGTTCTGTAGCCTTGGTTGAAAGTAATGTCAACATACTGCAGGAAAATCTTCTGCCCAATCAGTCATGTCTCTTTCAAGACATGATTGCCCAAGCGTGTTTCACACATGACACTTAACTGACTGACTTGAATGTCAACAAGGTCTCACCAATTTGCAGTTGAATTGGTTAGATGCAATGTAAGTTCTATGCTATCAGTTTTTTTCTCTTGCACTTTTCATTTGTAGAACTCTCTTACAGTTTCATGTTTCCCAATCAATTTTGATCTTCAAAATTTAAATGCAATGTCAGTTACTATCTAATCTTCTTGATTCCTCTTCTGTTATTATTCTCACTGCTTAATAGTGTTTTTCTTTCTCTTATTTTTTCACACTCAGTAACCCCTTGTGACTTAGTGGCTTTACTGCCTTGCTTGAGGTGAAATGATTAAATAAATAATAAAGCTTAATGACATTTTTTTTTGAGAATGTAAAAATCAACTGGATGTGTGGATGGATTATTTGTTAATAACTAAGTTCAATTTCTGAAAAAAATTATGCAACATTTACACTAATTCTGATGGGCAAGACAAGAATCCATCACTTCTCACTCTAGTTATGACTAAAATTGCAAGAGAAACTGGGTTTTCTATCCTTGGTTAGAAACTGGTTTAAGACATCTCTGAATCCCAAATCATGGAGAAAGTAATGAGAAACTACTATGTTTACAAAGAACATTCATAACAGCCTAGAGTTCACAGTTATTAAAAAAAAGGAAGTGGTGAAGGGCCATGATCACCTGAGATGATATAGCATTTAGATAGTAACCAGAAACGATCAACTCTGAATTCAAAACTGTGGAAAAGGCAACTGGTATCTACTCTATTATCTTTCCAAAGAATAAAAATGGCAATGCACAGTCTACAGCTATCAAAAAAAAAGGAAGCTATAAAGAGACATGATCGCCTACATCCTAAAGTGACATAGCACTTAAAGGGGAAGATATAGATACTTGTTGCAATTCATAAAAATAGAAATTCTTTTATATAATTCAATTTGCGCCTGTTTCTTGAAAGTCTACATAATCTTGTGACTGTCTCGGCTGTCCACACATTTTTTCTCACTGTGTCAACTGTCTGCACGCATTTGTGACCACATATCAACTATTCACATAGTTTTGTATGTGTGCCTGAAGTGTTCAGAGTTCTGACAGTATCTCAACTGCCCACATAATTTTGTGACTGCATCACAATTGTTTGCTTAGTGTTGTGCTTGTGTCTTAACTGTCCGCATAGTTTTGTGCCCAGGTATCAACTGTCTGTCCACCTCAAGTGTTCATATTTTTTTTTACTGTATCTCAACTGCCCACATAATTTTGTGACTACATCACAAGTGTTTGCATAGTGTTCTGCTTGTGTCTCAACTGTCTGCGTAGTTTTGTGCCTGTGTATCAACTGTCTGTCTGCCTCAAGTATTCAGTTTTGTGACCATATCTCAACTCTCTGAAAATTTTTGTAACTGTGTCTTAAATGCTTGCATAGTTTTGTAACTTCATCTCAAATGTCTCTTATAGTTTTGCTAAATAATAACATTAACATAACAATAATTCAAATAATAACATCGTCTATGCATAGGAGCTTGAAAATTGCAATATTTGAATGAGCAAACAATCCAAGATGTTATATTCAAAACATATGTACAATTCTACCTGCAAATTGAATCTTTGAATAAATTTGTTGATAAGTACTTGTAAATATTATGTAAACATGCCAAATCTTTGGAATCTGTTAGTATTTTCTTTCTTTAACTAAAAGTCAGCCACTATTTATATGAACAGTGACTAATATAAAGTGAGTAAACTTAACTTTAATGCCATCAATTTGTCTATTTGCTAAAATATATACACTATTATTAGTCAAGGAGTTATTTTTAAACATTATTTTGGTACCTATGCACATATTGCACGGCAGACTGCTGGCTGGAAATTTTCTTCTATATTTAATGACATTATCAGTAGATGTGTTTTTACTATGTTTTATTGAGTCTGGCACAAGTCTAAAGAAATAGAGCATCCAGTGAAAATTAAACTATTTATATCTGTATATTAATATTGATAACTATTACAATTAGAGGAAATTAAAATGTTAACAAGTTTAATGTTAATGGTAAAATTAAGGCCATTGATTAAATTAATGGTTATAGTAAAATACTGGAAAAAATTGACATTCATTGTATTTCATAAATTTCTGTCTGAATTTTTAGGATGAGGAATTATTGTTACATACATTATTTATCTGAACTATTTTCCCTATCTTTGTTGTTATTATAACAATGTTTCAGTCATTGTGTTCTCTGTCCTTCATCAGCTGGTCCAGGTAACCTTCAGGGTATTTCAAACAGAACCCTTTTCTAATCTACAAAGGTAGACACACTGTTTTATAGTATAGTTATAAGTCTTTTTTTTTGCATCTTACTTGCTATGATCAGATGTACGTTGTGGTGCATTGGATATCGGCTAAGAATGAGAAATTGGGGAGCCAAGTTCAAATTCCAGCTGAATTCATTGCATTCACTTACACGCAAATACCTTGCGAAAGGTATTAATCCATCTATTCCTTCCAGTTATGGGTTAAATAACAGGACAGATTGGGTTCTATAGCCTTGTTCGGCAACCAGTCTACCACAGAAAGCAATGGCAACCTACTGCGGGATAATATTCTGCCCAGTCAGTCATGTCTCTTTTGAGACATGATCGCCCAAGCGTGTATCACGTATGGCACTTAACTGACTGACTAAGTGATTCAAGACTGTTTACATGAATGACATAGCAATTTACTAAATGTAGCTTAGATGTAGCATAAGGCCTGAAATATGAGGCACCCAGTGAGAATTGAACTCCCTCTTCAGTTGTAACAAGTTTGGTAACCATTACATCACATCAAATTGCCTGCCAAAATGCTATAAACTGATAGAATTTGTACCCTCTGAAAATCCATAACATCAAGTTGAGGTGGGGTCTTATATGCCATAAAATAGGAGTGGTGGACTTATATACCATAAAATATGAATAACGGTTTTGTAGGTTATTAAACAGAGGAGAAGAAAAATGAGTTGTAGTGCATGCCTCACAGTTGACTTTTTCCTATTGAATGTAGAATGGCAACTGTCAACAGGAATCTTTGATGCTGTAAAAGTAGGCAATGCTTAATAAATAAAATCTGAAAAGTATCAGTTACTGATCATTTCCTCAACATTAGCTTTGACACCAGCAAGAGCTGGTTAATCAGCTAACTTTATTTCTGAAATCAAATACTTGGATAAGTGAAAACAAAAAATTAAAGACCCTGTATCAAAGTGAAAAACAATCCTACTTACACACACCACACTCCCCATCCACTTACCGATCTTAACAGAAAAGATCGCTTCAAATTCTTTTCACGCTATCCTCTCACCAGAAAGCAGGACAGGCTGATCCACTCCACTAACCACCAAAGAACTAATAGGACTGCTTACTACAAAGAAGAAGTCTCACTCTCTCTCCTGCTCTCTCTTTTTCTACTCTAGATTATAGCAAGCAAAAAACTCTACTGCACAAGAATGTGTACACATAAAAGAAACTTTCAAAACAAAGTTTTCTCAGCATTCATTCATTTTGAATCTAAAAACAGACTGCATAGTGGTGAGCATGACACAGTACAGAAATCATGATGTGATAAGGAATTATCAGTGCAGAAAAAGCAAAGCAGAAAATATGACAACTGCTACAAATTGGAGTCACTAAAGACGATATCACTTGATTACAATGTGCAGCAACCATCTCTAAATTTAAACAAACAAATAAATACCTGAGGAAGGCCAAAGAACACATCAGCCATATTCTTGTAAAAAAAAGATTAGGGCTCAAAATTGAATAAACTAAATAATGGCAATGACTTATCACAGAACTTCAGAGGATTTAAAATTATGAAGAGGTTCTTAGTTAAACTCACTTCTCAAAATCTAGCCAAACAGTTTTTTATTTAACTCTTGTCAAGTGAAAAACTTTTCAGCATATTAATCCATTTTGTTTAAAATTATTTAATTATATAACCAGTGATATTACCAGTAGTGTATACCAGCTGACAAAGTGTTTTGAATGCAATTTCAGATCTACTCACCCACATTGTGAATATTGATCCAAATGGACCTCGTCAAAGTGTCTTTACACCTTGTCTGAGACAAGTGATTAATGTTTCTTCTTCATCTTCATCATGGTCAATTGAAGTTCATTCAAAGCCTCTTGAATGTCAAGCCATCCAACTTATCAAATGAAGACCAAGATGCACAAGTTCTATTTCTAAACTTTATCTTCAATCCTGACTGATAAAAGGCTTTCTTAACAGGATATTAATGGCCTGGTCTTGCCACATAGCTTATCACTTTCTTCTATTTATTTATATAAGTGATTAGCTTTCACCCTTGTTACCCTTTCTTGATCTTTGTGGGCTGACATTACAGAATCATAAACCAAGAACTGTACGAAATAACAGAAGCCATGTCACTTAAGCACTTGAATACAGAAGATAACGATTGGCTTTGCACTCAAATTTTTTAAGATCAAGGTTAACTGGGAAGCAATAAGCCAGAAGAGATTTCCACAAGTAAGAAGTGCAAAAGAAGAAAATATTAACATATGGTTATATCTAGCCATTTCAACTGCAAATGCTGAGACCTTACTACCAGTCTAGTACTAGGCTTAAATTCATAAAGGCATAGAAGATAATTCATCAGAACAATTATCATGAAAGTAGTTATAGCAAAGGGAGAGAGAAGCTACATAACAGAACTGAGAAAGTGACTGAAGCTGAGATGCTAGGTGAGAACCAATAATATTGCTGATTCTTCTTTGGATTTTATCAAGAATCTCTAAATATATAGCAGAATCACCAAACTATATGTAGCAACAATATTCGAAACAAGGATGAATGGTGGGATAGATTGTCAAGCACAACTTTCCTAACAGCAAACTTAGCTATTGATTCAATATGACCTTTCTACATAATGTCAATAGAAAAGGTTAGTCTAAGAAGGTACAATGAGTCACTCTCCTGAAGTTGGTGAATTCCGTTAAGCTTCGATAAGAACCCGAAAGAACTTTGTTGTTTTAAAAGTTACATAGAGACTTGACAGCTGTGGTTATAAAAAAAATATGTGAAAAGACTTTAAAAAGAAATTGAAAAGCTCTGATATTTTAACGAAACTTGGAAAAGACACTTGTATTTGAAGATTGAAAGCTCTGATATTTTTAAGCGAATCCTCTCTCTGTTGTAAACTGGCGTTCCGACAATTGTACTTTCTGTAGGGTTTGATATATTCACACCCACACACGCTTGGTCATTCAGTGTTCACGTGATAACCCTAGTTTCCCCGTGCTAACGGCATGCCGATATAAGACAGGAGCGTCACGTGTTACCCCAGTTAGGATTCTATCCCGGCCGAGAGCAGACATGTTTATTACCTAACTCACACATACACATGCGCACTAATTGCGGGTAGCAATTAGTGGCGCAAATTTTTATTTCTCACCAGCATGCACACACAACGCCAAAAAACTCCATTTGGAAACAGACATTAACAGTATGTACATTAACTTTATTCAAACTGAACTTTATTCAATTTAACCTTCTATCAAACATTTACGTTTCTCTCCAGACAAAGGGAAAGAACTTTTCTTTCCTTATTTGATTTGCGTGCTTTCAACTCTATGTAACCTTTGTTAATATATTGCTGTTCTGGTTACTTTCGCCTTTTCGTGTTTCATTATTTCCTGTGTTATTTCATGATTCAAGTTACACCGAGTCGACTCGTAAATATAAATTAGTAATGGACTCATCCTCCTGTACACTTTCCGCTTTTATAATTAATATTTTTTTTTTATAAAGACTTTATTCGCAACTCTCCGGGCGTCTTCGACCTTATTCATTATTTAATTTTTATTTTTTTTTATTTTTTGTGCCGTGTTTATTTTTAACCACAAGTGTACACCAGTGTCCGGTCTGGTTCTGGTGGAAAGACGACTACTGAAATTGCACAACGCGACTTTCTGAGATCAATTCACAACGTGGCCAGTGGTCCATTGTTGCAATAGACGTCTTGGAAACCAGCTTTTGTGACGAGATCATCACGACCAGCAACAGCGACCGAACTAACCAGCCAGCCGAGTGGCAGTGTCACAACTGGTGCCGTCACGACCGTCGACGAGAACAAGGGTCACAACCAGCCATCCCTGGGCAAACTTGTCACATAGGGATATCTCGTGTTCTGATCAGCTATTGTTTGTTCTTCAGTGAAAACAAAACTAAGGTGCAACTAAGATAATACATCAGTCTGACTATAGTGTTTCTGTAATATAAATAAATACTTGAATAGAAATAGACAATATATTCACTGGAATATTCATGGAATAATAAAGAGTAAATGGTTTTCCTTTTGATGTTCAGTGTTTCAGTTTCAACAAGATTTCTCAAAAGTAACGCCTGATTTGTCCCCCACAATATTACAACATTTAAAACTTTTAACACTCTGTAGGTGACTATTTTTACCAAGCAGAATATTAGTCCTGCCAATGCAGGTTGAATTTGAATTTCTTGCAGGTGTAGTCATATCCTTCTATGGTAACACCTAAAACAGTCTTGACTGGAATTGAGAGCCAAGCTACTGCACTCTCAAATATATAGAACTAATACATAAACCACTATATTTTACAGGCATTCCCTATTTAGTAAAAGAGGAAATAATATTTATAAATGTTGCAGAGTGCTAAATGTTAAAACAAACTTCTTGACATGTCTTTCAGTTAATGTGGTGCTACTGAATGATTTGCCAGACTATTTGACTCCTTCAGATTTTTGTGAGGGATCCTAAAAAAAAACATTGTGTACATAGCAATGCTTAGAGACAATGCATCATTGAATAAATTCAAACAAGACTTTTACTACCATGTACAAATGCAAAGATATCATGAAAGAAAAGTAAAAAATTAAAATAACTGATACTCAAAGAAATTCAGATAACTTAAGACTATTAATCAGTCAGTCAATTAAGTGCCCTATGTGATACATGCTTGGGTGATCATGTCTCTTTTCATCCATGATTGACTAAGCAGAAGATTTTCATGCAGTAGGTTGCTATTTCTTTCTGCGGTAAACTGGTTGCCAACCAAGACTATGGAACCCAATCTATCCTGCTATTTAATCCATAGCTGGAGTGAGCAGAGATGAATTAATACCTTTCCCGAGTGTATTTGCATGTAAGTGAATTCAGTGAACCCAACTGGAATACGAACTTGGCACTCTGATTTCTTATTCCAAGCTGATATCCATTGCATTGCAATTTACATCCAAGACTATTAATATTTTTTTAATCATTTCACCCCAAGCAAGACATTTTACTGCCACTGTTGCGAAGAGGGTTACATAGGGGAAAGTGATGAAAAAGAGGGGTTAGTTATAGGACATGTCAGGAGGAGAGTAATAGACAGATGAGAATACCAGTGTAATGGGGGTAGAGTGGATGGAGAAAAGAGCTTGAGAGAATGGATGCGAGTTAGTGAGATAGAAGATGACTATTGACCTTACATTTAAATTACTGGAGATTGTAGCACTCGGGGAAGCAAGTATATGGAAGGGAACTCCACAAGCGGAAAGTGCGAGAAAAGAAGCTGTTAGAGTAGAAATTGGGGTTACATTTTATTGGTTTCACTGTAAAAGGGTGGGACCTAGTTGCTAGTCTAGTAGCTCGTGTAAATTCATACATAGGGAGCACCGGTGAGCTAAGTTAATTGGAGCAGAAACCGTGAAAGTATTTGTAGAAGAGGCACAGGGAAGCCACATCACGCCGGTGAAAGAGCGACTGCAGCCGAGCTGCCAAGTCGGTATCGATCACATTACAGATTCTCCGTTGGATTTTGTCAAGAACCCCGAGGTGAATAGCAGGGGCACCCGACCAGATGTGGCAACAGTATTCAATACACGGGCGGATGGTAGATTTATATATGTGCAAGATGAACTCAGACGGAAAAAAAACTTCCTGGCTCTGCACAGTGAACTGACCTTCTTAGCAGCGGATTTAGCTATGGATTCTATATAGTTGTTGCACTTGAAGTCAGTTGTGAGTTAGCCTGAGGAGGTGCAGTGTTTTGCTTTCAGGGAGACTAGCTTGATCCATGCTAATGGTGGGGGTAGGTGCGATTGTCTATGATGGTTAATAGACAGCAGCTTCGTTTTGGTTGAGGTGCAAATGCAAAAAGAAGTAAAAAAATAGACAATTCAAAAACTCATAAGAATTAGCAATACATCATATTAATAATTCAAATACAATTACATATCAGAAGTCTGTTCTATTAGCAGATGTTTCTAATTTTGCAAAACATTCTCAGACTCTGAGACTAATTTCTTTGTTTCTTTCCATGAAAAAAGCATTTGCATTTTGATAAGATTCGTGTCACAGATTCAATGTGCCAGAAAGAAATACAGTTTTTTCCTTTGCTTAATTTAAGTCTGATCTATTGTTCTTTCTGGCTTTGTTTGCTTATTAGAAAATCACCAGGTACTAAAATGTCATTGGAATTATGATTTATATTCTAGTGCATGGTTCATGCATTTGATGAGTGTGAAAGCAGAAAATAAATCAAGAGATTAAAAAAATTCTGATGATTGTTTATCTCATTTCATTTTTGGAAGTGGGTCAGTATATAATCATCATTGTCTGATGATTAAGGCATGAAACTACCAATCATTATATAGTGTTGATTCCAACATCCACAGTTTAATTTTCTCGTTCTCTATATATGTGTGAAGGCATATCTGTGCTTTATAGACTACGCAAAGGTATTTGACAAAGTACACCACAAAGAATTGATAGAGATGCTCGACAACTTTGACATTTTCGTTAGGCTAATCAAAAATGTATATTGGCAGCAAACCACTTGCGTACGGATAGGATGTGAATTCAGCAGGTTCCTGGGACATGTGATGAGGAATTTAATACTCACAGGGCATATAGAAGGAAAGAGAGACAGGGAAAAGCAGCGTGGGACCTACTTGATAGGCCTGAGTAAACAGATGACAAAGCGGAATTTGAGAGAGATATGAAGAGGAAAAATATTGAGAGCGACAAGAGACAGAGCCAAGTGGAAGTCCATGGTCGCCTACGTCTTGAAGGGATGCGGTATATGAAGAAGAGGAACCCATACTTTAGAAGAACACTCAAGATAAATTCTGACTGTAAACACATTACTTCTATATAAATCACAATATCAAAAACATCTCGTTAATCGAGAGGCACTATATATCAAATATTTATCTACTACCATCAACCTTGTATTATTTAATACTGGAAATGAAATGTTGAAACTTATTTTAAAAACCGAAATTCCAGTCATGCGCGGCATGTGAGAGCTTGGAATAAATACTCCTTTTTAAGAAACAACACAAACAATAAATTACTATGTAACAGTCAAAACATGAGGAAAAATAACAATGGCAGAGAAAAAATACCCTTGAAAATGGCTATAGTAGTGGCTGAAAGGACAATAAAAATTATGAACAATTTTATATTCCTGAACTCATAAAAACAGAAAATTGTTAGAATACTAGAAAACCTTAATAAAAAAAATTAAATCTTCCTTGTTGGTCATATTTAATGAAAGTCGTTTGAAAGAAAGGTTGCTGCCGAAATATACATTATATTGTTGCCTCTTAGGGTCTACTTCCATTGTTTCAGTTGGGATCCGTTTACGTTTGCTCGAACGGATTTTAGGAATTGGAGAAGGTTTAGGTACATCGAACACGTCGTACATGTCATCCATAGGTTGTTCACCTCTTTCATTTACTTCCGGTGTAAACCTTTTTTTTTTATTTGGTTGATGTGTCTCCTGACCTTCCACTTCAGATGTTTAATTGCATACATCATCTTTCCAATTCTATTTTCTATGATGCCTTCTAGCCAGGTTACCTTTCCTAAATGGTAGTTAAGGAAATAAATTCTCTCTCTTGGACTACAGCATTTCTTCAAGGTATTTTTTCCGTGATTTCCTCTTCAGACGGGATTAGTTTGTCAAATACCGAGCGAATTTTCCTAGTGAACATTAGTTCCGCTGGACTCATTCCTGCATTGGTATTTGGGTTTGAAGTAATCCTATAAATTGATGGGAATTTTTGAAGCTCTTCACTTTCTACTTCTATACTGTCTTCCTTTTTAATCGCTCTCTTAAAGACATCAATGAATCGTTCCACGAATCCGTTAGACCGAGGATGGTATGGTGTCGATCTTAGATGATTTATAGCAAGCAATTTACAAAAATTTCCAAATTCCTTAGAAGAGAATTATGTGCCGTTGTCCGAAACGATTGTTTTCGGCACTCCGAATCTTGCAAATATCAGTTGTAAGACGTTAATTGTAAACTTAGTTGTAGGAGTTTTGCATTTTACTACTTCGGACCAATTCGTGAAACTGTCCACAATCACGAAATAGTATCCTCCTCTTATTGGACCAGCATAATCAATGTGCAGATGAGAGCATGGTTTGTCCGTCATAGGCCATGCGTTGAATTTTATAGTAGGTGCTTTCGCTACCAAAGCACACTTCTTGCATAATTTCACTGTGTTTTCTATATCCTTATCCATACCTGGCCAGTACGCAAAACTTCTCATAAGTGATTTCATCCTGCACATTCCAGGATGGCCTGTATGAAATTCTCTAAGTATTGTTTTAGTTAACACAGCAATGCTACCACCCGGTCTCCGTACATCCATATTCCGTTGCATATTGAAAATATGGTATGTACTTTATTTTTTGCGCACATTAGTTCATTTTTTTATTTTTTTGTAATAAATTTGTCGTATTTCACTTTAAATCTAATTTCCTCCAGCGTAACTGGTAGTTCTTTTACCGTATTGTATAATACGTATTTTATGTCCATTTCAGAATTTAACGATGAAATTATTGTTTCTTCTAGTTGGTCCGTGGCTTTCGGAATTAATCTTGATAAGCCATCCGCGTATGCTATTTCCTTTGATGATAAATATCCCATTTTAAATGAGTAGTTTAACAATATTGTCGCCAACCTTGGTAGACAATTCGCAGTGTGTGTAGGAATTCTTTTCTTAGAACTAAATATTGTTAATAACGGTCGGTGGTCCGTTTGTAAAATAAACTGCCTTCCGTACATGTATTTATGGAATTTTTTACCGTGAAAATAATCGTTAAACTTTCTTTCTCAAACTGAGAATAGTTTAATTCTGCTGGAAGCAGCGCTCTCGATACACAATGTACCGGTTTTAATTTACCGTCGTCTTCTTTGTGTAATAGCACAGCCCCAATAATAGCTCGCGACATATATTTGTTTTTTTAGGGTTAAAATGTGTCAATGATAAGTCTGAGGTCAGCGCCGTTTTTAATTTTGTGAACGCTTTTTGGCATTCCTCAGACCATTTAAATTTCACGTTTTTTTTTTTTTTAGAAGATGATTTAGTGGAACTCTTAATATGTGCATGTTTGGAATGTAGCTATTATAATAATTCGCTAAATTAAAAAATGACTGTAAAGCAGCCACATACGTCGGTGCTGGCATATTTTTTTTATTGCGTCCGCCCGATTAGGATCAAGTTTTCTGCTGTTTTCGTCGATCACCTGACCCAAGTATTTAATTTTCGGCAGAAAAAAATCACATTTTTCTAGACTTAATTTCAAATCATATTCCTTTATTTTTTTTTAAATGCTTCCAAAATATACCTTGGGTGCTCTTCTCTATTTTTACTTTTAATCAGAATATCGTCTAAGTACGCTGTAGCAAAATCGACGTCCGCTAGCATATTATCCATGATTTGCTGAAAAATTATCGGCGCTACATTTTTCATCTACTGGTATCTGCAAGTATGCTTCAGGCAAATCAAGTTTTGAAAATACCCGTCCTCCATTTAAAATTTGCAAAAATACCTTCCGCTGTTGGGAGGGGGTAATTTACATCTTTTAAGCAGTCGTTTAGACCTGTTGAATAGTCGGTACAAATTCTGAGGGCTTACGGTCTATCACGTTGAATACACCGGTTCTCGCTCGATCATCGAAGTTCAGCAACGTTGAGCCTGGTCAATACTTAGATGGGTGACCGCTTGGGAATACCAGGTGCTATAAGCGTATAGTGACGGATGCGCGTTGTGGTGCAGTGGATAACGGCACGGAAAGAGAAATCGATGAGCCGAATTCGAATTCCAGTTGAATGCCCTGCATTCACTTAAAGCACTGGTACCCTTGGGAAAGGTATTAATCCGTCCCTTCCCTCCAGTTATGGGTTAAATAACAAGGGTAGAACTTGGGGATCCTGCCCTTAAAAACAAATCCCAATGAATCTTGATACTCAAAAAGAAAAATGTATTACTAGATACAAAACTTATATAAACAACAATAAATTGAAAGAAAACGGTATTACCAGCAGTAAATAAATAAAGTTTAGTTGGCAATAAATAACCCCCCGAGTTTGATTTACCATAAAACAAAACAACCAACCAACAAATTCTGATTTTATTATTTTTTTTTCTTAGCATATACCGTTGGTGCAGTCCACGGACTATAGTCAATCTTTAATTACGCCTCGTCTCCCTAGTCTTTCGAGTTCTTTGTCAATCAACTCTATTGACGCATATGGAACTTATACTTTTTAGACGAAAAACTTGGAAAGCATTTTCTTTCAATTCAAATTTTGTTTTGACTTTCGTACACAAACCAAGACCCTCAGAAAAAATTTCTGGGTATTTTTGTTTTAGTTCTTTTTTTACTTTGTCTGAACTTAGAGTACTACCGTCAATTTTATTGCAAACTGAATTTAATGGTACGTTAAATAAATCAAACTCCTCCATCCAGTCTGTACCGAATAGGTTTTGTGAGTTCTGCATAACGTATGCGTTCAAATGCCTTTCTGTTCCATAAAAAAAAACATTTACGAAAGTTTCTCCCATAAATTTTAGTTTTTGTCCTGTAACCCCTCTTGCTAATTTTTTGTATTATTTAGGGGTGGGCATATAATTTATTTCCATGTATCGGCGTTAATTATCATTGTCCGATCCTGCATGAATCTGTAGCCTAATTTTTTTTTTTATTTGCATAGACATTAATTTTCTTTGAACGTTAGCTGTTGCGTTTTCATTGGTGTAATGTACCACATTTTTCTTTTTTCTTTTATTTTTTACTTTACTCCTGCAGTGCGAAGATTTATGCCCTTTTAAACCACAAGCAAAACATTTTTTTATGCTTGAATGGACAATATTTTTTTAAATTCAACTCTCCGCGCCCGAAACATGGGTTTATTTTGAACTGAAAATTAGTTTCCTTGCCTTCTGTGGTTTTGGTTTTTGTGGTTAAAATCGTCACACCTCAATACTGTATGTACACGCGCTTCGGTTGTAACTCACGACTCGAAATACAACGTTCTCTGAAAACAGGCATTTTACGCAAGCCGGCACCATCTTATTTGCATATGAAGAATGGTATTTCACGTTACTTCGTGAGAACCGCCAGCATCAGGCTCGGCCGCCATATTGTTTTACTTTTAGCACGTAACAGGACCTTGCATGCTACTCGTACAGATTGAGGTAAGTCCCTTCCGCACTCTTATTACTCGCCAAAATTGGCGACAGGCATTTTATCACACGCCTCCTTGATCTTCAAGATCAATAGTTGGTTTCATAATCCGCCATCCAAGCCGGGTGTCTTCGCTTGTGTTGCGACCTTTGTACGGGTTCCTCTTTTAGGGGACCTCAACAACCTCTTCATCTGATGGCCAGGAACGGGTTCTTCTTGCGGGACTTTACCTCTTCATCTGATGGCAAGGCAAGGAAATTTTCCGTATATCTAGTACGTGACGTTGCACTCCGTTAATTAACACTTTGTTCTTAGATAGTATCTCTGTTACTGTTCCTCTTCTCCAGCAAGTTGTACAGGGAGCATTGGGCGGTTTCACCTAAACCTCCTCAGCCACTTTAATTTTCGCTTGCCTCTGTTCCACTCTCCGTTATGGCGTTATGGCCAGTGGATGGTGCCTTTCGTACGTGAAAACAGATCGATGCACTGACGTTTCTTCTTGGCCAGTCTTCGGCGTCGTGTTAAACCAAAAGACTGCTTCTTGAGGTGATATTTGGCTTCTTGCTGCCACGGCTTTTATAGTTCGATGGTGCCTTGCTATGATTCCATTGTTGCTCGGGCGGTACGCAGATCTGAAGTATTGCCTAACACCCCACTTCTCACACAGCTCTCTAAAAACTTCCGAGCGGAAGGACACACCGTTATCCATTAGGACCTCTTCTACTGGCCCCCTCTCCATGAACACTTCCTCAACAACTCTTTCTATCTCTTTTGACGTTTCTGCTTTAATTTTTCGCCATATCGCTACTCTCCCAGGACCACAGTCAATCATAGTTAAATACGGTTCATGGCGATAATGCGTGATATCGATGACCAATTGTCTCCAATCTTCTATAACATGCAGCCCCCTTTTTGTGTCTGGATGGTGCAGGGTCAATGAACTGGCACTCCCTACATTGCTCCACCACCTCCTGAACATCTTCCATTATGTTTGGATTCACTTTTCTCGCCGGATACAAAGTCCTTTCCGTCTCAAAATGATGCATATTATGCAGGTCTTTCAGATCTACTACACAGCACACCGAAGCCATATCTTTATTCCTCCATAGCCAGGCATTCTTCACTCTGGTCAGCATGTACGCCTTGGTTTTCTATGATGGAACTAACGTGACTGTTATTTTTAGTCCGAATTCTCTGATAAAGTCTCCAAGTGCCCCAAGTCGACGCTTGATCAGCATCTTAGCTACCCCTTTTGTCTTGATCCTTTTTTCCCGACATATCTGACTTAATCTACGATGTCACTGTGGCAGAGTCCGTTCTAATTTTCACTGCTTGTAGCTTCCATTTCAAAGCCAGGTTGATGCCCTTCATCGTGGCATCGAGCTCCTCAACATTGATGTGGGCGCTATCATTCTTTTTCCGTAGCCAAGTAGCATCTTCAGCAGTTACTCCTCCTATTTCTAACAATGCCCCTAGTGCCAGCCTGGTAGCGTCGCTCCATATTATCTCTTCCTGGCTCCTTCTTAAGTGCCATTCTCCTTTCACAGGGTCCACTTTTTTTCACGTCCACAATAATTTCCTGTATCATACGCAACACCTCTTGGTCAATTTCATCCCCTCATCGGTCCGTACCGATCTGCCTTTTAATAAAACTGCAGGTAGTTCGCAGCCATCCGACTACGGGGTAATGACCAACCAACTTCCAGCACACCGAAAAAGTCCTCGCTTGGTCAGGCCATCCTTGACTTCAGGGATCTCGTTTCCTCTTCAAAACATCAACTTTCCTGCCTTATTTCACTGTCACTTCAATCCCAGAGCCATTCCATTTTCCAACGACTCTGATGGTTTAGCCGTCAGTTCGTACGTTTTGACACGGTCTCTCACCCTTTCCGCAGTCACTTCTACCTCATTCACCAGTACATCATCGATATAAGAGCAGGTGGCTCTTTTCGCCGCTTCATCTTTGGACAACACGGTCCTAAGCACTGCTGTCATCATTTTTGGTGCGGAATTCAGTCCAAATCCTAATCTGGTCAAGCAATAAATCTGACCTTTATATTCAGCCAATTGATACCGCCATAGATTCTTGTCCACATAAATTTGAAGGTAGACCAACTTTAAATCCACGATCTTGGTTGCTCGCTCCATTCCCTCCACTCCCTCATTACTTCTTCATATACATCGATTCCATCTTTGGTGTGGCAGGCCACATACTTGTTCAATTCTCGAAAGTCTAACACTGGCTTGATTTTCTTCTTGGCAGATTGAATCACTGCCATAAGTGGCATAATTCCTTCAACCTTCCCTTACCATGGTATTAAAATTCCTTCATCAATCCATCTCTCAACTTCCTTCTGGAACTGCGGTCTTACCTCTCCTCTTAGTATGCTTTCGCAGCATCCAACCCGATTTGTCAGCACGGGCAATTCCGCGGTCCATCGCCACTCTACTGTCCACTTGTCACCATCAAAATGGGCTCGGAAGTCGTCATCCTCAATCTTACAATGACCTGGGTTTTGTCAGCTGGATGGCATTATTACTGTTCGCGCTTCTTGCCATTCTACTTACATTGATTGCTGAACTTCACCTGGCCCTTAGCAATTGTAGTTTCTCCCAACCGGTCTATAACATCTAGGCCCAGTATCACATTGATTCCCGCGAGGAGTTTTTCCAGCATAATTACTCGGAGTTGTAGTTCCTCACCACGATCTTGACGTTGGTCTCTCAACAACACTTCACCTCTCTGCCATCTATCGCTCTAATATTGCTGCCTCCATTCCAAAAGTCAGCGACACTTGTCGTGTCGAACGTAGTCGTACAGCCGGTATCTACAAGGGCTCTAGCCCTCTTCCCGTTGACAATGACCACTATCTGTGGTAACAAACTCTCACACGCCTTTTCAGAATTAAAGGGGTGACTATTGGCGCAATAGCACCCCTGTAATCGTTTCCCTGACCAAAGGCAA
Source organism: Ascarosepion bandense (assembly GCA_037127315.1). NCBI lineage: Eukaryota > Metazoa > Mollusca > Cephalopoda > Sepiida > Sepiidae > Ascarosepion > Ascarosepion bandense. Next base: position 2,940 of record JBBBDQ010001109.1, on the reverse strand, counting down.
TTCCTACTAATGTGCCCAACCTGGTCTTAGGCGCCAGGTAGTGATTATCTAAACAACTCGATTTCCGAAGACTCATTGCTTAGGGGGATAGTGAGGGACATGTTCCCTAGACTTACTATCACTCCCCACATCTTGAGGCGGTGCCGTAAGCCTCGAGAGCGATCGAGTTTTCTCCTCGAATGTCTGGCGGCCCTGCGGGCCATTCCACGGTCCAGTGACCTTTCACGGCCTAGGAGAGTCTTCTATCGTGGGTTAGTGGAGGGCGTCGCAAAGGATTCATTACGTGATGTGCTGCGCTTGTCGGAGGACGAGTTTCGCTCGTTCTGGTCTTGGGCGCCAGGGAGTGATTATCTCAACAACTCTGAGTTTTCGCTCACCTGGCGATTGGCTCGAAATCGGTTGCCTCTCAATGACAAGGCCTTCATATGGAGCCTGGCGGATTTGCCAGATTGTGAACGCTGTGACCTTGGCTTGGAAGAAACGGCTTCGCACGCCTTCTACCATTGTTCGCGGGTTCACCCTCTATGGGACCAGGTCGGAGAGTTGATTGCTCGTATCGCGCCGCGAGAGCTTGTGCTCATTGATCGTGCATTCGCCTGCGACAATGTGTCGCCCCCGTTTTCTGGGATGAAGCGTATGGTGTTTCTGTCGCTGCTAGCCACGGCTCGAATGGTGATTTGGACGACGCGAAAGGAGGAAGTCTTGTGAGGTCTGCGTTTTTCACATCAGGATCTGATCCGATATTTTGAGCTGATGCTCAAAATAAGGATTAGAACTGATTGGAAACATTTGACTTCGACAGACTTCAGCAAAAGGTGGGTAAATGTGGTGAGCCTGGTTCGTGTGAACGGGGATAGTTTTGATTTTCTCTTTTAGATCTGCTGGTTATATCGAGGTGGATTCCTGTGGAACCCTACCCTGGTTAAGGTAGCTCTCTTTTTGTGTACCTAGTTAAAGTGAATGAATGTGTTCCTAGCCTGTACCCGGCTTCATCTTTTGTTATGATCCAAATCGAGATTCCCAACCTCCCTAGTTTGTTTTGATCTCCTTTTATCTCGGCTGGTTCAACCTTTTATTGTCCCATTCCATTAAGTTTTACACCCCCACCACTCCCTTAGCGAGTGTGCTTCTTGATTTCGCCGTTTGGCGGAATACAGCGGCCACTTTTGTTCTGGAATGGACGGATCTTACTAACATTATTTATTATTTTAGCTCAAAATTTGTATTTTCAGATTTTTTTTTGGGGGGGGGGGTTCATCCCTCTCCCATCATTTCATTCTTCATTAAATCTTTTAAATTATGTATTATATTGTATATAAACACATTTTTATTGTCATGGGTTTTTCCCCCGTTTTTAGGTGCCCCTCGTAAATATGTGGTATTATGGTGTATGAAGGCTTGGGAGATGATGGATGGGTTCTTGTGGTGATTGAACAAATTGTAATGAGTGAATGGGTCGTGATAGTGTTTAGCTAGGTATAGGATAGTTTAGCAAGAACCAACCTCTACCCCTTTTCTTTTTCGGCCATGTGCCACAATTTTGTATATTTATACGAAATAAATATTGAGACCCGCCAGCACATAATCTGGTGCAGTCGCCATATCGTTTTTTTCTTTTTAGCACGTAACAGGACCTTGCATGCTACTCGTACAGATTGAGGTAAGTCCCTTCCGCACTCTTATTATTCGCCACAATTGGCGACAAGCATTATATCACACCCTCATTTTCCTTTTCAATCGTACAAATATTCGAAATATCTTGTGTTTCGATTTTAGCTGTTTCTGCTCTTCAGGTGACACTCTTGCGCTAAGTTTTGAAGCTTATTTTCTGGTCCTCTTCAAGTTTTGCTGGTAATCTTGTTCGAATTTCTTTGTCTGATGGTGCGGTTAATCCTTGAATAAAAATCAAGCATTTGAACATATCAAGAGCTATTTCGTTTAACCCCAAATTCTCACAGTATTTGTTATCCGTGCTTGCAAATGTCGTATAATCTTCACCATCTAGTTTCAATGAGTGATAAACAACGAATTTGGTTGTCCAAATATTTTAGTTAATATTTGTATAGTATCCTGGAACGATACTTCACTAGGTTGCTTGGACAAAATGTAGTTTGCATACTTTTCGTGTTCCGTGGTCTCGAATTTTCCTAGCAGAAGTCGAACCTTCTTTTCGTTGGACCAGTTTTCACAATCTTTCTTAAAGTTTTCTTCATACCTACGAAAGTAAGCCTCAACCGTTACTTCTTCTGGTTTATAAATAAATTCACCTACTGAGTTAATTACTGAATCTTGCGAGAATGTTACTTTCCTGAGTTACTTTCTTTTTTAGTAACATGCTCCAACAGTTCTACGAACCTGTTCCTGGCGTTCGATATTTTGTTGTAACTTCTTGAACTTTTCTTGTTCGCGTTGTCGTTGGATTTCTTGCTGTTTAAAAAATTGCAGCATACAACTTTTGAAGTCTTCCATTATATATATTTTTTTCCGAAACGCCTCTCTGTAAGTAGTTAGGTTTGAACCTACGACTCTTGAGTTATCAATCCGAAGAGAGTTTTAACTCTTTGAGTTATTTTGTCGACAATTTGTTAATAATTCGATACGAGTTTGGTTCTTGAATACTTTGTCGTCAAATCTGTTGTCAATTTGTAGCAGTTCAAAACGAATCTTTCGTTGCTGAATCTGTTGGTGCTTTATAGTGAATTTAGATCGAAACTCTCGTAGCCAGATCTGTTGTATCGTGGAGGAATGACAATACACAGATATAAGTAATACGCTTATTCTCGGTAGATACAGTAGTACACGTCCACATAGGGTGGCAACAACTAGTGAGCTGAGTAGACAACGACCGTGCTAGCCGTCAGCTGCCGACTCCACTGTCGCTACTCGATATTAGTCCTTTAAATATTGTGAACCGTGTTCGAGCTACGTCACACACACACA